>JAAGEH010000045.1:6203075-6428389 GCA_011751065.1 Lasiurus cinereus | reverse complement strand
GTGTGTGTGTGTGTGTGTGTATAAATATATATTTTGTTTTTGGTTGAGATTCAATTGAAATTAGTAAATATTTAATACAATTTTGAATATTCAACTTTTAAAAAGTCCTTAGTTTAACATTGAAAAGTCAATTTCACATATTCCAGTAGTGTTTAAAATAACATTGCAAATTAAACAGTTACATTTTTTGTAACTTACTGCTCAAATATTTTAGATTCATTTTAGTACTATCATTTGTCTTAGAAGCTCCAAGAATTATAACCAAATTTAGTGTTTCACATTGTTGCCAAAGAATTTATAATCTACTAAAAGGCATAAAAAGAGATCAGAAATTATTATAAAATAGTAAGTGCTATGGACATCTTATAATTTTTAATATTATGAGAACTGATGGAATCAGAAAAAGTTTTATCAAGAAATGTGACTTGAATTAAAATAATTTCAATAAGTTGTATTATAGGGAAGATACTAGTAATTGAGTAAAATATGAAATTGATGTAGACATAAAAAATACAGAGCTTATTTAAAGAAAAGGGAAAATTTGTGATTTTTCCTGAAAAAAAAAATGTATGAATAGATGCCTAGCCAGCATGGCTCAGGGGTTGAGCACTGACCCAAAAACCAATAGGTCAAAGTTCAATTCCTGGTCAGGGCACATGCCCGGTTGTGGGCTGAATTCCCAGTGTGGGGCACACTGGAGGCAGCCTATCAAATATTCTGTCTCATCATTGATGTTTCTATGTCTCTTCCTCTCTAAAACCAATCATTCTACATATCCTACTTAATAAAAGAGTAATATTCAAATTGACCTTACCTCTGATATATCACAAGCCATGCCCACTAGCCACGCCCACCATCCAATCAGAGCAAGTATGCAAATTAACCCAACCAAGATGGATATGACCACAGAGAGAGCAGGAGGGAATCTTGGGTTGCCCCTGGTGATGGAGGAAGCCAAGCTTTCCGCAAACCCTGACCAACCCAGGCCTCCACTTAAGGCAACAAAGTTTCAATGACTGTGCTAGCAGAAGATATGGCTCAGCTCCAGACTACAAAGATTCAATTGTAGAAGATAAATAAATCCCAGATACCAGGGCCTCCTCTTGGGTCATTGGGGGGCATGGCCAGCCTGCAAACCTCCATATGACCCTTGCCCAGGCCATCCCATGCCCAAAGGGAACATCCACTCTGATCCAGGACACCCTCCATGGAAAACCAGCTGGCCCCCACCCATGCAGCAGGCCTCTATCTTATCTAATAAAAGAGTAATATGCATTTTGACCAACACTCCAACACACAAGATGACTGCCCCCATGTAGACACAAGATGGCCATCACAAGATGGCCAGAGGGAAGTGCAGTTGGGAGGGACCAGACCTGCAACGGAGGGCAGTTGGTGGTGATCAATCCTGCAGGGGAGGGCAGTTAGGGTGACCAAGTGGCTGAGGAAGGAATTTGGGGGTGACCAGGCCTGCAGGTAAGAGCAGTTGGGGGGAGGACAGGCCTGCAGGGGAGGGTAATTAGGGGCAAACAGGCTGCCAGGGGAGCAGTTAGGCATCAATCAGGCTGGTAGGGGAGCGGTTAGGAAGTGATCAGGCTGGCAAACAGAAGCGGTTATGGGCAATCTAGAAGTGAGACAGGAGAGTAGTTGGGAATCAGCAGTCCTGAATTGTGAGAGGGATGTCCGACTGCCTATCCTGATCCAGGTAGGATCGGGCCTAAATGGGCAGTCGGACATCCCTTAAGGGGTCACAGATTGGAGAGGGAGCAGGCTGGGCTAAAGGACACCTCCCTCAATCCCATGTACAAATTTCGTGCACCAGGCCTCTAACTGGGATCCCCTATCGGTTTGGTTACACCTAATAGAGGCTTGCAGGGTAAAATTTATGCATGCGGGATGAGGGGTGCTGTGTCCCTCAGTCCAGCCTACACCCTCTCTAATCTGAGACCCAGTGGAATTGGGCTTAAGCAGGCAGTCGGACATACCTCTCACAATCCCTGATTGCTGGCTCCCAATTGATTACCTGTCGGCCTGCCTGCCTTCCTGCCACCCTGATCACCCCCTAACCACTCCCCTCCCAGCATGATTGACTCCTAACTCCTCCCTTGCCAGCCCAATTGCCCCTAACTGGGCTCCCCTATCAGCCTGATTACCCCTAACTGCCCTCCCCTGCCAACCTGGTCACACCTAACTGTCCTCCCCTCCTGGCCTAGTCACCCCCAAGTTCCCTCCCCTGCTGGCCTGGTCACCCCTAATTGACCTCATCTGCCAGCCTGGTGGCCCCCAACTGCCCTCCCCTGCTGGCCTAGTCCTTTCCCAACTGACCTTTCCTGCAGGCCTAATCACCTACAACTGCCCTCCCCTGCTGGCCTGGTTCCCAACTCCCTCCCCTGCTGGCCTGATCACCCCTAACTGCCCTCCCTTGGTCTTCCCCCAACTGCTGTTCCCTGCTGGCCATCTTTTGGCAGCCATCTTGTGTTCACATAGTTTCTGCCATCTTTGACCACAGGTGGTGGCCATCTTGTGTGTTGGAGTGAAAGTAAATTTGCATATTACTCATTTATTGGATAGGATATATATATTTAAAAGTATGAATAGATACAAAAGTGTGTAAGTCTAGAAACAATAACACTGACATCTATTTACTGAACACCACAATAAACAAATACAACATATTTAACCTATTAGTTAATGACAAGTGCTTTTTGGCAGGAAAGCTTGGAGTGGCAGTAGGGTTTTGCTGATTTCCATGACATGCTCAAGGAAGACCTTTCAGAGAAAAAAGAAATATTTAAAAGCATATATGAAGCAACATGAAAAACTGAGCCATGTTGGTTTCTGAAGGAAAGTCTTCCTGAGGTTGGGAGGGTTATGCAAGTATCTGAGATGATATGGGTCAGAAGCAGGTGCAATTTATTTTGAAAAACAGAAGGAAGGCTTTTATTGCAGGGATAGAAAGATCATGTGTTATGAAAATAGCAGGCCACCATTGACATATCTGATTTGGAGATGTTCTTAAAAAAAAAGATTCTGGAAATAATATGTAGTGTAAAGTTGAGCTGGCAGAAGCAGGAGACATGTTCGGGATGTAAAACGCTAATCTGCTAATGTGGTGGAGAAGCACAACATTTGTACTTGCTGATGTGGTGATGTAACAGATGCCGAACAGGAAGTGAGACACCATGAAAGATCAATTGAGAGGAGACAGAAAGGAAGAAACAGGAATACAAATTGGTACAGAATCTCCAAGTTTATGTAAATGAAAGCAAGTTAGGATGAAACTCTCATTCGGGAAAGATAGAACATACTTGAGTTAAAACTATTTAATATCAATTGCCATCTGTATTTTATGTGCCTCATATTTTTGAGTGCATGTGCATGCAAGTTCTTGAGTTGATTCACATAAAAGTGGCTGCAGTACCTAACTCATTTTAGCACCTGCAAAATTTCACCGCTGAAGCTCTTACCTAAAATCTTGAGCTGCTCCTCCTTAGGACTCTCCTCGTGAGATGGGGGTTTCAACCATCTTCTTCTACTCTCACATTAAATGCATGTTAAAGTAAATTAACCAATCACTTATCCAATTTTAAGCCACAAATGATTTGAACAATTTATATAGAAAATATTTTTTTCAGAAAGAATAAATAAGATCAGAAGAAAGCACAGAGCACAGATTAGGAGTTATACATCTGAAGAGATAGAGATGGAGCCAAAAGCAGTTTAGCTCAGTGGATTGAGCGTTGGCCTGTGGACCGAAAGGTCAGCTGATCAATGTCTCTGTCTCATCGATGTTTCTGACTCTCTATTCCTCTCCCTTCCTCTCTGTAAAAAATCAATAAAATATATTTTAAAAAAATAAATAAAGAGATAGAGATAGGGATTAGGACCAGTGGCTGACATTTGAATTTTAGCTGACTGGCAGTCTAAATGAAAAGGTTAAGAAAAACACTAATGTTTTCATTTCTTACATCATAAAAAACATTATGTTTTAGAAAAGCTAAGGTTTTTAGGAATTATTCCTGATTTTTTTTTTGTGTGTGTGTGGGGGTGGACCTTTATATCAGCGATAATGAATGGCACAGTGCTCAATGGCCTCAACCACATTTCCTCAACAAAGGTAATTATGGGTTTTGAAATCTGATCTTTGTAAGTCTTTTGGGAAAAAAAAAAAGACTGACACAAAAGTGAAATCAGATAAACGTGGAGGATAGAAGCCAACAAAAGTAAGAAAATCATCTACCACTATTATGGTAAAAAAATCCAAAATCAATTTACAACTAGCATGCAACTTCACAGCTTTCCACTGGTCCAGTTTATTCTTCTCATGTGGAATAGATGGACTATTTGGAATAATATAGCCTCTGCTATTGGCAGGGTTGGCATGCAGCTTTTTGGTCTATTTTGTTTCTCATGGGTTTGGGAGAATCCCAAAATTTTTGGCTATCATTATATTTCTTATTAAGCAGGGCAGATAGCCAACACTATGCAGCTACTTTTGCTTCCCTATTGATAAGCTAATGGTCACTCAACAAACTTGTTCTAGGGCACTTAAATTATGAAGATAACAAATTAGAAAGATTAAAGATTAAGAATTTATTTTATTTCTGTGCTTACTGTTTTTCCTATCCTCTAATCCTTTCTTCTGGATTCATTTTTCTTCTTTCTGATTTACATCCTTCCGTAATCCATTGAGTGATGCGATTGGTACATTTCTTACTGTTTCTTTTATCAATGTCTTTAATTATTGTCAGGTTTTATAATTTTCTTATCATTAATGTCAATTAGTATTCCCACAAAAATTTAGATCTAAATATGGGTAATCATTTTTACCAGCTTCATTCTTCCAGAGAAAATAGAACTTCCATCAGTGCCTTGGAGACTGAACTTCTGAAAATAGTATAAGTATGAATTTTTCAAAAGTGGAATATATGCCAAAACTTAAAGGAAGAGTGCTCTTACATAATTATGTAACTCATCACTCTGTTTAGGAGAATTACACCTAAAACTTAGGTATAGAACAGCTTTAAAATTAGATCAAATGCATGAACATTTGTGCAGATTCAACAAAAAGGTTAGCATTTACCAGACTCAGCTTATGAGCTGCACACAGCTATTTTACATTTTGGAGGGTTTCCAATATTACTACTTACCTAAATGACATTTGAGATGGTGGCACTTAAAGAGGTACATGCAATATAGTACTTAATTCATGACATCTACCAGGCAGAAAATACTTTATTAGCTGGCCCTGTTCTATGAATATAAATGGAATTTTCTCCATGGTTAGGAAAATTGGCTCTTCAACTATATTTAAAGATAGAGTTAACTGGGTCCATCTAGCAAATTAGAGTAGGTCTCTTTGCATAAATTATGGCTTAAATTGGAAATGGTACTTAAGTCTAGTGATCTTTGAACCTAGCCATCATGTTTAGGTCAGGAAAAAAGGTCTTACCTTACAGTTTGTTGAGACCCTGAAGTTTAATCACTTTGCTTCAAAGCATTAGGTAATTTTCTCTCTCTCTCTCTCTCTCTCTCTCTCTCATAAATGAATTCCTTAAATGTCAGGGTTTTAGCACTCATATAATAGGACCTTGAAGAAATTGTTTTCCTTCTAAGTATCATATTTCTGACTCACACTCTCTTTGGTCCATAAATGCAAATAGTTATTAGCCATTATTATATTACTGATTTTCTTAGCATGCATTGGAGGTCTAGGCTCTAGTATTCTAAATGTGGTGATAATAAACAAAACAAAAAAACAAACATGAGGTTACTTCCTTTCATCAAAAATATTCCAACAGAGGAAGAAAGATGGAGGTAGACATATCAGTAAATAGAGACTAACAAGGTTCACTTAAATAATGAGAATGTACCCATGATTCATGTGTAAACTGCAGATACTGGAACAGATTTGGGCTTTCCCAGGAAGAAAAGAGGAGGAATGATTACCACATAAAACAATGTATGATGATAATCCATCTCTAACTAATGAGTAAATCAAAAATATTTCTTTTGCATCCTACTACTGCAATGATATCTTGCAGAGCCAAATTCTTGGAGTATAAAAATAAAAATAAAAAATTATGAAACTGAATACTTAAGTTTATAACTCTTAAAATCAAAGCAATCTTCTTGGCAAATGAAAATTAAAAATAAATGTGATTATATGTTCATGATTCTGCCTTCTTTTCTCTTTTTAAATGTAAACTAGAGAGAAATTGCATAATTAACTATCTGCAGACATGAAGAGTATCCACAACATACATGAGGGTATATGTATGCACACATACATGCTAATCAGGAACATTTAATTATCCCAAAACTGCCCCACTCTCCGGCTAGCCTATTTGTATTTGGTGGCTGGGCTATGAATAAAAATAAACTATAATTAAAGTGCCTGCAGTTAAATATGTATTAGATATGCCACACCATGTTCTTACTCTTGCAATTTATACTTTCTTAATTATAGAATCTGCAAAATTAGGGAAATGATTCCTTGCTCATTAAGGATGCTGATGTGTTGATCTATTAAGAAAATTACAAATTTGCTATCCTCTTATTTTACATTGCTCCAATATGGTCCATGTGATGGATTCTGAGCACTGCACATCTATCATTATTGTTTTGCCATTAGGTTGATAATACCATTAAAATATGTAGTCACTTTTGATAAGTTACAGTATAATTTTGTTTAAATAGAATTCTTAATATGAGTACTTCAAGTTGTTCTATTATTGCTCCTTCATTATATATAAATTTTCTTTTATTATAATTTAGCACTTAACAATCTTGTTTTTACTTTATACCAATCTTATGAAAACCTGACTTAAAATTTTTGTGTGTTTATGTATTTTCATGAAAAAAAATATACATATATTCACAATGACTAAGTGTTATGGAAAGTTTAAAAATATTCAATGATACCTTATAGATTAAGAATTAAATTTTGTTTACTACTTGAGTAATCTGAGTATTAAAACATTTTTCAATCAAATTATTTTTAAAAATATGGAAATATCAGTTAATCTGGGACAGGTCCAGATTAGTGGACTCTTATCTTTTTTGGAGAGACTTTTTTTTTTAAGAAGAAAGAATTCTTACAGATATATACAAACAAGGTCAAATTCTGATGTGTTGGGTATTAGGACTCATATATATATATATATATATATATAATTTGTATATACTTTTATAAAATATAGTATGTATAATATATAAAACATGTGTATATATATGTATACATATATATGTACTTTAACAGCTAATAGTTCAATTTTGAAAATGAAATTCACTTTAATAAACACTGCCTTTATAATTATTCATAGTGTATGTATACATTTTGAGCGGACACCATAGGTATATATTGGCAGGAGGACACAATTCAACTCATAACAATTTCCTTTGTCTAAGTACAATATATATCAAAAGTTCAATATTTGCACGATGTTTATGTGTGTGTCTGATAAAACAAAATCTATCATAATATTTACTTATAAAGTAATGGTATAGGCACACACACACACTTGTTATTAAGTTATTGCTGCTGATTGTACATTAGTATGATTAACCAAAGACTTGGCAAAAAACCATGCTTTAAGAACAGAATAAGCTAAATCATCTGGTGAAAAACTACTATTCAAAAGTTCAGATATCACAAAAATGGACACTACATTAGGATAAGACAGGCTCATAGATTTCAATGGAAAGCTTCCAGTTTTAGAAGTTATATTAAAAATAATTCTGTTAAATCTTAAAATCTACTAGACTTATTACCTTGAGTAATTTTTTAAAGTTTTACCACAATAAACTTGGCAACGATACAGACTGGGCTTATTAGAAATATAAAACAGTATTATATCTGATCAGTCCAATTCATATATATTACATGCTATTTGATTTCAGTAATACTATTTCTAAGATATTTCATGCAAAGTCATTTTATAATTAATTCATAATTCTTTGAGTCACTGATTATAAAATTAAATTCTCTATTTCTTTATAAGTAAAGTGGAAAGTCTAAAGTTATTTGGAAGCATTATGAAACAATGCTTATTGAAGTTATGATATGAATGAACTAAATAAAAATATGGTTTTAAATTATTAATTGGCATCTACACACATACATATTTATAAGAATCATACAATTTTAATATCTATAAGATTCTTAATACTTCTATTAAAATACTACCATTTTGGCTCATTCTTTGGTGTTTCAAGGGCTCTTATTATGATATCCACTTTAAGAAAATAGAAATAAAAATAGCTAACACAAAAAAATACAACCTAAAATATTTATGCTATTTATCAAAGTAATTTCATCAATATAAATGGTTCCAAAGGGAACAGATTTTATCCTAACAAATACTTCCTGGCTGCAACCCTGCGAACTTGTTTGGTCTGTGCCACACCCTATTCTTTAGACGATGAACCCTCTGTCTCCTTGGGACAAGCTTCACATGTATATCATCATAGATGCATTCATCAGCTTTCTTTTTCCCAAAGTGATAACGGTCCCGGTCCCAAGTGTCAGGGAATAAGGGCATTTATTAGCTAATGTAACTGGGTGGTGCTTCAATCCATCTTATCCAGAGACCCAAAGGATGCCATAGCTCTGTGTGTATTTCTGAGTTCTAATTATTTATCGTTCTTTTTCTGTTGTTTTTGCTTGCCTTTAAATATATGCAAATATTCTCTTTATTCTGAAAATATGTGTAGCTGGAGCCCAAGTTTGCCACTTTATGTCACTCATCCAAATGTTAGCTCCTTCACAGAAAACTCCAAGGGAAATCCATGAAGACTTTCTTTAGGTCATATGGCAACCTGTCCAAATAAATTCTGTAATGAATTACCGGGAAGTATAGGAATGGAGGGTTCTATCACTGGCAATCAGATCCACATCAGGGGACACATGGAGTAAAAAAAAAGAACAATTCTCAAAGGAACAAAAATGGGTTGTGAGGAATAGAACAGTTTTTAAATCTAAGATTAAAATTGTCTTTTAAAATAGGATGCCTAGGACCAAACCATAGAGGGTTGGACCTGCATTGTCATCATTTATACACTATCCAGATACTATTGCTGACATGTACACATAAGGAACTGTTTGACATTGAAATTGGGACTCAAACAGTTTTGTTCTTATAAGTTTATTTCTAGCCTACAGAGGCAAGATGTTTTTAAAGAAAAGAATGAGAGTGGGGGCAGGGGATGGATAAAGAGGCAAAGAAGCAATGAACAGACTGTCATACTACAGTGGGAAGGCAGGGGAGGTTGTATGCATGTATATAAGCATAACCAATGGATATAAGACACTGTAGGGAGGAATAGGTGAGGGCATGTACTGGGTGGGAGGTAGGGAAGGCCAGAGGAGAGGTCAATAGGAGGGGAAAAAAGGAGACATATATACTACTATTTGTAATACTTTAAAAAAAAAAATATATATATATATATATATGAATAATACAGTAATATCATATCTGCAGGAGGATCATTATAATTATCTACATATAAGAAGATATTTTTGCACTGGCCATTGTGTCTCAGTTGGTTGGGCATTGACCCATGCACCAAAAGGTTGTTGGTTCAATTCCTAGTCAGGGTATATACCCAAGTTGTAGGCTAAATCCCTGTTGGGGGTGTGCAGGAGGCAGCCTGCTAATGTTCTGATCTCAAATAAATGTTGCTCTCTCCCTCTCCCTTCCTCTCTCTTGAAAAATAAATCCTATTAGGAAACTATGGTATATCTACCCAATGGGATACTCGCTGCTATAAAAAGAAGGAACATTTATCATTTGCAGCAGCATGGATGGACCTGGAGAGCATTATGCTAAGTGAAATAAGCCAGGCAATGAAAGAAAAATACCACATGATTTCACTCATTTATGGAAAGTAAAGAACATTATAACCTGATAAACAAAAAGATAGATACAGAGGCAGTAAAGCACCGAAAAGACTGTAGATTTACAGTGGGAAGGCTGAGGAGTGTTGGGATGGGGAGGAAGAGATCAACCAAAGGACTTGTATGCATGCATATAAGCATAACCAATGAACACAAGACTCTGGGGGTGTGGAATAAGGGCATGCAACAGAGGGTAGGGGACTCTGGGGGAAGGTCAATTGGGGAAAAAATTAGATATATGTACTACTATATGTAATACTTTAAACAATAAAAACATAAAATAATAATCTTAAAAAAAGGAAAAATCAATCCTATCTAATATGCAAATTGACCATCACTCTAAGACACAAGATGACCAAAGATGGCTGGCTCCATGTGGACACAAGATGGCTGCAAAAAGATGGTCTGCAGGGGAGGGCAGTTGTAGGCAGTTAGGGGTGACCAGGCCAGCAGAGGAGGGCAGTTGTGGGTAATCAGACAAGCATGGAGGGCAGTTAAGGATGACTGGGCTAGCAAAGGAGAGCAGTTGGGGGAGACTAGGTCAGCAGAGGAGGGAAGTTGAGGGGGACCAGGACTGCAGGGGAAGGAAGTTGTGGGGGAACAGGGCTGCAGGGAAAGGAAGTTGGGAGGACCAAGGCTGCAGGGGAAGGCAGTTATGGGTGATCAGGCAAACAGGGAGGGCAGTTACAGGTGACAGGGCCAACAAAGGAGGGCAGTTGGGGAAGACCCGGCCAGCATGGGAGGGAAGTTTGGGGGAGACCAGGCCTACAGGGGAGTGCAGTTGGGGGGGACAGAGGCCTGTAGGTGAGGGCAGTAGGGGGGGGGAAGGCCTGCAACGGAGGGCAATTAGGAGTGAACAGGCCAGCAGGGGAGGTCAGTTGTGGGGAATTAGGCCTGCAAGGGAAGACAATTAGGGGTGACCAGACTGGCAGGGGATGACAGGGGTCACCAGACTGGCAAGGAGGGCAGTTAGGGGCAATCGGGCCAGCTGGGGAGCAGTTAGGCATTGATCAGGCTGACAGTGGAGTGGTTAGGGGGTTATTAGGCTGGCAGGCAGAAGTGCTTAGAGGCTATCAGGCAGATGCAGGTGAGCAGTTTGGGAGCCAGCAGTCCTGGATTGTGAGAGGGATGTCCAACTGCCTCTAATTGGGAGTTTGAATATCTCTCAAGGGGTCCCATATTGGAGAGGGTACAGGCTGGGCTGAGGGACATCAGCCCATGCACGAATTTTGTGCACTGGGCCTCTAGTAATATATTTAAAAGAAGAGACTCTTAAGAACAGACTTGAAGAACCATAGGAATTCTCTGGAGCTATAATTTGTGTAACTTAGTCTTGTTTGAGAAGGGATCAGTGCATATATCTGAGTGCCCATCCCTACCTACTCTGATGGCATCTCAGAAGAAAAAGTTTATGCAAATGAAGGAACATCATGGGGAGAATCCAAGATGGCGGCATAGGTAAACACTTACACTGCGGCCTCGCACAACAATTTCAAAACTACAACTAAAAGACAGAACAGACATCATCCAGAACCACAGGAAAGCTGGCTGAGTGGAAGTTCTACAACTAGAGGGAAAGAGAGGGGCTCACAGAGACCCAGAGGAGCTGCAAAAAGCTGAGGTACGGAGAAGCGCACGCTGAGAGAGCGGGTGCCAGAGTAACTGGCTGGTTTTCTCTGGCAGGAGGGAAACAGAGACTCCCAACGGCATTGATTTTTCAATTGATTCATATGGGGGGAGTTTGGACTATGAAAAGGGATAAGTGCATGGAAATTTAGGGGAGTCACAAAAGATCAAAGGCCTGGTGGCACGCACAGCACTGCGCATAGGACAGATGCTGATTGCACCGCTGGCTTTCGGGAGTGGGTGGGAGACAGACCCTCCCAACTGTGCCACTTCTGACTCCACTAAGCCCCTGTTTTGGGCGAAACCCTGGGGACCTAGTCTCGTGTGGCCCTGGTGCGCAGGGGAGCCGGAGGGGCAGCGGTCTAGAGGCACTGCGGGCACTGGGGCACAAGGACCGCTCCAGCGATTACCCAGTCACGTGAGACTCAGGGGCTGTGGAGGGCGGGGCCGACTGGAAGGCAAGGCGGTCCCTTAAGCCCTGAGACTCCACCCATCCCAAGCTCAACAGAGGCTTCTTCGATTTTGCAAGTCTGGTATCATAAGGCTGAATCCAACACAGAAGTTCTCCTGGCATAGTGAAAATGCCGAGACAAGGGAAGGGATTACAAACAAAAGAAATGGAGGAAAAAAAAACGACTGGATATAGAGTTCAAAATCACGCTTATAAGGTTTTTCAAGAATATGCTACAAAAGTTGGATAAATTTAGTGAGACCCAAGAGGAGATGAAAAAGGACATACTGGAGACAATGACTGAAATAAAAACAATATATATATTATACAGAGTCCTAACAACAAACTAGAGGATGGCAAGAATCAAGTCAAAAATTTGAAATATAAAGAAGCGGAAAACATTCAACTGGAAAAGCAAGAAGAGAAAAGAATCCAAAAATGTGAAGATAATGTAAGGAACCTCTGGGACAGCTTCAAGCGTACCAACATCAGAATTGTGGGGGTGCCAGAAGAATAGAGAGAGCAGATACTGAAAACCTATTTAAAGAAATAATGACTGAAAACTTCCCACATCTGGTAAAAGAAATAGACTTACAAGTCCAGGAAGCACACAGAACCCCAAATAAAAGGAATCCAAAGAGGACCACACCAAGACACATCATAATTAAAATACCAAGAGCAAAAGACAAAGAGAGAATATTAAAAGCAGCAAGAGAAAAACAGTTCATTACCTACAGGGGAGCACCCATACGACTGTCAGTTGATTTCTCAACAGAAACGATGCAGGCCAGACGGGAGTGGCAAGAAATATTCAATGTGATGAATAGCAAGAACCTACAACCAAGAATAATCTATCCAGCAAAGCTATCATTCAGAATTGAAGGTCAGATAAAGAGCTTCACAGAGAAGAAAAAGCTAAAGGAGTTCATCAACTCCAAACTAGTCTTATATGAAATGCTGAAAGGTACTCTTTTAGAAGAGGAAGAAGAGAAAGGTAAAAGCCAAAAAATTATGAACAACAAATACATATCTATCAACAAGTGAATCTAAAAATTAAGTGAATTAAAAATTTGATCAACAGAATAAACTGGTGAATATAATAGAATCAGGAGCACAGAAAGGGAGTAGACTGATAATTCTCAGGGGGACAAAAATCATAAAGCATCAAACAGACTGTGAAATTACAGCAGAAAGATTAAAGTTAGGTGAGGTAGATAAGTGATCAAAGGACTTGTATGCATGCGTATAAGCATGACCAATGATCACAGACACTGGGGGGTTGGGGTATGCCTGTGAGGGAGGGGGGGCAATGGGGAGATATGTATAAAAAATTAATAAAAATTAATAAAAAGAAAAAAAGAAGTAAAGAGCAAGGTTCCCCCAGAACAGTCCAGCCTCCATCTTCTGATGTAAACTATGCCTCTTGCCTCTCAAGGTGGGGGAGAGATACTTGGAGTTGATGGGAAATTTACCTGAAATGGCCAAGTATCCTCAGAAGTCAATCATTCTGCACTGTGTGCTGATGTCTGGTGGTATTGTGGGGGATCATTATTTGTGGCCTTGCCCAGCAAATGAAGCCGAACTTGCACTCTTATACAATTGGCTATCCCTTTCACTCTGGCATATCATAAACCTTTTTCAAGGGACAGACTAGGAGGAGGAGAGAGAGTCCAGGAGGAACCTTTGACAGCCATATTTACATAGATTCCATTGGGGTTCCAGGAGTGCCAAAGAGTTTAAGGCTAGAAACTGTCCTCTTCTAGTGGTCTACTGTAAACAAGAATGTGGGTTGGGCTGGAACTGGTTTGGCTCAGTGGATAGAGTGTCAGCCTGAGGACTGAAAGTTTCCAGGTTCGATTCCGGTGTGGGGCATGCAGGAGGCAGCTGATCGATGTTTCTCTCTCATGGATGTTTCTCCCTTCCTCTCTGTAAAAAATCAATAAAATATATTTTAAAAAGCTGAAAAAAAAAGAAAGAACATCATGAAACATTAGGAAATCTAGAGCTATTCTGACATGGCAGTAATATAAGATGTGACATAGAAGCAGTGGGTAAAAAATTTATATACATACGTAAAGATCACAGCATGGAGCCTGCCATCTTAAGTCATTTTAAGTAAACTTGGTATAGACACAAATGTACAAAGGTATCAGGATGTTGTTTGTTGATTGGTTGGTAGCTTTTGCATAATAATAATAATAATAATAATAATAATAATATGTTCACTATTTGGAAAACACAATTTGGCAGATAAGTGGAAAATTACAAGTAGCAGGGGAAAAGTGAAAGCAGTTGTAAAACGATTGATTACAGGTAATTTCTTTATCTTTTTTTATTTAAACTAGTCTCTATGGAGGTAGAAATAAAGTAATGATTGTGAAAAATATTTAGATAATTTTTTTGTAAATCGTGAATGATTGATATTGGTTATGAAGGAGCTAGAGGAATTAAGAATTATTCTAAAAGTTTGCATATAAAGAGTAAGTATTTTGAAATGAACTGGAATAGATTGGTGAGGAAATTTTTGAGTTCAGCTTTTGTCACATTGACTTTACAAAAAAACAAAAAACAAAAACATGAAAGAGCAAATTGGAGATTTGTTGTTAGCAATTAGAAGCTTGTCTCTGAAACGCAAATTTGAGGTCTGGTCTAACTTTATAGATATGCTCAGAATCAGTTTAGGATGTACACTAATAAAAGACACTAACCTATCTGAAATCTTTCAATTAATAGATAAATAGAAGCTGTGTATTAATCTAAGTAAAGGGATTACTAAAGTTTGTATACTATTCTTTCAACTATCTGCTATTTTTAAATAATTGAAATTATAGGCCAGCAGGGGGAGGGCAGTTGGGAGGGACCAGGCCTACAAGGGAGGGCAGTGAGGGGTGACCAGGCAGGCAGAGGAGGGAAGTTGGGGGCAACTGGGCCTGCAGGAAAGTGCAGTTGTGTGGGACCAGGCCTTCAGGGAAGGACAGTTAGGTTTGACCAGTCCAGTATGTGAGGGCAGTTAGGGGCAATCAAGCTGCCAGGGGAGCAGTTAGGCATCAATCAGGCTGGTAGGCAAGTGGTTAGGGGGTGATCAGGCTGGCAGGCAAAAGCAGTTAGGGGTAATTAGGAAGGCTGGCAGGCTAGTAGTTGGGAGCCAGCAGTCTTGGATTGTAGAGGGCTGTCTGACTGCCCATTTAGGCCCAGTAGGATAAGGCCTAAATGGGCAGTCAGACATCCTTTTAAGGGTTCCCAGATTGGAGAGGGTGCAGGCTGGGCTGAGGGACATCCATCTCTGTGCACAAATTTCATGCACCAGGACTCTAATAAAAGTATAATCATTTTGTGACAAGAAATTATCCTGCTTTTGGTTTGTTTGGAAAACTTTTTAACATGTTTTAAGTAATAGTGCTCTTAAGAAATACTTACTATTGATATATTTATCATTTGTTTTCCTTTCTTTTGCTTTTGTATTTTACTGCTTCTAGTCATATGAACTTTGAAAAAATTTTTCAGTTTCACTAATTTTCAAATCATAACTAAGGAACGCACATAATTTGCTTCCTTTCAGGCTTGAGAAACTTATGAATACATATTTTATGAACTATTAAATGAATTCTGGGTTAAAATTAGAAAATATTTAAAAGTTTAAAACTATTTAAAACTAAATTTGAGTTTAATGATCCTCTTACTAATAACATTAAGTACTGATTTTTATTTTAACTTCTTTATTCTAAATACAAACTTGGTAGTGATGAACAAAAATATTCTACTATATATTTGGTTATTTGTAACCGCTAAATTGTTGGATATATGCTTAAAATCTAAACCACTTAAAATCTATACCACATTAATAAAATATTATATTATAAAATTAGACATAGATTATTAGAAGTATAGAAAATATTTTTTAAATGTTCTTGTCACTTAATTAAATTTTCTTCAGATGTACTCAAACATCATACTGAATTGGTTGGCAATTTAGCTTTACCATTATGAATTTTAAAATTACATCTAGTTTGCATTGTAGTTACAAGTAAATGAAGAGAATATGTGAAATAAATGAATGTTCACATTTTCAGGCAATTGTGGTAATTGTCTCATTTGCCATACAAATGAAAAATGTTACATTCATCCTAAAGTTTGGGTTGGAGACACCATGTAATCTTTGGAAAATAAATTACACAAAGGCCATCTTTCTCTTTTCCCTTTGTTTACACACATAACACACTCACAACACCAGAATCTATGTAATTATGATAGATAAAACATGGAACATTAAGGAACATAGTTTACACTGCAGTGTCAATTTTTAGTACTTTAATTTGCGATATGTTCTCTGAACACAGAATATATCTTTCTGGCATATTTCAATATTTGTTTATTGAATTATAATTTGGTAACTTTCTATTCTACTTAAGAGCATGCATATGCATATTGAATTCAGTTTTCATTCATGTTCTTAGTATTCCCTAGTTCTTTCCAGCATCAACAATATAGCAGAAAAGTAAATTTCTTTTACATGCAATGCCTTGCTACATCTTCTATTTACCCCATTTGATTTTTTTTTTTACATTCAACTTACCACAATCTCAAAGAAAGCCATAAATTTGAGAACTCTTATAATTAGAGAGAGGCGTGGTATAGAGACCACAGCCTAAAATTGTTCTTTCTCAAGCTTTCAATTGAAGTTGGTGTTCAATAGTAATCACAGTTGCTTTAGAGACAGAGAAGCCAGCAGAATAATTATACCTCCAGAGATTTTATTTTGCTTTATTTTCAGTTCTGTTCAAGTCAGTCCTCATAAACTTCCATTAACACCTTTATTCTTTTTCTTAATATCAGGTAAGGTCACAGAGTAGAATAAGTTTTCTGAAAATCCAAGTTATGAAATTGCATTTAGGAAATGTATAATAAAGTAGAAATTCTGAGTGTCTAACTATCCTTGTCATTAGAGAATAACTGGTTTTTAGACAGTGAGTTATAGAAAGGGAGCTCAAATAAGGGAGGCTGATAAGAATTCCCAAGGTACATAAAATTTGAGGAGGGTCTTGAAAAGGTGTTAAAGTTTTTGCTATGATAGAGAAAGGATCACATTAGGTTGATAAACAAATGAGCAAAGTCCAAAAAGTAGGGATGATAATGATATAAAGAAGGAAGAGTAGATCTCTTCCTTATAAAACTTGAGTGTCTTATTGCATAGGCATATTGGACATTAACAGGAAAGGTGTAACATGAAACTAATATGAAAAGGGTAGCTACTTTAGGAGTTATGATGATCAGAAAGTGTCCATTGCCTAAAATTAATTTTTCATAGCTTTCCACACTGAACTAAGGTAAATTTTGAAATAACCTTTATTTTGCCTTCATATATCCAGCCAAAGCCTAAGGCCCACAGCAAAATAAAAAGCACAGAACAAATAGTATAGAATAAAGAAACAAATGGAGAGATGAGCAAATGTATAAAATCAAATACTGTAGAATATTTATTCTCACTAGCAGTAGGATATTTACATAATTCTGAAAACGGCCTAAATCTGTGGAGTAAAAAGTAAAAATTTACTCTACCCTTGCAAATTAGATATAACGAGTCATCAATATCACAACTTCGTAAAACCTCTGAGAGAGGCACCACTGTCATTTCTAAAATTTTAAGGTTTAGATTATGGATAACAGAGTTTCAGGTTGATTTTAGTATTTGGCTTTCTGTTGTGGTATAGCATTTAGCACTATATTTTTCTTAACGTGCTGATTTGAATATATCTTAAAACAAAATATTTAAGATAATTACCAATATCCTTTCTTATATTTGAAACTACCATGGTGTATAAGATCATAATGAGACAGACTGTTAAACCCAAACAGCAAGCACAATAGCCCTGGGAATTACACTATCGCAGAACACTTATTTGATTTTTTTTTTTGTCTCTAATGGAAGAAACACAAACTGCATTAAGATTGCTTTATTGAATTTAATTATATTTTTAAAACATTGGGTTTGTTTTTAAAGAATCATGGGAAAGTGATAGGAAAAAATAATGATAAAGTCCTTTCATTGAACACAAAAGATCTATGTGAACTGAAACAAATATTGTAAAAAGTATGTATTTTCTTTCAAAACAAGCAAAGTGTGAGAAGCTTCCAATGATGAAGACATAAAAAATGATAATTTTAATATGCAGTCTTTATAACTAAGGAAATAAGACTTCATGGGTTTTAAAAATATAATATGACAAATAAGGTTAAGTTATAATGCCTTATTTCCCTCTTTATTTTTAGTTCGGTGCCTTCATATTGTTGAGCACACAGTTTAATAATGATAAATGAAGTATATACATTTCAGAATTATTTGTTACAGTGAATTAGGAGGTATTATATATTTTATAACTTTTAAACTATAATTTCTGATAAATATGATGACACCTAACAACAGGATTTGGCCAAATTTTTCTGAAAGGGTGACAAATGGTGTATTTTAGGCTTTGTAAGCTATAGATCTCTGTTGGAACTACCCAAGTCTGCTATTTTAGCAGACAATCAGCTACAGACAATACCTAAGCAAAGGGATGTACTTTGTTTCAATAAAAGTTTATAAATCAGACAGTAGACTGGTTTTGTCCAGTAGGTTGTACTTTGTCCACTCCTGTGACATACTATTGTGCATATCTTTAAAAAAAATGTTTTGTTTATTTCAGAGAGCAAGAGAGAGATGGAGAGATCAATGATGATATGCTGAACTATAGAATATTTTATAATTATCCTCTAAATTAGAAATTTTATCATCATCATCATATACTATAGGTCAATATCTCATCATTGATGTGTCTCTCTCTCCCTCTCTGAAATCAATCTATATATATTAAACAACATTTTAGGCTTTTAAAATATATTTATAAATACTCTTATGAAAGTTGTATTCATTAGGTATGATTCACTATTTTATAGTCAACAAATAGTGAATATTAAAATGTCCTACCTTAAACCATAGAGCATGTATAATTCACTCAACAAGTTGTCCAGAGATGAACTCTCTTGTTGTTTTGGTGGCTCGACTAAGGACTCAGGCCTTTCATCCTAATTCTCTGCCATCCTTGCCTTTCATGATTGCAAGAGATCTGCTGTGATTCCAGAATCAGTGTCTTCACTTGACAGTAGCCAAAGTGGAAAGAAATAAAAAAATGATTCTTCACTTTTAAGCTTCTCCTTTACCTGAGAGAAAGAATACTGTTTTCCCATAATTCCTCCTATTACCTTTTCTCTCACTTTCCGTTGCTACTCCTGGGACAGACCTCTTCAGACTAATTAAGGAGAATGAATTTACCACAGGCTCTTAAACCAATCATAACCCATGTGCTGGAATCATCCACATTGCTACCTGAACAATGCCAAGCTCTATAAAATAAAAATGTGGGGGAGCATGACTCTTGAGTAAGTGTCTGTGTTGTATCTGTAGCATTTGAATTTATTAAGGTGACTGAATGACCACACAGAGATGATAACACTACTAAAAGAAGAAGCCTAAATAAGAAAAGCCTTCTATGCTAAGTGTCTGGCCGTCCAGTTGGCCATTCAACCAATCAAAGCATAATATGCTAAGGCTGCTCAACTGCTTCCTATGACATGCACTGACCACCAGGGGGCAGACGCTCAATCCTGGAGCTGCCAGCTGGTGGTCAGTGCACTCCCACAGGGGGAGTCCTACTCAGCCAGCAGCCGAGCTCATGGCGAGTACAGCAGCAGCTCCTGTACTGAGAGAGGACACAGGCCGAGCTGAGGGATGCCCTCATGTGTATGAATTTTGTGCACCTGCCCTCTAGTATATTAATATTTGCTCAAAGAAGGGGCATGTCATTCCATGCAGGGCCACATGAAGAAGCACCAATTTTGATGAGGAGGAAGGGGGAAACATGATCCACAGCTTTTATTGTGTTTTCCACTGGTAAGGCATGCCAGGGCAGAGACATGGTGCGGTATTGTACATGTGAATAATATTGGTGAGTACAGTGGTACCTCAAGATACGAGTTTAATTTGTTCCATAACCTTTAGGTGTGGGAAACTATAAGACGCTCGAGTTGCAGTAAACTGGTGGATCGTGTGCACCCAGCCGATCCGAGCGATTACTCCTATCGCAACTGTTGCTCATATTTCAAAGCAAAAATCGCTCACTCCACGGCTCGTATCTCAAAAATCACGTATGTTAGGGCACTCGTATCTCAAGGTACCACTGTAGTTTGAAAGCTATCAGTGCTCTCTGGCTACCTGGGTTGATTTAGGGGAGGAAGAATATTGGCTCGGTATCTAAGAGTTAGATAAAGAAGATGGTTGGGGACATGGAGTTTGGGTTGGGTGATTTGAATGTGAAGGGCCTGTTCCCAGACAAGTTGTTTATTATCTGAAGAACTAGAGGCCTGGTGCATGAAATCCATGTACTGGGGACGGGGGTCCTTTAGCCCAGCCTGCCCCCTCTCACAGTCTGGGGACCCTCAGGGGATGTCCTACTGAGAGCTTGGGCACGCCCCTCTGCCTCTCCACTCCTGGGTCTGCACCATCTATGGCTTACTTCATAGCCCATCTGCTTGCACAACCTCCTCCTTAGCAGGTCATGACTGTTATAATGTACTGGCTAATTTGCATATTACATATATATATATATATATATATATATGGATATGGATTAGCAGTCTCTCCCAGGCCAGGAAAGACCTTAACATGTCAAAGAATCATAAAATAAGGGGAATTTTCTTGAAAGTATGAATACTTAGCCAAATATCTACAATCAAAATTGCTAATAGTTGAAATGCATCAAACAGCTAGGCTAATCATAGGCATTTGCTTATTTAATTCCCATAGAGCACTGTGATATAAACCTCATTTTTATTTTGACACTCCCTTAAGTTAACTAACATGTTCAAATTACAGTTAATGATTGGTAGAGCTTACATTTCAATGCACTCAGACTCTTACGCACAAGTTCTTAATTTGGACTCTATTATTTTTGAAGAGTTCCATTTTTAATTCAGACACTTCTAAAATAATAAGAGGTGCATGAATAAACAATTAAGTACATTTTGCCGTAGTACTTTACCTCCAAAAAAAACAAATTTTGGTGTTTTTAAAATAAATGTCTGCATTGGAAATTTAGTTTTGAAGACATGTGAACGAAAGGCACAACAATGTAGTTAAGGGAAGATAATCTGAAGCACTCAAAATAAAGTGTTTTTTGTGTCAACCTGGATGTGAGATCAGCTGTTAAAATATGAAGTAGTTTTTACACCAAATGATACATGTTCACTATGGATACATCCACTTTCTATTATACACTCAAATGAGAGGTAGGCAGATTTTTTTAAATATTTTTATTAATGTGTTACATGTATACATATCTTCCCATTGCCCCCCCCCACCTCCCCACCTCCCAGGCATACCCTAACCCCCCAGTGTCTATGTTCATTGGTTATGCTTATATGCATGCACACAAGTCCTTTGGTTGATCTCTTATCTACCTCACCTCTCCCTAACCTTCCTGCTGTAATTTACAGTGATTGATGCTTTATTGCCTCTGCATCTATCTTTTTTGTTCATCAGTTTATAATGTTCTTTATTATCCATAAATGAGTGAGATCATGTGGTGTTTTTCTTTCATTGACGGGCTTATTGCACTTAGCCTAATTTTAAAATGATCGGAAAAATATCACTACCCCTGGCTGTGAGTCCCTGAGGCTCTCCCCTGCTCCTGCGCAGTGTGGGCAGCCTTTGCAGCAAAGTCATGACCGGACGAAGAAAGACAGCAGCAGCCTTGGATACAGGGATTTTCTGATTTTGAACGGCACAAAATATGGCATTTTTCCCCCCTAACAATGAAGCAACTGGTCCAGGGTCGATGAGCAGACTTTGTCCAATTTTTTCCTTTTCACACTCCCTGTGGGTGTTAGCTTTGAAACTGACTGGGAGACACGAAAGCTTTGTGCTGCAGTGGACAGAATATGATTGTCACCTTAAACTGCATTGAAGGATTTGCTCCTTTTCTTGACCCAGAGTCATTGTGTCTGCTTATTCCATAAATCTGAGCCTCCGTTTCCACAGCTGTAAAGTGTTTGTTTAGGGGGTGGCGGGATGAAGAACGTTCCTTATGAGAAAGGTGGACACATGAAAGCGTCGACCTCTGTAAACTGAGTGGCACAGACTGGGAGCTCTATAGAATATTCGCTTCCTGCCAGACTCTTGATCAGGTGTGTCACGCTCCCAAGTCTCACATCAGACCCCTGGCTGGGCAGTCCCTGCATTAACAAAAGGCTCTCACGTGTGTCTTTCTTTCTCCCCTCCTCCTTTCCACTTCCTTCTTTTTTGATTTTCCTAGTTTACTCCCTCTCCAACTCATTTGTATGATTTCAAGGCTTCACTAATGCCTAGACCTTTTTAAAAAAATGAACATAGAGATTGAATCTTGATTATTATGTCCTGAGGAAACTTCTCAGCCCGTCAGGAAATTTTAGGTATTTATAGCTCACATCAGAGGCAGGCTCTGCCCCACTTTGTCAGTTTCTTACCTTAGCCCCATCCCTCCTCTTCTCCAGCTTCTTTTCTCTACTCACTCCTGCTGAAGTGGCCTCTCGGACCAAGACTGCTGGAATAATAATGACCTCAAGGTATTTGCATATTCTATTGCTAGTCTAAATAATGGTCATCTTGAGAATTTGGTTATCTATGGGGTTGTTTTAATTGCGTATTTTAAATTGCAAGCCAACTCCATTTTATATATTGCTAATGTTAATTTTCAAAATTAACATGAAGGTGCAACAGATACATGTAACTTATGATGATTTTGGTAATTTAACCCAATGGATAAAGCTATTTTTCTTTTCTACTTTTCTTAGGCTCATACAGGTGAATAATTATGAAAGCTGGAACTTTATCCTGAGTAAGCATTCAGAACTTTCAAATAATTCATTATTAAATTACAATATAGGGCAATGGGGAGATATGTATAAAAATTAATAAAAAAATTAGAAAAATTACAATATACACAGAGAAAAATATATACATCATTGATGTATGTATTTTCAAAAACTGAACACAGCTGCATCACAAGCACACACTGATCAAGAAACAAACTTCACCAGCCCATCTAACAGTGATTCATCAGCTCTACTGTGATTCCTTATGGGAACTGACCTTGACCAACGGTGAGAGCTGGTTAACCAGTCTTGGGAAGACTCCGGTCCTCACATCTGATGCCAGGGCTTGAGGTCCACGGGGCATGTGGTTAGGAAGGGAAGATGGGTTTAAAGCAGCACAGCGTGGTGGAAGTCTGGAACCCACAAACTAGAGCTGAAATCCACAAAGGTACACAAGGATCTCTGTCAATCTCAGTCTCTTTAACCTTCAGGTTGGGGATGTCTTGCTGAGGAAACGGAAACCCTTCGTTTTAGAGCGAGCTCAGAAGTTGGGGGCTCAGAAGGGGAGGGAGAGCACTTGCAGGCCCAGCTACTGCCCCAGAGCCATCAGGTAAACCAACAGATAAGCAGCAGTCTGCAAGACAGCGGTTCTCAACCTGTGGGTCGAGAACAGCTAGCAGGGTCTCCTAAGACCATCAGAAAACACAGATATTTACATTAAGATTCATAACAGTAGTAAATTACAGTTATGAAGTAGCGACAAAAATAATTTGATGGTTGGGGATCGCCACAACATAAAGAACTGTATTAAAGGGTTGCGGCATTAGGAAGGTCAAGAACCACTGGTGCAAGATGCAAAGGGTCCTGCCTGAATTTCGGAGAGCAAACCAGAAACAAAATCATCATCGCTGCTTCGCCTCTGGTGGCCCACAATAACCAGACACACAGAATGGATTCTGAGAAACATAGTTCAGCCCAGCTCAGTGGACATTTCAAAAGCCACCCGAGTCAGTATTCCCAAAGTCCTCCTTGGGCACCCTGCTATTCCCTAGTCCACCTGAGGGTCATCATCCTGAAGTCTCAGGCCATAAATGAATACGGATGGTCCCCAGATTACGAGGGTTCTCCACTTCCAGTTTTTTGACTTTACAATGCTGTGAAAGGGACAGTCAGGACAAGCCATGCTTTCAATATTGAACTTCTTTCAGGCTGGGACGCGGAGGATGCTGGGTAGTGGCAGGGAGCCAGGGCTCTCAGGCGGGCAAGTGATCATGAAGGCAAACAACCCATACTCTACAGCAGTGCTTTTCAACCCGGGTGCTGCACGTGGTCTTCAAACATTCAGTGCCTGTCTGTTTAGTCTGGGGCACTGACCTCTTTTCCCTTAGACTGTCAAATAAGAAAATAACCACAGCCAAGGCAACAGTAGCCGTCTGGTGTGAATACAAATTGTACCTGTTTTTTTGTCAGATTGGCAAAAAAAAAAAAAAAAAAATATATATATATATATATATATATATATATGTATATATAGTATAGTTTTGTAGTTTCTCGGAATTTTAGTAATGAGTTTATGTGTGTCACGAAATAGGAAAAGGTTGAAAATCGCTGCTCTGCAGTGTACTGTGTTGCCAGTGTACTTGGATTGTGTTGTGAGCATCGTAGACCAGGCTAAGCTATGATTAATGTTGGAGAGATTAGGTGTATTAAATACAGGAGCATCTGAATTGCCAAATTTTGGAATTTAAATAAAAGGAATCGTGCGGTGCAAACCCTTTTGTATCAAGTTTAAAAATCAATTTTGTGTTTGCAAGATTCATTTATTATCTTTATTCGCTAATAGTTCTTTCTCAATGCTACATAGAATTGCATTGTGAAAATATGCCACCGTTGATTTATTTTTTCCTGTTATTGATGGAAGTATGGGTAAGCTCCAGTTTTGGGCCTATTTTGAATAATGACTCTATTAACATGTTTTTAGTGAGCATGTATATGCATTTCTGTCCGGTTAATACCTGGGAGAGGAACTAAAGGATCAAATGGATGCACATTCACAGCTTTAGTAGATGCCGCCAAAGGATTTCCTAAAAGAAATTAGTGTCTCATATACTTGCCAATATTTAGTAGTATTTGTCTTCTTATTTTTAGTCATTTTTTGTGTCTATGTAATGGTAATTTTAATTTATATTTCACTGGCCATTCTGATATTCTATTTTCTGTAATAGTTCAAACATTTTGGCTTTTAATGGGGAGGTATCTTGGTCTACCTTTCTCTTATATATTTGTAGTTCTTTATATATATTTGACCTATGAGTCATTTGCTTAGTATGGATGTCTTGCACATATTGTCTGCCACTTTGGGTTGTTTATTTATCCTTTTAATAAACATGCATGAATTTCTAGTTTATATACCAAGAATCTTGAAGTGAAATATGAGATCAAACACTTAGGCTATGAATAATACGAAGATATTTCAAAATGACTTGGTCAGATATATCAAAGAAAATATTTGTTAAGGTAGATAGGCACATTTAAATTTATACTCCCATAAAATTAATACATCTTGTATAAGTTCAAGATATTTTATAAAAATCATTTAGAATATTTGTAAACATGTTTAACATAATGGTTAAATGATTGCTTTTATGTGCACAGTAAAAAAGTAGAGCCTCAAATTATTTTTAAAGGTAGTAATATTTTAAATAAAAATTATTAATTTTGCAAAATAAATAAATACTGTTTTGAGTGGTTCATAATTATAGAATAAATAGTGTCCCATGGCATTAAAATTTTAAAATCACATAAGCAATTAACCTTTTACAATATAGCTAGGGCCACCTGCTTCCTACCCAAGCTTTTACTCTTTTTTATTATTATTACTGAATTCATTGGGATGACATTGGTTAATCAAACCATATGGCTTTCCAGTGTACAACTCTGCTGGAAACCCAACATGAAAGGCTAGTCAACAACCTTAATTGCTCTAACTACCCATTGTTTAGTTGAGACATTGTTAGCTGAATGGCCTCCACCTCTGTTTGTCTTTTGTATTTTTGTTATTGAAATTTCCTGCCTAAAGGCTATGGGTGTGTCCCAAAGTCTCAATAAAAGGAATGGCAAGGCCAGAGCAAAGGGTAGTCTTCTCACTAGAGCAGCAGTTGTCAACCTGTGGGTTGCGACCCTTTTGGGGGTCGAATGACCCTTTCACAGGGGTCACCTAAGACATCCTGCATATCAGATATTTACATTACGATTCATAACAGTAGCAAAATTACAGTTATGAAGTAGCAAAAAAATAATTTTATGGTTGGGGGTCACCACAACATGAGGAACTGTACTAAAGGGTCGAAGCATTAGAAAGGTTGAGAACCACTGCACTAGAGGAAGGCTCCCGCCTGGTCCCCCAATATTCCCAAATTAATACTTTCCTAGTCTCTTTTCATTTGCTTGTGGCCTCCTCCAGAACCAGAACCCTGAACCACGTGGGACGTGAAAGGGGTTGCCATACAACTCAAAACATATCATCTCCATTCTGCATCCTGTCCTCACCACCCAAACAAAGTCAAGTCTCTCTGCCACATGTATCTCCCCTTTGCCCTCTGCTGCCTACCTCCTGGCTCTGGCCATCACCATACTGTAGTCTGTGTCTGTTTTTTTTTTATTCTTAATCCCTTCGCTTTTTTAACCCAGGCCCGCTGACTGACAGCTGTCCTCTGTTCTATGCATCTACGAGTTTATTTCAATTTCCTTAGTTTATTTTGCTCATTAGATTTTACTTCTTTCCTTAGTCATGAATTTTGCAATCCTATTTTCTCTCTCTTTGCGTCCCTTCATTACCCTGTCTCCTGTTTAGGTAAAAGCACCTCCTCATTTCTCCAGGCCTAAAGGAAAATCTATTATTTAAGCAAGCTTCATCAAGCACTTAGCATAAAACTTTATTAGCTTTAGCACAGTACATGGCAATTAGCCCACGGCAGTTTCCTCCAATTCAGTGCCTATGAATACATAGTGACTTAACTTCCGTATTCTGAAAGCACCAATATTATCAACTTGACTGCTCATAAGAGCTGCCTTTTACTCTTTCTACTCATTTTTTCACTTAATGATGATCTCCGCCATCTAATTGCCATTCCTTTGCATCCTAAGCTACTCCTGGAGGACAGGATAAGAAAGCAGATTGTTTCTTATGGCTACTGGCTACTTTCTTTATAGGTTGAGTGTTTTAAATGTGTTTTAAGTATGAACCTAATGCATTTCTGCAAGGACTTAATTCCTTTTTATGTGGTGAAGAACAAAAGAATTGCTTCCAAATAAAAAATATCTTTCTGGAATAAAACAATAATACTAAAATAGTCTACCCACTAGACCAGTGGAGAAATGATACCAACATTGTCCTCCTAAAAAGGAGGACCATGTCCATCAAACAAACTCATTTATCAATATTACTGTTTGCATGATTTATCGTCAATAATTTAATTAGAAAATTTAAAAGTCTACCCAACTTATATAGAGCCTACAGGAGTCACTGCTGATTAGGCCATCATATATCTTGCTGCTGGGTTTGTAACTTAGGGGCAATTTGGGTAGATTATGCACCAGAGTATTATTTGCCCACTGAAACTGTCAATCGATATATTCTATCCCCAAATACAGCTCACTATCATCGTGCCACAGGCTTCAAAGAAACAGAACCTTGACCCCCAAAGGATTTGTGACCCTTTGGCACCATCCTGACCAAAAACCCTTGAGCTTATTCAAGTTCCCTCCCACTTAGAGTCAGTGCACTCACATTTCCAGATGTCATCCTCAAAAGAGTAAAACAGCCAAGACTGGTTTGGCTCAGTGGATAGAGCGTCAGCCTGAGGACTGAAAGGTCCCAGGTTCGATTCCGGTCAAGGGCATGTACCTTGGTTGCAAGCACATCCCCCCCAGTAGGGGGCGTGCAGGAGGCAGCTGATCGAAGTCTTTCTCTCATGGATGTTTCTAACTATTCTTCTCCCTTACTCTCTGTAAAAAATCAATAAAAATGTATTTTTTAAAAAAGAGCAAAACAATTTCTAACTTACTGGACAGGTGAGAATAATCTGCGTCCCCTCACACCTAGGTTAACTACATTAGCATCGAACACATTCATTCACAGCTCCACCTCCATCTGCTCGGCAGCTTCTCTCCTGTGAGCTTCAAGGGTGATACGTAGATTATTAATGAACAAAATGATAGTTTAAATCACTACCAGCCAGTGAGTCACAATGGTGTGCTGCTTCACGGCTGTTTTCCATATTATCCAGATGCAGCGCCTAAAATCAACAAGAATCTAATTTCCTGTGGCCAGAACAAACAGATCAGGTGGTTTCTCCCAGCATCAGCTGTGTTCTGCATCCAAAATAAATACCTGAGTATTAGTATTTTTTTTCTTTTAGATACTCTGAATGAGTAAAGAGCGTCTACATTTTCCCCTTACATGATGATCCAGTTATGCATCTTCTCCCCATTGTTCATTATATTCCCTCTCTTTCATATTTGAATTATTTTAATGGATATCTTTTTTCTCGCAGTGAAAAGCCTAGTTCGGATGCATTTGAGTCGTTTTTTTTGTTTGTTTGTTTTTCCCCTGAGTAGGATGTGAAGGTGATTTCTTGTCCTGGTCCCTTGTTCAGATGGATTCGAAGAATGAACCATGGATGAAAGGTGGTAGATGAAAAGGGTGGAAATTTATTGGAAGCAAGTAGGGCGCTCCCAAGAGGGTAACCCACCAAGCTTTTTTTTTTTTGCCAAGGTTTATAAAGGCTTCAGTTCTTTGCCTCTATATACTGCCTTCCGATTGGTAGAGTATCAGCTTCAAAGCCCAAATCCCATGTGGGGTCCCCTCTTTCTCTCTCCCTTCAGTGGTAGAATTCTCTATCTCCTGTGGAAATCTGTTTTCCTCTTTTTCCCATTTGTCCTCATTTCCCTATCCTCTGTAAAAGTTTGTTTCCTTTTTCTCCCCATACCCTTCAGCTTTTCCCTATCTTTCTCTCCCCTTATCTGTGGTGCCCTTTTTTCTTTTTCTCTGTGAAGGTATGTATGCCATCTGGCAGCTCCAAGCCTCACCTGTGCCTTCCTCCCCCATGGACCCTCTTTATTCCCAAATCTCCCTAAATCTGCCTATTTTATCCCTAAAATGCCTTTCAGCAGGCAGCTGTAACATTGCTCACACCAAGACTGAGCCCTTCTCCTAATTTCCAGTGTGATGTCTTCAAATTCGGCAGGTAAAAATTAAAAAAAAAAATGTTCCTGATATTTAGTAAAGAGGGTCACTTCACAATTAGCCTTCCTGTAGCAATGTAGGCTAAATTTAGGTTCACCTCCAAAGTTCTCATTGTTATAGACGGAGTCAAATTTAGTAATATTGTCATCATGTCATGTCAAGTGATACCTTCCCTAATGGTACAAGAAAGTAAAGCTTATAGATTGTAATTCTATAACAATCAGAAAGAGGTCAGAGAAAGAGAAAGAGGTGAGATATAATGATATAGATATGTATTTTATCATCTCTCATTCCATCACTCCCACTTGCCAATGCTGGTAACAGTTCCAGTAGAACACACTCCTCATGTGCAAATCAAGACATACTAACTTTTTCAGGCATCCTTTTTAAGCCCCTTCCGTATTCTGTTTTAAGTAACAGATGTTTTATTTACATATTCTAATTTTTAACAGAACACTGCTGCATTGGTGATAAGGAATGCAATGTGTCCTTATATGACACTTTATGCCTACTTTTCTTGTTAGTAACAAAAAAATGATAAGTAAGTAAGTAAGTAAAAGAAAAAAAGAACTGTCAACCTAGAATATACAATCTTAAATAAAAATTTTTACTCAAATATTTTATATTTATGCTTCTTTGTATTATTCCAGGTCTTTGAAAATAAAATCATTATATTTTTATTACCTTTGAATACATTGCTAAGTAAAAAAGTTATTTTTTTTTTCATAGTAAGAGGTCATATAGTAAGCATTTGCTGATTAAATGAATATTTTTTTCAATACTTATATTAAAAATTTAGAATATATAATTGTCTTCAGGGTCAACCATTATTGAAATAATTGTGATATTGCTAATTTAAAAAGGCAGTTTAAGTATGTAAGTAGTTTTAAACAAATGAAAATTATATTTAAAACCCACAAATAACAAAATTCTAAAAATGTGTTTTTTATAAAAGAAATAAGCATATAATGGCAACATTTAACTTTATGAACTACATTATACCCATGAAAAATTAAATTACAGTTTCTGTAGAGTATTCAATGTTCCACTCTTTAGTATCAGAAATAAATCAGGTCTTAAAACGTAATGAGTGGAAATAAGATAAGAGAGTTTTTTAGGTCAATTATTTTCCAATTAAAATAAAGACTTGAGGCCCCTGCCCGGGTGAATAAGTTGGTGGGAGCCTTGTCCTGTGCACAGAAAGGTTGCAGGTTTCATTCCGGGTCAAGGCACATGCCTAGCGTGTGAGTTTGGTCCGTGGTTGGGTTGTATGCAGAAGGCAACTGTTCAATGTTGTGCTCGCTCGCTCTCTCTCTCCCCATTTCTTTCTCTAAAATCAATTAAAAAAAAAATGTACCGTTGGGTAAAGACGAAAAGAGAAAAAAGAAGAAACAGTAAAGACAAAGCAAATTTCCCCACTCTTATTTATTGTAAATATATCTATCAAAAATAATGACATATTTGATCACACACTGTGATGCCTGACTATTATCTGTAACCCTCAAAATTATTTATAATTATTTATTCAATTACCAATAAACCAAACACATTCATGTCATATATTGACATGTAAAGTATGTCATTCCATAACACCCTTCTGAAAGATGTCTTTTTAAATATTTGAGAGAAAAACACGAATTTGTTTTTCCACTTCTGTATGCCTTCATTTGTTGATTCTTGAATGTGCCCTGACTGGGGATTGAAACCTCCACCTTGGCCTGTTGGGATGGGGCTTTAACCAACAGAGCCAACCAGCCAGAGCTGAAAAATACCTTTATCCATTCATAACCACACGATCATAAACCTGGAAGAGACTCCATGGTCTCATCCTTTCATGTTAATTTTTTGAGCAGAGAAAACCAAGTTTCTAAAAAAGATAAGCGACTGACCAAGGTCAGGAAGATCATTCAGGGAAGAGCAAAAGGATCCTATGCAAATGTTTAAAAAAAAAAATTTACTAACCTCTTTTGTGCTGGGCCGAGCGCTGTGTAAATTTTCTGGGCACGCCTGGCTGACTTTCAATCTGGTTACTTTGTCATAAAATGCAAAAGCATTGTCAGCACCAAGTTGTTCCTGATGGCACGTGGCATGTGTAGCACAACTTATTAATAACTTCTTCCCGTTGTGAATTTTGAATACAGTTAAACACGGATAGTCATTATCAGGGCTCGCCACCTGGTGTGTGTGTTCTGCTGGTGAAGTCAGCATCTGAGCTGTCCCGATGATAAGAGGGGGAGGCACACACCCCGTGAAGGGCTGACATCCCTGGGCCGCTGAAAATATTGCCTTAGCGGGCTGGCTGGGTATCTGAGAGTTACAGGCCCGGGGGTCTGCTTCTGCAGGGAAGCAGCGGCCGGCTGAGGGACAGCGGACACAGAGAATGATGAATGAAATCAGGGTTTGATGGAAGGCAGAATACGGGAACAAACAGTTGTGTTCTTTTGTGGAAGGCTTTATTTCCTTTCCGTTTGTCAAAGAGATTAAAACCCTGCTTCGCCGTGCTATGGATACTTTTCTGTCCTGTCCACTGAATTGTCTCCTTTGCTCTTTCATTTATTTTCCGTGAGATTCAGCCCCACCTCAGAGTCCTTTGGACGGTGTGCAAGCAGGTGCGTTTAGTTATTCTGAAAAGAAAGTTTGGGGGAAATTGGGAAACTTATGTCATTTCCTTTGCTTGTTGCATTAGATTTACAAAATGTAAAGAAAACATTACTTATTTTATTTAAAATATATCTTATTGATTTTTTAGAGAGAGGAAGGGAGAGGGATAGAGAGTTAGAAACATCGATGAGAGAGAGAAATCTATTAGCCATCTCCTTCATGCCTCCTACTGGGGATGTGCCCGCAACCAAGCTACATGCCCTTCACCAGAATTGAACCTGGGACCTTTCAGTCTGCAGGCCAATGCTCTATCCACTGAGCCAAACGATTTCGGCACATTACTTATTTTAATCAAAGTATGTTTTCCTCAGAAATTGTATATAGTTATTTTGTAATTATAATCATTTTGTGTAATTATTTTATAATAATTCTAAGGTATGTGATAATGCAAAATATAGCATTAGAGTTAAGATGTTTGAATTTGATCCATAGTTCAGTCATTGTCTTAGATGGAAATGCAGGTAAAGAAGAATTAGAAAATATGAGGCCCTTCACTGTGATATGTTATTAAAAAATTTCTTAAAAACCTTCTGTAAAAGGAGAATATTCATTATGCAAAAGGGTACTAACAATATTGTTCTATGTGTATCTATTTTTTCTAGTACTTCAAATGTTATTGTCAAAAAATCCAAATTAATAAAGGGCATACAATAATCAAAAAATGTTATCAGCCAAAACCGGTTTGGCTCAGTGGATAGAGCATCAGCCTGTGGACTGAAAGGTCCTAGGTTCAATTCCGGTAAAGGGCATATGCCTTGGTTGTGGGCACATCCCTAGTGGTGGGTATGCAAGAGGCAGCTGATCAATGTTTCTCTCTCATTGATGTTTCTAACTCTCTATCTCTCTCCCTTCCTCTCTGTAAAAAATCAATAAAATATATTTTAAAAAATGTTATCAAAGTCTTTTACCTCTCTTACTTCAAGGAAAAATTTGATTAGTCCATTTCAGGTTGCATGATATATTAACAGGCCTGTGGTCCAAAATTTACAAGCTGATTTTGAGCACAATCTGACAAACTATCTTAAGAAAACAGAGGATCCAGAAAATGTACAACAAACTTGAAGTCCGCAGACATATTAACTTTTTCAAAGGGCAGTCACCATCAGTGGACCTGGAATTAGACAGCACTGGGCAACTTATCTTTGGAAAGAAAACATTAATACAAAGGTAAGGCAGCATAATAATATTCATATCCCATCCCAGTATTAAAATTTTATCACGTAGTTTTATCACTTAAAATATGCGTGCCTGGGAGTAATTATCCAGTGACCTGTATTGTGAAGGTATTTATTACATTGAGATTCAACTTTTGTTTCAAAGTGCCTCAAGAATTATAATCTAATATTGGAGCTATTTTTTTTATCAAAGAAACCAGATTGATATAAAGCTGCAGATTAGATTTATTGAATCTGCTTGCCCAGAAATACTTACAACACTAAAACAAAGATCTTGTACATTCATTCTTAGAAAGATTTTTCTAAATTGATGTTTTTTTAATTTTTATTTTATTAAAACTTCATAGAAATTCCAGGAACAACTGTAAATAAAAAGCAATGTAATTATAATTTCACTTATGTGTGGAACCTAATGAACAATATGAATGAACAAACGAAACAGAAATAGACTCAGATGCACAGTATAGATTAATGGTTGCCAGAGCAGAGGAAGGGAAAGAAAATGGGAGAAAACGGTGAAGGATTAAGAAATACTAGTTAGGCCGAGACCGGTTTGGCTCAGTGGATAGAGCGTCTACTTGTGGACTGAAAGGTCCCAGGTTCGATTCCGGTTGGGGGCATGTACCTTGCTTGCGGGCACATCTCCACTGTGGGGCGTGCAGGAGGTGGCTGATCGATGTCTCTCTTTCATTGATGTTTCTGACTTTCTATCTCTCTCCCTTCCTCTCTGTAAAAAATCAATAAAATATATTTAAAAAAAAAAAGAAATACTAGTTAGTAGTTACGAAATAGTCATAGGGATATAAAGTACAGCATAAAAAGTCCTATATAATAAAAGCCTAATATACTAAGTGTCCGGTCGTCCAGTGACTGATCAACTGTTCAACCAATCAAAGCATAATATGCTAATGATATGCTAAGGGCACTTAACTGCTCACTATGACATGCACTGACCACCAGGGGGCAGACACTCCGACCTGTAGGTTAGCTTGTTGCTGGGATCTGGCCAATCAGTTCTGAAAGAGCTGGGCCAAACATGCCCTGGAGTCCTCCTGTACTCCCTTTCCAGCCTCAGTCGTGCACAAGTTGGGTCCCTCAGCCTGGCCTGCACCCTCTCACAATCTGGGACCCCTTGGAGGATTTGTGAGCCTGTTTTGGCCCATTCCCACAGGCCACTCCCCTCAGGAGGGCACCAGATGCAGGGCTCATGACTGGCAAGTGCTGCTGCTACATGAGCCTCTCCAGATGGGGACTGACTGGACACAAGCCTGCAGCAGGCGCACTGGGGCCAGGATGAGCAGGAGTGACAGGTAGGAGCTGCAAGCAGTGTTGGACTGTGGGTTTCTGGCCACCCTGAGGGACTCCACCCATGCACAAATTCATGCACTGGGCCTTTAGTGTAGTCAATACTATTGGAATAGGTAAGCATGGTGCCAGGTGGGTATTGGAAATATTGGGGGGGGGCCACTTTGTAAAGTATATGACTGTCTAATCATAATGTTGTATACCTGAAACTAATACAAAATAATATTGAATGCAAACTGTAATTGAAAAAAATGGTAATACATAAAAAATACAATGATAAATAGCTTGTAAGTAAAGGAAAGAAAATAACACTGCATGTGTTTGAACATATTTAAAGGTGTGGCTAACCAAAGGGAAGTGACCATCTTCAGAAAAATCCTTCATGATGAAAACTGCTTGACAGTGTTGGCCAGATAAAGTATTACCTGTTAGTGCAAATATGCCACTAAAACATTTTCAGACAGAGGAAGAAAGTTCTGGCCTATTAATTTACCCTGTTTTTAATCTCTGGTCTTTGAAAAAAGAAAATGGTAGGAGGTTGGAGGTTCAGGCTGATTTGCAATGGTGGTGAAGTGGATATTTTCCTCATAGTTCTTTCATAACAACCATAAAGCAGGTTTTGTTGTCAGTTTTATATATCGCATACAATTGTTTTATAGATATTATGTTTTCCTGTGTAAAAATATGTTGTCAGTCTTTCCAACCTGAAAAGTCTGTTAATCTGGAACAACATTTGTTTTCATTTCCCTATTGCACAAAAGATGGATGACTTATTTGAATAACACTTACAGTTGAAAGATTTTCAACTGGCATTATATAAAAACAGCAAATATTTACAGCTGTATCTCTCCAAAATCAGGTAAATTTTATTGTAATCAAGAAGACACAAGAAGTTTGTCAATGAGATTACTTTTTAGTTCAACCTCATGTTGTCAATTTTGCTACTCATAAATTTCCTTTAATCCAACTTGCAAGAGGACCATTTATCATTTCCCCCTGAATACAGAAAGCAGGGTCATTTGTTACTGATAAAACCTTACAGCAATTATTGTATATGTGCAATTTCTGTTGATAAATAAAAGAAAAAAAACATTTTAGATGTTTTAATTACTTTATTAATTTTCTAAATCAATATTTGGGAATTAAACATATATTTCATATAAAACTAATGTTTTGTTTCTCTGTATAATATAAGAATGCTGTCCTCAGGTCCCTCAGTCATGTTTTTGGTTTTTTTTTTTGTACATGCAATTAAGTTGGAGTTATTATGTTCATAATTATTCATTGGAACTTGAATTTTTAAACAAATAACATAGACTTTTAAAAACACACTAAATGTATGTGTGTGTGTATACATGCATATATTAATATAAAATGTATAAATCAACATCTTAAACTTTTGTCTTAAGATGTTTATGAATTCAATCAATAAGAAGGTTAAAAGGCAGGATGGAGATTTTGCTAATGGTGAGTTTTAGCTTTTTAGTTTTTTGATATAAGCATTTGTTTAGTAACAAACACATTTATGTTTAACACCAATAAGATGAATTCTCTTAAATTTAGGTAGTAGCATTTTCAGTATGGCATGCTGTAGTAATATGTACTTGAGATTTGAAACACATTTGAATTTGAATTTCACTATATATCCAAATTCCAATCTAAGTAGAATTCTTAAATAGAATATTTACTCAAAGTGATCCAACACTATGTATATATACATACATATACTAGTAAGTGTGAATGTGTGCATGCTTTTATATTTTAACTAGAGGCCCGGTGCACGGATTTGTGCACCGGAGGGGTCCCTCAGCCTGGCCTGCAGCCTCATAGCCTGGGGCCCCTTGAAGGATATATTAGTGTGCAAAGTGTCAGGCAGCTGGGGAGTAGCCCAAGCCCGGACCAGGCACCACTCTTGTTCATCTGTTGTGTGTGCTACCACCACTAGATAGCACTGCCACAGGCAGGCGTGCACACTGACACCAGGGAGCTGCTTCTCTATCAGGCATCTTCACCCTGGAGGTCAGTGTGCCTCATAATGACCGGTCATTCAGTTGCTGAGGCTTTTATATATATAGATTCCATCAGAAGTTGGATTTCTTATTTTTCATAATTTTCAGATTATACATTTTAAAAAGTAGCAAATAATTGCAACATTGACTAACAAGTGGGAGAATTACAAATAAATTAGCTCAAGTAATAATTCTAGGAAACAGGAAATAGCAATGGGAAATAAATACAATGTAGTAAACTCAAGGAACACACACTTTGGGCTCAAATAGATCAGAGTTAGAATTCTTGATTCTGACATAATTATGTCTGAGTTACTTTACCTTCTAAAGTCTCATTTCCCATTAAAATATTTTTAAAATATTTTTCAGAGTTATTGAAAGAATGTACATCATAGAAGAGAAATAAATATGGATATTTATATTCATAGCACTTAGCTAAAAATTCTGAACATAAATCATTGTTTAATACATGACTGCTTCATTTATTACTACTGAATTTCTTACTTCTATTTTTTTATTTAGAATTAAGCTATTAACTAGTATCCATTGTACATACAACATTTATTAAATATCCACTTCATTTGTCAGAGAATAAGTTTCTGAATGATTCATAGTGCTCACAAAATCCAAGTGTTCCCAGTTCAGTTCATCTACATTTAACTAAGTATATGTTCTATTAAGTAAATATTCTAATTGAGAGAATATCTGTAACACATGTTATTTCAATCTTAAATAATTAAACTTTAAATATATTTACAAATAAATATATTGTTTAATTTATAAATATATTGTTTAATCTAATATTATGAGATATCGGCTTATGATTATAGACTTTTATTTTTCACTTTGAAAATTAGCTGTAAGACATCGGTGAGTGTCTTCTGACCTAGAAGTACCTTTGCAAACTGCCATTTGAATGTCACCTTTATTAACAGTTTGAAGTTTCTCTGGCTCTTTCTATTGGATATTTTAGCTTTTCTGATTAATGGGAAAGAATCTAATGTTGCCATATGAGATAACTCAATCAATTATAAAATTTGAATTAAAAGGTGAGTTTCATTTTATTTTAATTTTCTTTCAAGTTAATTCTGATTTATGATTTTCTTTTCTTCTATAATTTGTTCAAGTAGCTTTTGTTGAACACCCATCTAATTATAGTAATCAATCATCAAATTTTAATAAAAGAAATTGTACAGTTGTGTTCTGGACTGACAGTTTTTATGTCAAATTAATGATTTATATGTGCATTTTGATGCATACTTTAATAATAACAGAAATTGGAAAATTTTAATTTATATGTACTGTTTTTATATTTAGAATTCTATGAATTAGGATTGATATTTAAATCTAGAATTTACTATATGGGATGTTCAATAATTTAGAAATAATGCATATATTTTCAGTTTTTCTGTGAAAACTCCATCCTTAAGCTAAATAGGTAAACTCAATTATAAGAACTACTAGAAGCCTGGTGCATGAATTTGGGCACCAGTGGGGTCCCTTGGCCTGGCTTGCAGAATTGGGCTGAAACTGGCTCTCTGACATCTCCCTGAGGTGTTCCAGATTGTAAGAGGGCACAGGCCAGGTCGAAGGACCTCACTGGTGCATGATCAGGGCTAAAGAAGGACACGGAGGGTTGGCCAGCCAGGGAGGAACCATGGGAGGACTCCAGGACATGTCTCTCTATCTCTCTCAATCCAGATTGGCCAGACCCTACCAGTCAGAGAGTCTGCCCCCTGGTGGTCAGTGTACATTATAGTGAGCAGTTGAGCTGCCTTAGAATATCATTAGCATATTACGCTTTGATTGGTTGAACAGCCAACCAGTCGACCAGACACCTAGCATATTAAGCTTTTATTATATAGGATAATTCTTCTTTTAATGCATTTTATCTAAAAATAGGCAGTTTATTACTTATCATAAATATTGTGCTAGTTGTATTTTGTTATATTATTTTTTTAATCTCAAAAGTGGATACATGGGTTTCCAGGTAGAATTACAAGAGTAAAGTTAAACAAACTTAAAGGAAAAATTGACCAACAGAAATCCAACTATTTCCAAATATGTTGCTAACACAATTTTCTTCCATAAAGTCCTAATCAGTTTTTTAATTCTGTTTTGTCGATTTCTGTAGTTGTGCTTAAATATTCAGATTGTAAATGCTTCAATGTGTAGACTTGTTTATATTTTACTCATAAAATGGAAATACATTATAAAATATGTAATTGTGCTACAAAGTCTTTGTAAAATATATGATATATTCAAATAAGAGGGAAAATTATATTATTCAATGCACTGCTAAACACATCATACTATCTGAACATTAAAAATTAAACCTTCAATTATGCCATTTATGGCCAACAAACACTCCTCTTATCTTCTAAGCTGATGGGAAAGAAAAGGAACAAATTCTGTTCAAATGAAAACCAGTTTCTAATTTTGTCATCAAAGTTAATTCTCAATGAAGCCTTGCAAATATTCTAAATTACCTGCTTACATTTTTTCTATTTTTAATAAATCATGTATATAAAATCTGCCGAATAACTGAGTGGCAAATATTCATCTATTTGATAAGAATTTTCAACCAATTTTACCTTATAATCACCAGACAGCTAAAAAGTGGCCACTTGTGGTGCAGGCACCTCTAATCTTCCTTCAAATAAACTGTTCCTAAGATTACAGGTGAAGTGGCATAAAGCATATTGTCCATTAACAACATACTGAGGATTATTCCAATTGTATAGAAAGGTATAAAACTCTAGCACAAACTCTCATAGATTTGCCATGCAGATTTCACTCAGTAGACAATCATTTTTGTTTGCCATATTTGCTTCAGATGCATATTATTTAATTTATCAAGAAGAAAAAAAGATATAGCTAAATCGCTAACATTTTATCCATTTCCTTTACTTCCTGAATGTGTTAGATAATTTAAATGTAGTAAAGATTAATTTAGGGATCATAAGGGTAAAGAAGAATGCCTACTGAAGAAACCCACACCATACAAAGACCATTGGAATATTCTTGTAGTTGAACTTAATTATATTTAACTAGCGGCTAGCATACAGCAGAGGAACCCTGGTAAATTGCTAAAATGAATAATAGAAAGAGGAATATTGTAGATATGCATATGGGTTGAATGATTCTAAGGAAGAATGAGGACACGGGGCTACTTTAGATGCTGTCAAGATGGAGGAACAGTTCAACAATTGATTGACCTGATTATTTTTGTTAAAGAGGTGAGCAACATGAAGCAGGGTTTTAGAAGTCCTTAGTGAGAAATCAGCAATAATGTTGCAGAAAGCATTGATAATCACTTTGCAGCTGTGGTATAATTTTGTGTTAATTCTGTAATAAACATTGTTGATGTTTTATTAGGAAGTCACGGTTTTATTATGAGTTGATTCTCACCTACTACATTCACTAGAGTATTAATTTTATGAAAGTTAAACAAAGCAATGTTAAGCATTAAAGATTTTAAAAGCATTATTCATATTTTAATTTGCATTTCATTTATTACCAAAAATGCTTTTCTTATGGTTATTTGCATTTGAAAATGTGTGTTATCTATTAATGACTTTGGCCAATTAAAAAAAAATACTTATACACTAACATGTTATTCAAGGGAATTAAAATACCTCATTTATCTATGTAATTATTTTTTATTGATTTTCATAAGTTTTTAAGGTTTAATCTTATTAACTTTTATTGATCATGTTTTAGCACATTATATGCCATTTTTATTTATTTTGGGGCCAATTTAAAAATACTTTCATAATAATTTTAACATGTTTTTATTTAGTCACATATGCAGATTTTTTAATCTAAGTTTTTCAAATTTTTAGAAATAAGGAATTAATTACTACATATTTTATCATGTTTCATTTTTATACATTTGCCCTTTAATCCATTTGGGTGAAAAATGTATTGTATAATGTATAACGTAGTTTTTTCAGAACAAATGATCAATTTCCACAGGAGGGTTTGTGATTCCTTTCCTTAATTCTTTGGGCACGGTTGAACTGTTTTGCTCTTGTGGCTTTATATTATCAGAAAGATTTGCAATACAGTTTTTGAAAAATAAGAGAAGGAACTGATAAGGAAACTGGGAATTAATATTCTAATTTATCTGGGATACTTTGCTTTCTGGTGTGTGTTCCTATTGCATGAGGGTGACCTTCATGAAGCTGTCAATATGCAACTATTTTTGATATATCAAAATATCAATATAATGCAGTTTAACCTGTGCTTCAAATTAATATTACAAAACCTTCAATGATTTCAGGTTATTTTGCTCTACCTGTTACATGTAAAGTTTTTGAAAACAATGGTTGTTTTCAAAATTCAGATATATGTTGAAGCATAAGATGTTACCTTTGGGAGATATTTAGGTCATGCAGGTGGAAGCAGTTTGGGGCAATCAGGAAGGCAGGCAGGCGAGCAGTTGGGAGCCAGCAGTCCTGGATTTTGAGAGGGATGTCCGACTGCCCGTTTTAGGATTGGGCCTAAAGGGACAATCGGACATCCCTCAAGGGGTCCCACATTGGAGAGGGTGCAGGCTGGGATGAGGGATACAACCCCTCCATGCATGAATTTTGTGCACCGGGCCTCTAGAATATATACACATACACACATACACACACACACACACACATACATATGTGTGTGTGTGTGTGTGTGTATGTGTGTATAAAACACATACACCATAATGGCACAAAATATCCACATTTAATCATTGTCGGAAACCAAACATTGTTCTTACTAAATGGATGTAAACAGGAGGCCAGAAGGCTGGTCAACCTTAACTGCTCTGAAAAGTCAGAGCTAATTACTCACTGTTTAGTTGAAACATTGTTGGCTGAAGCAACCTCTTACCTGTTTGTTTCATGTTAATTTCTGTTTTGTTATTTCCTGCCTAAAGGCTAGGGGTATGTCCCAAAGCCTTAATAAAAGGGAGAAAAAGGCCAGAGTAAGTGGTAGTCCTTTCCACTAGAGGAAGGCTCCCGCCTGGCCCCCCAATATCGCCAAATTAATGTTTTCTAGTCTCTCATTTCGTTTGCGTGCGGCCTCCTTCAGAACCTGAACTGTGAACCGGGAACCCTGAACCACGCGGGACGTGGAAAGGGGCTCCCACAAATCATGTAGCTACATTTCTAACTTTTCCAGTAACCAGAGGGAATACTTGGAAAGAGATATCTAAATTTTCATGAATAGCATTCTGTAGTAAGGCTGCATGATAGAGTCCCTGTGGGAATAGGCAGAAACTACGAATGGCACCTTCCATAACAAAAGGAACTTTGGTGATGTGATTACATTATTTTAAGGTGCTGGAGATTACCCTGGATTACCCAGTGGGCCAATATAATCACAAGGGTCCTTATAACATACGAGAGGCCCAATGCACACAGAGTCATGCAAGAATGGGCCTTCCTTCCCCTGGCTGCCAGCACCACCTTCGCTCTTGCCCTAGCCACCTTTCTGCTCCAGCCCAGAGGCTGCCTTTCTGCCTTCCCATGCTGCCCAGAGGCTCTGAGCAGCTGAAGTGGTGTGGAAGCATCTGGCCCCTCCCCCAGCCGCTCAGTGCCTGTGTATGCAAATTAACCCACCATCTTGGTTGGGTTAATTTGCATATTCACTCCTGATTGGCTGGTGGGCATCGCTACTGTACTGTCAATTAGAGTGTTGCTATGTTATTAGGTAGAAAGGTGGGAGGGCCATAGAGAGATGATGATGGCAGCAGAGGTTGGAGTGATGCAAATGCTGGAAGGGATCTAGAGAGAAAAAAAAATGTCAGCAGCCTTAGAAGCTTAAAGAAGCCCAGGGAAAAGGATTATCCTCAGGAGCCTCCAACAGGAAAGTAGTTGAACTCTTTATTTTATACCAATAAGGCTGATTCTGAACTTCTGACGTCCAGAACTATTCGAAAATTAATTTATGTTGCATTAAGAGACAAATGCGTGGTGATTCCTTACATTAGCAATGGGAAACTAATACAAATAGTTTATGTTTCCCACAAGTTCCTGATATATTACATTCTCCAACACAAGTACACATGTGTACACAAGCAAAAATGGAATATCGAGAGTCACAGTGTATGTATACTCTTTTGTTGCATTTTTAATGCCCATTTTTCTCACTTTCAAAATACTTCTTTCGAGAACATAGAGCCAAGATCGACACTTTATTCATGCATCATTAAGTATATACTGGGACAAAATTCCCTCCTATGTAATTTATTTTATATATGTTCTACCACATTCCTGCAAGTCTAATTCTGCTTTTCCTTTCTCTATGTCCTTGATGAAAGTCATGTGTGCAGGCACATTGCAGAGGCAGGGTGTAAAACAATGCATTTTACTGAAATTTAGAAACTGCGGAGTGTAATGACTTAGGCTATATCATTGTATTTTCCGTGAAATAGGGAGAAAAAATTGCAACTAGGTCTTGGCTTAAAGCTTCCGTTGGAAAGATAGGAATGATTTTGTTTTTGTTTTTAAATAAGGATTTCTTTTTAACTTGAGTAAAGAAACGGTAAATTTTGTATGTGGTTTACATAACTCCTTTCCAACTAAAAGTTTTCTCCCCTAATTTAGATTAGACTCTAATGTGAAGTCAACAAATCTCTGGCAGTTGGTAGATTTAGTTAATTTTTGTCTACAGGGTACCTAAATAACTTCTAAACAAAAAAAATGAGTAAATAAAAATGACTTGATTGATTGCTGCATGCGATGTTAAATATGAAGAAAATCAGTCTTTCCTCCCATCCTGTTTACAATACCTCCTAAACTCCCATGTGGCTCACATTGCTATCTTTGTGCTGACTCTATTTCATTTTTCTTGGTGCTATTTCTTGCTGTTTGCTCGTTATCTGTTCATTCTATTAGTCAACGTCCTCTCTTCTGAGTGAAGACACATTAATCTATGCTCATGTTTCAAAACTTAGAATCTGTGAAACACCTGAGGTTAGTTCGTGCAAACCTGATACATCTGTTCCAAAGGCTTCTTCAGGGTGGAGTCCATTATATGTTACAAACAACCTGTCCCTTCACCCTATTCCTTGGCATAGTTAGAGGTTATGATAATATGTCCCAGGAAATAGGAACGGATCGCAATAGTCCCTGCTGTCTTCTATCACCAAGGCACCAAAATTCTTCTGTTGTAATTCTACCATTCAGTCCTGAACAGAGGGTAAGTTATAAAACACTATAAAATGGTGACCCAGCTCTTGTGATGAAGTTGACTTCTAATGAGAATGAAAATTAATATGAGTAGAGTTTCTGGAATTAATTTTGGGGTCATATAATCAAAGTTAATAAAAAATGGAAAACAAAACACATAAACTTCTCAATCAATATGTCTCGGGTAAGTGGGACATTTTGTGGACAAGATAAGGTGCTATTATTTTAATTTCATATCAACTATATTGCTTTTAAATTTCTCATTTAAAAAAATAATTTTTTGTTTAGGGGGGAAAAGCAGGTATTTTAATGCAATTCAAGTGAGTGAATAATGAAGTGTAAGTTCCAATTAGAGCAGCTGATTTTGTGGAAGGGCATGTCCTCCTCAATAACTACCTGATCTGTCTCTGCAGTGTAATCAGACCTCCAGATAGTAGCCAACTAAATTAAATTGGATTCTGAAAGGGCATGACAACCAAGCTGTAGTCTTGGAAATGAACCATTCTAATAGTCATTCTAAGCCACAGAAAGTCTGACTGTCATAATAATGGGGTCGGGGGTGCTACTGCTATTTAATACCCAGGGTCTGGAAATGACTAAGCAATTGCCAAGAGACCACTTATTAAAAAAACAAGAAAAAAAAAAAAAACGTCCAGCCTGTATGGCTCAGTGGTTGGGTGTCCACCTATGGACCAGGAGGTCACGGTTCCATTCCCAGTACATAGCAGAGATCCAATGGGTAACAGATCATATAAAGATCATATAAAGAAAAGAGGGCCTCAGAGCAGTGGTACTCTGGTTATTTTAATTTTGGTAAGAAATTGTGACTTTTTTTTCTTTTTTATTTAAAATTAGGCTTGATGCCTCACTTACAGAATGCAACATCTGGGTGAAAAAGAAAAATATATATATATTGCTGATCGATAGAAGCAAAAAAATGTATCTCTGGGATTTCTTTTAAAATCTCGTTTTATTGTTTTCTTTGATTTTGTTGGTTTTTGAGCTCTTTATGTCTCCATCAAGACCAGCGGTTCTCAACCTGTGGGTCGCTACCCCTTTGGGGGTTGAACGATCCTTTCACAGGGGTCGCCTAAGACCAGCGGAAAACACCTATTTCCCATGGTCTTAGGAACCAACACACCACTCCTCGGTGTAGCAAAATGTAGCAATGTAGTTTACTGTTGTCATATGAAGACTGTTAGCCATGTTACACCACGATTCAAGACAAAATTTCATTGATTTGTAATTAGAAATAAATATTTCACAATATATAATTACATATTGTTTTTGTGATTAATGGCTATGCTTTAATTATGTTCAATTTGTAACAATGAAAATACATCCTGCAGCCGAAACCGGTTTGGCTCAGTGGATAGAGTGTCGGCCGGTGGACTGAGAGGTCCCGGGTTCGATTCCGGTCAAGGGCATGTATCCTGGTTGTGGGCACATCCCCAGTGGGGAGTGTGCAGGAGGCGGCTGATCGATGTCTCTCTCTCATTGATGTTTCTAGCTCTCTATCTCTCTCCCTTCCTCTCTGTAAAAAATCAATAAAATATATTTAAAAAAATACATCCTGCATATCAGATATTTACTTTACAGTTCATAACAGTAGCAAAATTACAGTTATGAAGTAACAATGGAAATAATTTTATGCTTGGGGGTCACCACCACATGAGGAGCTGTCTTAAAGGGTCGCGGCATTAGGAAGGTTGAGAACCACTGATCAAGACAAAGACCGGGCTCAATGTTGGCCATCCACTCCTTTGTAGCTGCTTCGTCCTGGAGCCACCTACCAGAGCTGCTGTCGGAGTTGTTGAAAACTGGACAAAAGCCAATAAAAGTGGTCTAGGGCTATCAGCCTCATGACTACAATCCCCTCTGGCCCTCATCTCCACCAAGTGAAAGTGCTAATTGACATCTAGTGGTATGACGGTATGATGGGATGATGTTTTACTCAGTTTTAGGTACTTTATGTTATACAAGAGGCTCAGAGCATGAAATTGTGTGCCAGCCAGTACGGTCCCCAGCTTAGCCTGTGATCAGGGCCATCTTCCCCCACTGCTGGCACCCAGTCCCACCTCCTGCTGCCACTCACCCTTGGGAGGGACTGAGAGGACGACCATTCCCACCCTCTCACTGGCACCACCCTTGCTGCCAGTTGCCCTCTGTGTGTGGGGTGACTGGTGGCACAGGGCCATGCCTGGCACCACTCGCATCCCTCACCACCCACCCCAGGCCCCTGTTCGCCATCAGTGATTGGAGCCTGCTGGCCGGGGAAAGGGACCAAAAGGTAGTCAGTGCACCTCCCAGTGACTGGTCGAGTGGTCGTTCTGGTCATTCTGCCATTATGGATGCTGGATTTTTTGTAAGATTCTCAGGAGGAGTTGTAAGTTTACCTTCAGTGTTACAAGAATTTTCACATGTGGGAGTCATTATTCTTATTTTACAAATAGAGACCCGGTATATGGATTTGGCCCGGCCTGCACCCTTGGCCTGGCCTGCACCCTCTCACAATCTGGGACGCCTCGAGGGATGTTGGGGAGCAGATTTCAGCCTGATCCCCACAGGCCTGGCCAAGGGACCCCACTGGTTTCAGCCCAATCCCTGCAGGCCAGGGTGAGGGATCCCACTGGTGCACAAATCATGCACCAGGCCTCTAGTATGCATATAAGAACCTAATCTCTTCCTTCCCTTCCTCCTCTCCACTTTCCTCTGAGATTCATCAGTCTGTTCTATGTTTCCATGCCTGTGTGTTGGGCATTTGTCCCCTGGTGGTAATTACACATCATAGCTACCCAACAGTAGACTGGTTGGCTGTTCACTTAAGCTTTTATATATATATATGGATAGTAATGCATGCCTGCCTTTATTTCATAGTTCTATGATTATTTAAATTATGGTTAGGTAAAATAAGAGAATGACCTACCAGAACTCAAGTCATAATCTTATTAGGAAGTAAGAAATAATACATTTTTTGATAATCAGAAAGGAATAGAAAATGGTGAGATGTATCCTCAAAATTAAGTTTGTTAAGTCTCCTAATATCTACTAATACTTATCTCTCTTTCTTTTTCTTTTGTGTATGCTTGTGTCTTTCCCTTTTTAAAAAAAATAATTTATAGTTTCTTTATTCATTTGGATATAGGATTTCCCTCAGAATAATTCATTGGAGAAACATGGGCCATTGATCCTGGATCAATAATCACATATGTCTTATTCTGATAGTGTTGAACAGTGGAATTCTTTTGACCATTTAAAAACTCCATCTAAATAGAACTGAGAAAGAACTATGCTACACTGCACATATAATATAAACTGTATTCTTGGGACACTGTAGCAATTCTACGTTTCCTACCTTTGTATATTTCAGTTGAAAACAAAGGTTTTATTTTTTACTCTCTCTTATATAAAACTGTATTTATTAATAAGAATGCTACACAGTTCTTTTCTGGTCCAATTAGTCTCTTAGTTCCTCTGTGTCTCCTCTCTGAATCTAAGGACATTTAGAGTCTTGCATAAAAGGTCCATAGACAATTAGATTATCCTTCTGACCCTCCCCTGGGATAACCCTTCCCTGTCTCTCTCCTGCCAAATTACACTTGATGACCCATATACAAGTAGGTTTTTCCTAGATATAGCCCTTTTCAACCAGGTTATGAGAGGTAATTAAACATCAGAGCCCTAAAGAGAGAATATTAAAAGCAGCAAGAGAAAAACAGTTAACTACCTACAAGGGAGAGCACAATTCGATTGTCAGCTGATTTCTCAACAGAAACTATGCAGGCCAGACTGGAGTGGCAAGGAATATTCAAAGTGATGAATAGCAAGAACCTACAACCAAGATTACTCTGAACAGCAAAGCTATCATTCAGAATGAAAGGGCAGATAAAGAGCCTCATAGATAAGAAAAAAAATAAAGGAGTTCATCAGCACCAAGCCAGTATTATATGAAATGCTAAAAGGTACTCTTTAGGAAGAGGAAAAAGAAAAAGGTAAAGATAAAAATTATGAACAGCAAATACATATCTATCAACAAGTGACTCTAAAAATCAAGTGAATTAAAAATCTGATGAACAGAATAAACTGGTGAAGATAATAGAATCAGGGGCATAGAAAGGGAGTGGACTGATAATTCTCAGGGGTAAGAAGTGAGATGGGGGTGCAGGGAGAGACTGGACAAAAATCATACACCTATGGATGAGGACAATGGGGGAGAGATAAGGGTAGAGGGTGGGAGGGGGGCTATGGGGAGAAAAAAGAGGAACAATTGTAATAATCTGAACAATAAAGATTTAAAAATGAATAAACATCAAAGTCCTAAGGCATACATTATAGGTACTGTACTTGAGAAAATTGAGTAAATAGTGACTGAAATCATTTTTATCAGCCCTTTAAAAATAAATTACTTATGTCACCCCTCTAATTTCATATCTTTCAAGTTCCTCATCTTTCAAGTTTCAGGCTTTAGAACATGAATCATTTGCTGGTGAAGAGGACAGATGAGGACCTTGTCTCTTACTAATAATCCAAACCATCAACTCCTTTTCAGTTTTCCATTGGGTCCTACAGGGGTGGTACTTCCCTGTTTCTGTATAAAAAGCAAATTCCCTTTCATCATGTCTTGTTTCATCTTTATTCTAAGCTTCATTGTGAAACTTCTCTGAAGTCTGCCAAGTCTTCTTCTTGATATGTTAATGAAAGCATTAAAAAATATGGGAAAATTCTTTCAAAATTGCTTCAAGTTGAAGATTATATTCTTTGGTATCAAGTAGTCTATCACAAGATGAATTTTGGCTCATTTCCTCTTCATTTTTGTTCTCCAAAATTTAATCTTTCCTGAGGCAGATGGATGTCTTGGCAAAATAGACTAAATATATATATATATATATATATATATATATATATATATATATATATATATATATATATATATATATATGAGAGATAAAAGTAAATTAATATATTTCTTAAAATCTGTGAACTCAATTACTTCTGTGCAGAAATATCCCTTTCTCTTTGAGCTATTCCTGTGATGAAAATGTTGAATTTGAATCTCCACTGTTCCAACCATTCAATGGACCTTTGTTTAGTCATCCTCCCAAGACATCAAGGCACTGATTGCTCTAAGGTCACATATCACACTTAATGCTTGGGTTTGCAAAATTCCTACCCCTCCTCCTCCTAATTTCTTTTCCTATAGAGCCCACCACCCTTTTTAAAAAAATATATTTTATTGATTTTTTACAGAGAGGAAGAGAGAGGCATAGAGAGTTAGAAACATCGATGAGAGAGAGAGACATCGATCAGCCGCCTCCTGCACGCCCCCTACTGGGGATGTGCCCGCAATCAAGATACATGCCCTTGACCAGAATCGAACCCGAGACCCTTCAGTTTGCAGGCCAACCCTCTATCTACTGAGCCAAACCGTTTCCAGTGAGCCCACCATTCTTATAGCCACTTAAATATTTTGACTCCAGTATTTCATCCTGATCCTTCAAAACCAGCAATGACTATATTCACATCATAGGAGCAAGTTTCAGTTATGTCATTCAAGTGCTACCTAGAAATACTGTTACCTATTAAATAGAAATGTTAGTTCAGAAGGAGAGGAAAATTTAACAAGAAGTTTTGTTATGAGGAGTAGATTCAAGGACGATCAAATTGCTTAGAGTAGTGGTTAATAAAATTAAAAATAATTTAGTATGTTATCAACTTTACATAGCCATGGCTTCAAATTATAAGATACGAAATTATAAACTATTAAAATATAAGGGGGGGGGAACATATGCTTTGTTTTAATGTTGCCTTCCTACCTGCCTTGCTCTATTATTGAGTTCTACACAAACACATAAATTTAATGAATAACAGTGAAAATGTATTTTATTTTTCTCCCATTAGTGACTGGAAACTGTAAAAAGTGATATTTCGTAAGAAAATATGTTTACTTATGATATTTTATGAGTAATCTTAAATTCTGAATGGCTCATGTAAATAATTAGAAATTAAAAAGCTTAAGGTAGAAAGTCAGAAAAATTCCAACTGAAATTAACTTGTTTAATTATAAACTAAATGTTGGGTCCCTGATATACACTAACATTTCTAGTGATGTATGCTTTTACAATTCTTATTATTGAAAAAAATATATATATAACTATGCCAATTAAGATGTCAGTTAATTCTTCAATAAGGAACTTAGGGAATTAAATTTGTGGTTTTGTTATTATAATAATAATTAATGTGTATTCTGTAAATCTGGGTTTCTTTTTTGTCCAGAAAAATGTTTTATATTAAAAGTTGAAGTAGGAAATATGGAAGACTGCCATTATTATGTTTACAAGTTGCTTACTTGTTTCTTTTACTCTCTTTGGCAAATGTCCAAATACAACATTATAATGAAGCAAGTCAGCCATCTTCAGTGCCACCAAAGGTGCCCATTATTGACGACAGTCAGATGGAATGCCATCTGGTAAAGTGATTTATTATGGAAGGGATATTTAATGACACGCCATATTTTATACACAGTTAATTGTATCGGCCTCTAGGCAGCATATTTGTTTAAGGATGATTGCTCTACCTTAAGCAGTTGAGTGCTTCCTTTTCATTTTTAAAACTCCAAAAGGTATGTATCTAAAGGTACCCAAATGGCTAGAAAATGATGATATTAATTAATTTGGTAAACTTTATTTCCTTTAAAACTACATGTTATATTATTGGTAATCTAATTTTAGGCAGGTTGTGTGCAAAAATGTAAGGGGAAAGATTACTTCCTTTCTGGAAGTGATTAAAAATGTTATCAAAGACTGTGAAGAACAGAAAAATGTAGCTACTGATTAGAAGTAATAATGATCTAGGCAAAAACACTACACCCAAAACACTGATGTTGGAGCTTGAAAACTTTAGTTCAGACTTTTCCTCTAAGTTATCTACATCTTCTTACCTGATGAATTGTATCTTAATGTACAAAATAGAGAAACCAATTAACTTGGGTTATAGAAATGCATATAGGTTGAATTTAAATAAATTTAATCTGGTTAAATTGGACAAGTATTAAAATTTTTATTACACATTTCGGAGAATTTATGCTAGGTCTAGACATACAGTAAATGTAAAACTCAGGCACTACCTCTGAAAAGATCAGTTTTAAGCAGAATTTAAACAAAGTCATGTTTGAAAACAACTTGGTTCTTTGGAATATTTTATCTTTTTTCCTACTTCTCTCCTCCAGTGTAGGCATGCATGTTGTAGGAGAGGAATTGCATGGTGCTCTATTTAAGTGGATGCTAAGTGTGAGAATATGCATGGAGCATCTTCCAGGAGCATTCATTAGATAGAATATATGTACAATTACATGAAAGCAGATCATTATATATGTTATTTTGTGAAATATACATGTAATTTTTATTATCTAATAGAGCTCAAGATACTGCTTATTTTACACTTTTAGCTGGCCATATTTCTGTAATTCTTGCTAGAATAAGCATCACTTTATTTTGCTATTGAGGCTACTTTAAAGAAAATGTTTTAAAAGTACTTTTAAAATCTTCTGTAATAAGATCTCTGGTATAATGACCCAATTTAGTTTTACTCACTACAAATATGAGTTATTTTGTAAGTTCCTCATTCCTTATTTCTACCCACAACTTTTGAATTTTGTTATTGCTCTTATTATTTTGTCTTATATATAGTTATTTAAAATCTATCTTTTTTATTGGATTATTAATATTTAATCAAAACTAGAATGCTATTGGATCCATTAAAATATTAATATATGTGTTCGCACAGTAACCAACAGTATTGCTGGTACAAAGGTCTTTTGGTTGCATACAGGTTCTTTTCAAACATCGATCTTAACTTTGAACTTGAATGGCAATGTTTTGCATTGTTATACATTCAAGAAATATTTAATCATCCTATCTAATAAAAGTATAATATGCAAATTGACCTTACCTCTATTACACCACAAGCCACGCCCACCAGCCAATCAGAGCTAAATGCAAATTAACCCAACCAAGATGGCTACGGCCACAGAGAGAACAGGAAGGAGGCCTGGGTTGCCCCTGGTGATGGAGGAAGCCAAGCTTTCCACAAACCCTGGTGGACCTAGGCCTCAGCTTAAGGCAATGAAGTTTCAATGGCTGTGCAAGCAGAAGGCTTGGCTCCACTCTCAGCTACAAAGTTTCAATTGTAGAAGATAAATCCCAGATACCAGGGCCTCGGCTTGGGTCGCTGGGGAGCATGGCCAGCCTGCAAACCACCACAGGACCCTCCCCCAGGCCACCCCACGCCCCAAGGGAACACCCACCCTGAACCATAACACCCTTCAGGGCCAACCAGCTGGCCCCCACCTGTGCACCAGGCCTCTATCCTATCTAATAAAAGAGTAATATGCATATTGACCATCACTCCAACATACAAGATGACTGCCCCCCTGTGGTCAAAAGATCCTGCCCCTATGTGGACACAAGATGGCCACCACAAGATGGCCAGCAGGAGAGAGCAGTTGACAGGGACCAGGCCTGCAAGGAAGGGCAGTTGGAGGTGATAAAGCCTGCAGGGGAGGGAAGTTAGGGGTGACCAGGCCAGCAGAGGAGGGAAGTTGGGGGCAACTGGGCCTGCAGGGAAGGGCAGTTGGGGGAGACCAGACCCACAAGGTAAGGCAGGTAGGGGCAAACAGGCTGGCAAGGGAGCAGTTAGGCATAAATCAGGCTGGCAGGGGAGTAGTTAGGGGGTGATCAGGCTGGCAGGCAGAAGCAGTTAGGGGCAATCAGGAAGGCAGGCAGTTGAGTAGTTGGAAGCCAGCAGTCCTGGATTGTAAGAGGGATGTCTGTTTAGGATCAGGCCTGAACGGGCAGTCAGACATCCCTCGAGGGGTCCCAGATTGGAGATGGAACAGGCTGGTCTGAAGGACCCCACCCCCCATGCACCAATTTTATGCACTGGGCCTCTAGTTTATTCATAAAAATAATTAGCGATTTGTAAAGAAACTTCAGAATTGGTTTACAAATTTCATTCGTACTTAAGAGCTTGTGTGTGTGTGTGTGTCCCTAAAGCTCCAAGGATGCACTATCCTTCTAAGTGTATTAACAGTTCCTGGCACGTACCTGATTCTTTTCTAGGGATTCACAGGTTGTATTTTATCTACTCTTGATTTAGAAAATAAGTGAACTTGAATGATTTGGAAGGGATTATTATAAAAAATATAGTTTGCCTCAAGGGATTTGCTTTTCTAGAATAGCAGGTGTTCTGCATAATGTTTGTCCATTAATGTACCTTACTTAATCCAAATTTTCAGTGATTTCTGTGTGCAATGGTAATGAAAATAATGAATTACCCTCAGTCACTAAAAATTCAACTTTTTATTCATTTAACATTGCATTTTAAACCGAAGTGACTTTAAAATACATCTTTTCTAAATGAGGACATTTCCCAAGGCTCTAACCCTTTTCAATTTCTCCTCATATTCCCACATGTAAATTGATATGAAGTCCTGAAACTATATTCAAGTATGTAGAGAAAATACTCTATTTACTGAAAAATTGTTTTGAATTAAACTATTTGAAGTAATTATTGTATTTAGCTATATTTTTTTTCCAGTAGAGAGCTATAATAATAAAAATGTAATTTGCTCATTAGGCCAGATGTCCTTCCAGACAACCTTCCGGACAAAGCCAGGGAAGCCAGGGTCCTGGGAAGCTGGCGCTGGTAGCTGGGGGAAGGAAGACCTACTCTTGCATGAATTTCAGCCATCAGGTCTCTAGTATAATAATAATTTGCCTCTAGTTATTCAAAATTATATGACATTTCAGATCACTCTATTAAAAGCAAATCATTAGTTGGCACAAATGCAAACATTCCTCACATTATATACAGTGAATATTCACCTATTAAAATAAATTTAAATTTTAAAAAAATATAGCGATGCCAAACTTTTGAACCCATTACTTTTACAATTTGGTCTGATTTCTGCAAGTTTTCCCTTGTAACACAATTAAGTTAATGAGGGAAAACAAATACAGTGGTACCTCGAGATACGAGTTTAATTCGTTCTGTAACCTTGAGGTGTGGGAAACTATGAGACACTCGAGTTGTGGTAAACTGGTGGGTCCTGTGCAGCCGGCTGATCTGCACGATTACTTCTATCTCAACTGTTGCTCGTATTTCAAAGCAAAAATCGCTTGCTCGATGGCTCGTATCTCAAAAATCTCGTATGTTAGGGCACTCGTATCTCGAGGTACCACTGTACTAGGAATTTTCATTGGAGGTATTTAATCTATGTAATTAGCTATGGTTTTCATATATAAGTTGATTACAAAGGAAACGTGGAGATAATTCGTAAATAATAAGTGCAGACAGAATCTATCAACCCTAGGTGCCAGGAAACAAAAGAATCTAAGATTCCCCAAACATAACAGCTTTTAGGAGACACCTCCTGCATCTGGGATGAGGCTGCTAAGCAGAGGATGCAATCTGTATGCTGTCTGTGCAGTTAAGGGGTATAAGGAGACTGGTTTTCATAGTGCGGAACCCTGCTGGAGGCCAGAACCAACAGTTACACGGGAGGTGGGCCGGTGCAGGGGGTCAAGGGTTCCTGGAGTGGAAAAGATCCCCAGGGACAGCGATCACACAGAAGAAAAAGTCCACCTCCCCGGTGCTACCTTCAATTTTCTCCCTAGTACCCACTGACTGAGTCTAGTATGAGGCAGGCCGGGAAAGGAATTAGGAAAATTTCACTTCGCAGAGTCCTTTTCCCAGAATCACAGACCAATGGGTGTGCAGCAGAGGGATCTGCACACTGCTGGTATTCTATTAGGGGGGAAAATCAAAACAAAATAAAAATAAAAAATAAATCAACTAAGCAAACCGAAATCGTAGCAGTATGGCTCCACTTTCATCTATCTTAAAGTATTTATTGCACACATGTATTAGTTATATGATTGCTTTAAGGACACCATCATAATTATCCCTACCTCTTCCATGCCAACGTTAGTTCTTTCAAACGTTTTCTTATGGTACTTGTTTTGCTTGCTTTTAAAATCGGGATAAAGGCATTTTATATGTATATTACATGAATACCCATAAGTCTTTGCTGTATGCAACAAAATACATGATAATCAGCATAGACATTTCAGCATCTCCACATTCAACCTGTTTCCAAAGGAATTAAAGTTTCCATCTCTCAAACACGTTTGAAGTTGTGAGAAGTCCTTTTAATGTGCTGACGTGTCCTGTTCTCAGCTACTTCCAAATCTTCCTTTACTTCATCGTTTTGTAGGGGAATAAAAACTTTTTCTTCGCCTTCTTAGGGTCTTTGGCTGAGTCTGAACATTAAACTTACAAAGACATATTAACAGGAGGAAAGCACACGGATTTTTTTTTTAATGTTTATTTTTATTTTTTTAGGTATTTTATTTTATTTTTTATTTTTTAATTAATGTGTTACATGTATACATATCTTCCCATTGCCCCCACCCCCAGACATATCCTAAACCCCCAGTGTCTGTGTTCATTGGTTATGCTCATCTGCATGCATATAAGTCCTTGGGTTGATCTCCTATCTACCCCACCTCTCCTTAATCTTCCCGCTGTAATTTGATAGTCTGTTTGATGCTTTACTGCCTCTGTATCTATCCTTTTGTTCTTCATTGACTGGCTTATTTCACTTATCATAAGACTCTCCAGTTCCATCCAGGTTGCTGCAAATGGTAAGAATTCCTTCTTTTTTATGGCCGTATAGTATTCCATTGTGTAGATGTACCTCAGTTTTCTGATCCACTCATCTCCTGATGGGCACCTAGACTGTTTCCAAATTGTAGCTATTGTAAATTGTGCTGCTATGAATCCTTTCTGATTGGTGTTTCTAATTTCTTAGGGTATATTCCTAAGAGTGGGGTTGCTGGATCAAATGGGAGATCCATTTTTAGTTTTTTGAGGAAACTCCATACTGTTCTCCACAGTGGCTGCACCAGGCTGCATTCCCACCAACAGTGCACAAGGGTTCCTTTTTCTCCGTATCCTCGCCAACACTTGTCGTTTGTTGATTTGTTGATGATTGCCATTCTGACAGGTGTGAGAGGGTATCGCATTGTCGTTTTGTTTTACATGACACAGGGGCATTCATAAGACAACGAAGCCCCGAAGAGAAAGGTAGAGGCTGTTTTATGCTAGGTGTGATGAAGAGGGGCACTGGTGAAGGACCATGATAGGTCAAGGAGCAATTGTAATAAAGCGGAAAACTTAGTAACTCCCATTTGTTAGGATTCCACTGGCATCTCTTTGTCTTCAGAGGTAGGCTACCTCTTTCCACTGGGTATAAGAAGAGCACCTCTCTCATGAAGATGGATGACCCATTTCAGGGGAAGCAGGCCAGCCAGGGGTGTGATGAGGTCAAGGGTCAGAGGGATGACCCTGCTCCGCCTGTTTCTCAGACTCCTTCTGGCCAAGGTGGCATTTTTTTGAGATAGTGGGTCCTCGGTCTTCAATTTTAACCTGTCAGGTGCTCTGGCAACTGAAAAGACATTGTGTGTTAGCACTGAATTTTACAATGTTCTGAATAGTTATTTCAAAGTGAATATATCTGTGGCCTTCTCCCCAAAGATTCTGATTTCAGTTTGCAGTTTCCATAGCAATTATGATGTGCTCCACCAACTGTAAATAAGGCTCTTTTAATACAAGTGGATAATTTTCCTTTATATGTCCACTTTCTGATTATTAGTTACACTAATAAACATTGTTCTGTTAGCTAATCAATTGAGGTGGTTAGAACATTTCTGCTTGTTATCTCGTTCCCTCTTTTTAGAAAGTTCTTATGAAGTCCTTAAACATTTAACACAATTACTACCTTTTTCTGAAGCCTTCTCCTGTCTCTGGGAGGTAGCATCCTTCCTTGTACTCCGAAGTGCATTAATAACACTTCAGTTATATCACTTAACTCATTGTGTGGCAATGATGTGCTTAGAGTATGCCTCACACACTACATTCAATGTGCTAACATTGTCAGTTTATAGGGCAGTAATCAAGTTTTTAAAGCATAAAACAACAAAATAATTGTTTATAAAACTGGTTAAAATAAGTATTTAAAAATACTTCTTTTAAAAATTTTATTTTAGAGAAGAAAAGAGAGAGAGAGAGAGAGAGAGAGAGAGAGAGAGAGAGAGAGAAATGATGATGAGAGAATCAATGATGAGAGAGAATCACTGATTGCCTTCCCCCTGATACCCTCTATTGGGGATGGAGGTGCAACCCAGGAATGTGACCTGACTGGAATTGAACCTTAACTTCCTGGTTCCTAGGTCAACTTTCAACCACGGAGGTATATAGGCCAACTAAAATAAACATGGTTTATGATATCCCGGCTGCAATAAGAGCACAGCAATTTAATGTCATGGCACTGCATTCCTCATCATACCGAAAGCTACCACATTATCAAGCAAAAGAAAAAAGCAAACGGGGTAATTTTACCCAGCTAATGTCTTTTTTTCAAGCTAGTTCTTGAGAATTTTCAGTGTATCTGTCTACAGAAAACTGCAGTGTGAATCCCACAATTATATAATCACATGTCTAGAGAGTAACATGCAGGTAAATGTTTAACAACAAAAATTCCCAAGTTGTGTGTTGTATTTTCCCATATTCTGTGGAGTAAATATTGCCACTTGGACCAATTTTAAGCTGCCAATGTGATGTCACTGAAGGCAGAGTTGGAAAGATATGTGTTGGAACATACCATTATTTATTTCCCTCCTGTTGATTAAATAGATAGAATAACCTCAAGAGCATATTTGATAATAAAATGTGGTAAAATAGGATGTGATTCATTTTAACATGCTACTTTAAAAATAACTCATGTAAGTTTATACAATTTAATTTTTAGTAACAGCTGTATTTAACAATCAACTTGCAAAACCAGCTCTATTCTCTGGTACATGTTGAATCTCCCCTACTGGTAGTGGGTGTCTTCCACCTTTTTGCTAGCTGACATGAACTATCAGAAGTAACATAAGTTATTACTTGGTTTTGGTGATTAAGAGTTTTGAAAACAAAATAAAAACTGGTTGAAACATTTACTACTTTTCTTTAAATTGACCAAAACAGACGTAGTGTGTAAGTTAATCAAACCACAGACCTAGAAAATTATATGATGCTCCAATGTGCAGTTCATTCATGCTATTTTTTAATGAAAGCTCTCTTTCTAAATTCTTTAAAGAAAACAAAAAACATTTGATTGTATGAATTGAAAAGATAATAGAGGCAAGGGATGGTACTGCTAATTTAATAATTTCAGCCTGGATGAACTTTACATCTGCAGCTGCCTCTTGCCTATCTCATGTGTGGATATGGAAATGAAATGGTCAAAAGCCAGGCGCCTTTCTTGGAGAGATGTACACATTGCTGTGTTTACAACAACCGAAGCAAAGGATGCAGCAACAAAATTGCTCTAAGTCTTAAAACATTGACCTTGGAGCCCAGTCAGAGTGGCTCAGCAGTGGAGCATCGACCCAGGAACCAGGAGGTTTGCCCTCTGTCAGTATGCATGCCTAGGTTGAGGGTTCGATCCCCAGGAGAGGGCATGTGGGAAGCAGCTGATGGAACTTTGTTCCTCTCTTGTTGATGTTTCTCTCTCTCTCTCCCTCTTTCTTTAAAAATCAATAAAAACCATTAACACTGGAATGCTATTATTTGATTAATAATTCTAATATTACACTATAGTCAGGCTGCCTGTTTTTTCTGGAAATTTGTGCTGAGCCATATATTCCACCGTGGCTCCTCACATTGGTCATCATTGATTCAACCAGCCATGGACACCTTTCTAAGCTGGTTAGCCATTCTATCTTGCCCCTACACTTACAAATTGACATCAATGAACCCGTTCACAGGTCTGTCATTATAAGCTGAGTGTTGATACAAAAAGTTATAATTTGCCCTAAGGTCTAAAAAAGGAAAGACAGTTCTAGAAGGAAATACAATACAAGACAGAGAAAGAATAAAGGGTGTGAACTTTACAATACTTGGTTCCAGTTTCTTTTTAGTCTCTCTGTATCCCTACTTTTGGTTTCCATACGGCATATTTACATCTGTTTTGCTGTATATTTTAAAAGAGTTAAGTAACATATGATACTTAAGAGCATCTTTGTCTCTGGCTCTGTTCATGTCACAACGCTCTCCAATATCATGCATCTCTGAAGAATAATTTCACTACTCATACGTGTACCTTTCAGCCTAGCTGCCTCCATACACATACAAGAATTTAAAAAATAAAATGAACTTTTTGGTATATAGATTAGATGTGTTCTGAAAAAGTGTGAGAAAAGCACAAGGGGAGAGCATACCCTATGGATCCCCCAGAAATAAATGATTCTCTGCTTTCAAGGTTTCTCTTTGTGTTTTCCAGTCAGAATGTAGCAAGTAAATCAGTTAATTAACACATATATTATGAGCAAAGAGGAAATGCAGAGGGGTCAGGATGCAGAGCATCCTCCGTGCCCTGGATGCGATTATCAAAAGCTTGGAGAGAATCATAAATACCTGGGAAAAGAGTTTATAATAATAGTAAACAGAGCTCTTGACTTTTCTTGATTCTCTTTTCCAGGGGTTACGGCATTCTTTCTCACCTTTCAACCCATTATCTTTCTTTACTTAGGTATCTGTGCATTAAGACTCCTATCCCTGAGAAGAGAGCACACCAAATGCCAAAGCAGATTTAATTACAAGTTGTGTAGGCAGTGATGATCTGAATAGGAATGTGTGCACTGGACTGTCATTTGTGATCTCTGAAGGACTTTTTTTTTTTTCTTTCCTGTTGTGTAGTTTGAATATCTGTGTTGAATGACATTTTTTTTAAAAACAGAGTTTGGTTATTACTGTGGTGATATACAACTTTTTATTTTTAAAATTCAATCTTTGTTTCTTTTGTGAAATGATAGGTCCCTTTCTCTTTCTCTGTTCTTTAGCTTTCATCACAGGATATTTCCCATATAAAAAAGTTACAATGATCTGCTGAAACCGGTTTGGCTCAGTGGATAGAGTGTCGGCCTGTGGACTGAAAGGTCCTGGGTTCAATTCCAGTCAAGGGCATGTATCTTGGTTGTGGGCACATCCCCAATAGGAAGCGTGCAGGAGGAGGCTGATCGATGTCTCTCTCTCATCGATGTTTCTAACTCTCTAACACTTTTCCTTCCTCTCTGTAAAAAAATCAATAAAACATATTTTAAAAAATGTTACAATGATCTAACTTGTTGCCACCTGCCATTGCAGAGGGAAACTCTTAAATGCTTATCTGCTGAGAGTTATAATATTACACTAATGAAAATGTGTTATGTTAATTCATTATTTAATAGGTATTCTCTCTAGGAGGAAGAAAGTTAAAAAAAATGATGTATCGTACCTTACAGATATAATATTTTCATAAAAATGGCTTTAATTCATAAGAACTTAGGTAAAAGGCAATATATAAAATTTTTATTTTTATATAATCACTGAATTTTTATCCTTACTGAAAAAATTACACTAGCATATATGTGAGAAAGCATACTTGTAATTTATTCTACAATCTAAAAAATAATGTGCAGATATAATTTCTTTAGACTTTTTAAATGGAACAATTTAAATATATGTATAAATGATACATTATGCATTCATGTTCAATTTTTTCATATATCCATATATTAATTGTATAGTGTTTGTTCTTACTTTCCAGATAATAATTTTTACTATTAAAATACTCATAGCTGGTTATTGCCTTCAAATTTGTATCTGACATTGAGATATTCTTGGTCACATGCCTACCATGTTTCAAGGTGGTGTCTTGTAACACTAATGTGGCCTCTTAGCTAGGGATAATGCTCTTTAAGTTTCTAAACTATCTTAGCATCCTGCTAAAATGTCGCATTCAGAGAATCTTACAGAACACTGGAATGCTTCCTAGGTCTTCAGTACCCTGATATGCCATCAAGTTGAACTAAGGAGGAAAACAAGATTTCCTCCAACATACTGTCCAATTAAGAATGATCGCTTTCTTTCTCATTGGTTCACATGCAAATTTTAGCAGTGTTACCTTTGCACAAATTATTTCTCTCCTTTCCTGAGGGGCCAAGACTGGACAACTCTGTGTGCTTCTTAACCATTCTTAAGGGTCTACTTCTGTCTGCAACATCATTATCCAGTTGAAGTGATTTGCCTTTTTTTTTTTTTAGTGTCAAGAAACATCTTATGAAGTATAGAGAAAAAAATGTATTAGTTAATATTATTATATAATAATAATACTGCCACAAATTTAGGCACTTAAAATAACACCCATTTATTTTCTCACACTTTCTGCTTGGCTTAAGTTAACTGGACCCTCTGCTTCAAGATCTTAAATGTGCAATCAAGGTGTTGGCCAGGGTTTCCTCTCAGATGAGGCCTGACTCGGGAGATATCCGCTTCCAGACTTGTGTGGTCCAGGCCAGAGTTTAGTTCTTTTCTGGCTGCTGGACTTCAGCTCTCCTTTTCTGGCTGTGTTTTGCCCAGAGGCCGCCCTGGGTCCCCTGCTTTTTCAATAAGGCAGCTCATAAATGCAGCATCTTTGCCTCTTCCAGGTCAGCAAGGGGGAAAGTATTTCTTCCTAATACGGTGTTATAGGTTTATGCCACAAAATCATGTACATCTAATCACCTACTCCTGTCGCCTTTGCTGCATTTTATTACATAGAAGCAAGTCACAGGACTGCCATACTCAAGAGGAGGTGATAACATAAAGATGTGAATACCAGGAGGCAAAGATCAAGGGGTCCACCTTAGAATATCTCACAAAAACAAAACAACAACAAAAAACACACACAACATCTCATTTCCCCAACGTTAGCTGACTATCCCCTATTTGGCCATATCACCTCTCTTCAAGTCTGTCAACCTCTTACTCTTTGACCGCAGGTGGCTTCATACTGGAAATTTTCCACGTGCTCCAGGACAATATGAGATGCTTGAAAGTTCACACACGAAACATCTTACAAAATGAGATGTTTCCTGGAAGAATATTGTTCTAGAAATGTATTTATTTTTATTCCAGTTGCTCCTTTAGAAGACAACTATTGGGGCCTATCTACAGAGACAGAATCAAACTATTCAGGATGTCTTCCTTATCAATTATTACCTCCGTGACTTACGCTTTTCAGTGAAAATAAGTTTGTTTGTTTTTTTCCATTTAGAAAACAGGTGTGAACCATCTGTTTTTAATCAAAACTCCAGATTAAATTACACCTTTAATTCTAGAGATAAGTAGGAAAACATTTTAAATGTAATTTGACTTGTGTATATGATTTCTTCATTAGATTTACTTCCTTTTAAATATGTCAAAAGCTCATTAACTTGAATGAGGATGAAGTAATGAAGACATTAAGACTCTGTGCCTCATGTAAACCATGAGGAGCTACAGGAGCACATGTGATTGCACAAGCATGTGCGAGAGGATTATTAAGCAATTTGGTCCATTTAACATTATTTGCCCATGTGACTTCCATATTTCAAAATAAGAATAAATTTGAGACAGCTTTTGAATTTATTATTCACATATTTTAGCTTATGTACCATCCCTGAAAGTCAGGGAGGAGAGTCAGAAATATTGATGAGTCTACATACTGTTTAAATAAAGTCTTAAAAGGCAAAGATCATGTTTTTGTATGATGTCAAGATTTTACTTTCTTTCCAATTTTTATGGTCCTATTTGTGACTCTAAAGGGAGAATTTACCCTAAGTGATTGAAAGCTTTTCTGATGAAAAGGGAATTTGCCCTCTATTATCAAACAGACGAGAGTAGTATAGGGCCTTATTGCAACAATGTCTTCATTATCCTATATAATAAAAGATTAATATGCAAATAGGTGGAACAACCAGTCGCTGTGACCTGTGTTGACCACCAGGGGGCGTGGGCAGAGCATGGCGGGTGTTGGCTGTGGCAGGATGGGAGCGCAGGTGAGCAGGGCACCAGACCAAGGCAGGGTGCCAGTCCCTGTGCTCAGGGTGAGCCTCTGGTGGTTACTGAAAATATTTTGCTCCTGCACATATAGTCCTGCCCGGTGCTCGCACCTGCTGGCCCCTCTGGCACCCACTTCCAGTGCCAGCCCCACTCACACACAAACCTGGCACTGAGGGCTTCTCCCCTGAGGGCTTCTCCACCCCACCCCCCGCCCTGCTTCTGAGGGGCGATTGTGGCAGTAGCTGCCTCTGGCATCCTCTGCTGGCGATCCATGATGTCAGCAGGAGCGAGCAAGGCTGGCACTGTCAACGCGTGGGGGTGGCAGTGGGAGCGGGGCTTCAGTGGCTGGGCCAGGCAGGGGCACAGCCCCATGGCCTATACAGTGGTACCTTGAGATACCACTAACATATGAGATTTTTGAGATACGAGCCGTCGAGCGAGCGATTTTTGCTTTGAAATATGAGCAACAGTTGAGATAGGAGTCATCGCGAGGATCGGCCGGCTGCACACGACCTACCAGTTTACCATGACACGAGTGTCTCATGGTTTCCCACGCCTCAAGGTTACGGAACGAATTAAACTGGTATCTCGAGGTACCACTGTAGTTCCTTTCAAAGTGCAGGAATTTGTGTACTAGGCTCCTAGTTTACGATATAAGAGAGGGAGATCCCCTCCCCACTCAGTGGATGCAGTATTAGCTCAGCTCTGCAGTAACACAATTCCAGGAGACACAAACGAGAAGGAAGGAGAAAGCAGATAGAACAGCGGTGATGGTCTTTCTTTCAGTAGTGTGTGTTTTCCTTTGGAGAAAATACTCTTGTCCCTTTGATGCTACCTTTATAGTCTGGCTTTTTGGAGATACTCACGATCTATGTCATAACCCTCACCTTGGGCTCAGTCCTCTCTTTCCAAACTGCCTCCAAGATTTCTAGCAGGGCTTTCTCCCAAACAGATGCAAACTTTAACTCTACCAAATCACATCTTGTGTTTGGTATCTTCTGTGCTGTTAGCGGCACAGTAGATTCCAAAATGCTCAAAGCACTGATTCTAGAGAAAAACACAAGCTGAGCCCTAACCGGTTTGGCTCAGTGGATAGAGCGTCATTGGTCTGCAGCCTGAAGGGTCCCGGGTTCGATTCTGATCAAGGGCATGCACCTTGGTTGCGGGCACATCCTCAGTAGCGGGTGTGCAGGAGGCGGCTGATTGATGTTGCTCTCTCATTGATGTTTTTAACTCTCTATCCTTCTCCCTTCCTCTCTGTAAAAAATCAATATATATATCTATATCTATCTATATATATATATATATAAAACACAAGCTGAAAGAGGTAGATCTTTAGGGCTATAGCAGTAGAAAAAGTAACCATTTCAGATGTGTCACTGGCAGAAGCCAGCCCAGTTCGTTTTTGTGCTATCAGGCATTAGTCAAAGCCCTAAAGCAACTCTGCCTTGGGGTGTGGGCCTCACTCACAGTGGACAGGTTCCCCCAATAGCCCAGGAAACTAGGAAGAGAGGCGAGCTTGTGCCTCTCAGCTGCCAGAGCCCAAGAATCAGACAGGCAGAAAGACATTTCTGCACCAGATTACAGGTGTTACCAGACTCAATGGATCTGTTTGCCTGCGCACATCAAGGCCCAGTGAGACAGGAATAGGAGCTTAAAGCAAAGAAAGTACATGGTGTGACCCCATATATGCTTTTCTTTAAGGATGATTTAGAAATAGAAACATGTTAACAAATTGAGCAGTTGGCTCTATCACCTGTCTTCGTAACTGGCTGCCACTTTTCATCCACGCACCAAGACTAGGACAAATGGGACTGATGTTATCTTGAGCTGTTCGTTTATTTTGACCTTGATTCATTTGGAGCTGAGGCATTGTTTTTAAGAAAAAAAAAAAACATGTCATGTAGGTTGTCTAAAAATAAAATTCATTTAAACTAAAAAAAAAAAAAAAGTGAATACAGGTGAGCTAATACTCAAAGACCTGGCTCCCTGACGGCCTCCAGGGGATGGGTGACACAGGAGACTAAGGGATCTAGGGTCATGGTGAGAGCCATGGTGTCTACTGATTAACCAGCATGTGAGGAGGGGGTCAGAGATCAATGCACCTGGATCTGATGTCATCGCTCTCACCCGATCTGGTTTCACGGCTTTTCTGGGTCTGGCGCTGAAACCCAAAAGGCCTAGCTGTTATTTTTTGTTTGATTAAAATTCTTGCCGTAACTGGTTTGGCTCAGTGAATAGAGCTTTGGCCTGTGGACTGAAAGGTCCCAGGTTCGATTCCGGTCAAGGGCATGTACCTTGGTTGTGGGCACATCCCCAGTTGGGGGCGTGCAGGAGGCAGCTGATCGATGTCTCTATCTCATCGATGTTTCTAACTCTCTGTCTTTCTCCCTTCCTTTCTGTAAAAGATCAATAAAATATATTAAAAACAAAAACAAAAAAACTCTTTCTCTGAGATCAACAGCCTGAGGCTTTTTTCCTAAGATTATGTGATGCTGATCAGAACCTCATTGTCTTGAGGGCTCACTGATAAAGGGAGTGGACATGCAGGGGACAGGGAGGTGGGCCAGTCAGGATGCTGGATGAGGCCAGTGTGAATCGAAGGGAAAGTAAGGAGAAAAGGTCATATTAAAGAAATAAAGTTTCTGCCGGATTACATACGGAGTACAGCGGTAAAAGTGATGTGAGTTATGAAACTGTTGCCTGGTAATGCTGTCAAATGCTGAGAAAAGTTGCCAGCTAATGAGCCCTCAGGCACAGAGAAACTGAGACATTCAAACTGCTTCCAACTAAATGGATAAAGGCTACTGAAACCTTGTCACATCAGCCTTTCCTTCCTGTCTGGTAGAGGGAGGGCAGCGGGTAGCTTAAGGAGAACTAGATGACACATAACTTACTGAAACACAAGAAATAACAATGTGCATGGGGGGAAATAACGGAAGAAAATACTAAAAAATGAAATAAAAGGAAAGCAGAGTTGGTTGCCTGTTTACTGAGGAGAAGAAACGTGTGTCAGGCAGGCCTCCACCACCCACTGGGGAGGCATCAGACTCCTGGCCTCTCACTTGCAGGTGGACGAACACAGACCATAAACAAAGCCACTAAATAAGTTGCATTTTATGTTAGAAAGGGATGCATTTTAGGAAAAAATTGAAAGCAGACAAAGACAATAGCCAATAGATTAGTGTTTGTGGGAAATCGGGAGCTGACTGAGATTTTAAACAGAACAGTAGGAGGAAGGAGAAAACATGGAAGGGCTTGAGAAGAGGAAAGATGATGGGACATATTTAACAGTATGAATCCTGTTGCTATATTGGGTGATATTTTTCCTCCCACAATTTCTCTAAACTTTTTAGATTTTTGAAATTAAAATTACAATTAACTTTTTTTTTAATTAAGTCTAGTGCTATTAGCTGAAACAAAATTCTCATCATTTTCTGGAACTCTGATAGAAAGATCTGGCAACAGTAAGGCACTGTCATTATAACATTACTAGAGGCCCGGTGCACAAAAATTCATGCACTCAGGGGACCCCTCAGCCCAACCTGCACACTCTGGCAGTCCAGGAGCCTTCAGGGAGAGGATGGCCAACTGATGCCTAAGCTGCAGTCTGGCCTCCCCTGCAGGAAGCAACCAGCAGGCCAATCAGGGGACAGCACCAACCCCCCCATCACCTCACACCTCGATTGCGCATCCACTAGGCACCCAATTGCCATCCCCTCCTTCTGCCTGATGGCACCTGCCTTCTCTGGCCTGACACCACCCGCTTGCCTACCCCACCCCCCACTGACCAGTCATTGCACTGTTTGGTCAATTTGCATATTAGGTTTTTATTATATAGGATTATATAGGATAAGGTAACAGCAGCTCTACTAAGAAAAAGAATCCATGGAGGAAGTCATAAAATGATAAAGTATTACTTAGGTATTAAATTTATATACTTATAAAATATATATATATATGTATATATATATATATATATATATATATATATACATATATATATATTATGTCAGAGGGATGGTGGGAGGGAGAGTGGAAGAGATTAATCAAATAACATATGAATATATGCAAAGCTCATGGACACAGACAATAGATAGGTGAAGATGGGGTGGGATGAGAACTGGTGGAGTGGGGAAAAGGCGTGTAATTGGGGGATATCTTAATACTCTCAACAATAAAAGAAGTTTTAAAATATATAAATATAAATGCAGAGAAGACAAAGAGGGGGGGTATAAGCTCAAACTGCCGCTTGAAAAGAAAAAAGGTTTACTTATCACATTCCTCCTGTGGTCTTGAAAAACACAGAAGACTCCTGAAGTAATCGGTTCCCTTTTTTATATAGTCACTGTTTTGCAAAGTAGATGGAAGTCACAGGCTGTGACCACAGTCCATTGTTCTTAAGCGAGATTCCTCAGGAAGCTTTGTGTTCTTACCCAGAATGTAAATTATCTCTCACCACAAACCAGGAATGCCTGCAATGCTTACAAATTACTTATGAGAAGTCCGTCTGCATCTACAATCATTCTTGCTTGCTTTTAATGTTTTCATATTTACATAAATAAATCTGACACTGCATTGCTGAACATTAGTTAAGAGCTATAACTGAATATCTTGGTGAAGCTACAATTTCTGTTCAGTCAAGTTATTGTCAATGTTCTGTTTTTTTTTTGTTGGAGAGTAAATTAATGGAAGAGTCATTATGTAATAAAAAATAAATAAACAACCAATAAATACGTAAAAGACGACTAAATTTGGACCATGACCATGTGCCATAAAACTAAAGATCATGAAAAATTCGTGTGTGTGTAATTGATATCTATTTGAAGAAAAAGTGTGAAAACATTAAAAGTTCTTCATAAAGACCACTTGTATGGCTTCTGTTACTTGGTGTACTGGATCTTCTCCCCCATCATGGTTTAAAAAAATCTAAAAGAGCTTCCAACCAGTATTCTCAATTAATTTTTTTAAATGACAAACTTATAATAAAATTTATCTTAAAAATCAAGGTTTTTATGGTTTAATTAATTTAAATGTTTTCAAAGATGGAGAATGTTTCTGAAAAATTGATTATCATGGTCCAAATATAGTCCATTGATGTAACATACTTAAATAGTTAGGTGAAAATGGTCTAGGTATGATGTATTATGTTACACTAGGGACAGTGGTTAAGTATGTCATTTTCCCACAAGACAGATGGCAATGCAGCTTTAAAAGGGTCACCTTTATATCTGCGGGCACAGAATATGAATTTGTGACCATGCCCTAGATTTTTCTTGAGCTATAAATTACTCCTATCTGACCCCCTTCTCACATTGGTCTGAATGCTTTTCTAGGAGAATTCTTTAGAACAATGTGAAAACAAGATCTACCATTACCTTTTTTAGATGTTCAATGAATTCATATTTTTTCTATGAAGAAATTAAAGATTACTCTTGGCTATGGAGAAATATATTTGTATTGTAGTATTTTGTGAAAGGTAAGGCATATTTAAAATACAATATCAAGGCACTTGCTTTCTATAATGTGTTCAAGTAGGAAAATATAAGAAAACACAATGGTGTTTAAAGCTGAAGATAGAAGACATGTATTCTTTATTTTGTCCTGAGTTTTAGGTTTTAAGTAGAAGAGATTTATATACTTAATAAGTGTTATCAATAACAAAGAGAATAAAATATAGTATTTTTGAGTTGAAATGGTATTTCTGGTTCCATATGTTTTTACTCAGATGGGATTAGCTTCTAGGTTTGCAAATAGTTCAGCCAAAGGAAAAGCTAGAACAGAGTGCATCCATGTCTAAAAAGAGTCATCCAACTATGGAATTAACCTTTCAGTGGTGGCTAACATTATAAATTATTGTCTGCAAGGGAGAGTTGTCCTTGAACATAATTTGAGTAAATGCTTATATCTAGAGTGTCTAGAGGTCTTATGCTTCATTAGGTATATCAGCAGATTACAGAATTGTCACTCCCAGTGGTCCAACCAATTTGAATCAAGAATGTTATCAAAATCAAGGTCAATAAGGACCAGAATCCAGTTTTTTTTAAAGGAAGTTGGAAAATAGTGCATTCTCTGAGGGATCTAGCCAACCTTGTTATGTTCAAGCAGTATGTTCTGCAAGGTTTGGAAGAAGAGAAGAAATGGAAGCTTAGGCTAAAGGCATCCTATATAATAAAAGCCTAATATGCTAAGTGTCCAGTCATCTGTTCAACCAATCAAAGTGTAATATGCTACTTATATGTTAAGGCCTCTCAATCACTCACTATGACATGCACTGACTACCAGGGGGGAAGATAGTCAACTGGTCAACCAGTCACTATGATGTGCACTGACCACCAGGGGGCAGATGCTCCTACTGGTTGGTTAGCTTGCTGCTGGGGTCTGGCCAATGGGATTGAGAGAGACAGCTTGGATATGCCCTGCAGCTCTCCCACAGTCCATCCCTGGATGGCCAATCTCTCGAGTCCCTCCTTGACCCTGATTGTGCACTGGTGGGGTACCTCAGCCTGGCCTGCAACCTCTCACAATCCAGGACCCCTTGGGGGATGTTGGAAAGCCAGTTTTTGCCTGATCCCACAGGCCAGGCTGAGGGACCCCACTGGTGCACAAATTCTTGCACTGGGCCTCTAGTAAAATATAAAAGAAAAACATGCAAAAACATGGAGATATCTAAAACATGATGGCAATCAAGACAAGGCCCTGTGATATGTTATATTTAGAATTTATTTGAATATTGCTTTAAATATTCATCACAATTTATATATCAATGTGTTTGAACAAATGCAAAGTTTTTTGAGTTGGCAGAGTATCTTTATATATATATGAAAGCCAACAATATGAAAAATCCAATTGAGAGTTCAACCTGACTAAAACTTCAGTTAGAAGAAAGAGAATTAGATAATTTGAACCTTGAGTGCAATTTGCTTTCAAAGTCTTAAACCTGTTCCAAAAGATTTCAGTACGATAATCTAAGGGTGACCTTGGGTGCTTACTGCTCTGATTGCAATGCCCTGTTAGGTTGGATGTGAACTCCCTTCAACATTAGGATGATCCTATGTAATAAAGAGGTAATATGCTAATCACTCCAACACACAAGATGACTGTCCCATGTGGACACAAGATGGCCACCACATGAAGGCCAGCAGGGGAGGGCAGTTGTGGGTGATCAGACCAGTAGGGCAGGACAGTTGGGAGGGACCAGGCCAGCAAGGGATAGCAGTTGGGCACAACTAGGCCTAAAGGGGAGGACAGTTTGGGAGGATGTAGGTCTGCAGGGGAGGACAGTTGGGGGAGACCCAGGCCTATAGGGGAGGGCAGTTGTGGGGGACCAGGCCTGCAGGGGAGGGCAGTTAGGGCCAAATGAGGAGGGCAGTTAGGGGCAATAAGGCCAGCAGTGGAAGGCAGTTAGGGGTGACCAGGCCATCAGGGGAGGGCAGTTAGGGGTGACCAGGCTAATAAGGGAGGACAATTAGGGGTGACTGCCCCAGCAGGGAAGGGCAGTTGGAGGCATGGGGGGGAGACCAGGCCTATATAGGAGGGCAGTTAAGGGTGACCTGGCCAATGGTGGGGTAAGGGGGTGGAGGCCGTTATGGGCAATCAGGCTGGCAGTAGAGCAGTTAGGCATCAATCAGGCTAGCAGGGGAGTGGTTAGGGGATGATCAGGATGGCAGGCAGAAGAGGTTAGGGGCAATCAGTCAAGATACCAAGAGAGTGGTTGGGAGCCAGCAGTCCTGGATTTTGAGAGGGATGTCCAACTGCCCATTTAGGCCTGATCCTGGTTGGCCATCCCTTGAAAGGTCCCAAATTGGAGAGAGTTAAGGCTTAGATGAGAGATACACTCCCCCATGCACAAATTTCATGCACTGGGCCTCTAGTTTAGAATAAATAATGTAAATCCATAAAATTTTTTAAAAAATTTATTTATATTTGAATTAAGGAACTGTACATATTTAATATTTTGCATTTATGTAATGTATAAGAGAACTGCACCCATTAAAGTATCAATTTTGTATCTCTAATTGCAGGTGCAATTAAAGAATTAATTTAAACATAGTATGTGAAACTAAATTGTAACATTATAACATTTTCAAGAATATAAAATTCACCAATTTAGTCATAGGCTTTATTACTTAAAAAGGAAGTTAAATATATTAAGGTTAAAACACAGTTGTGTCATTTCTACACTTTGATAAAATGTTTCCTCCAAAATTTCTCAAAACTGGTTAATAGCATTTGACTTATTTAAAATAGAATTAAATAATCAATTTTCAAATCACTAAGTTTAATGAATTAAAACACCATTATTTATGCCAAAAACAAATGGTCTTAATCTCTTTTGCTTTCAAAAAATCATCCATGTGGGAATTTCAAAACTCATCTTTAAGTGAGTTTAAAGACAGGGAGGAAGATAGGGAAGTGGGTGTCCAATGGAGAGGAATGCACATATGATGGGCAGACAGCTCCGAGCCACCAGATTGTTTACAAGAATGACACAAGATAAGGGCAAGAAAAAGAGGGGGTTCCAGGTGGACTTAGAAACTTTGAAACTGATCACCATGCAGGGAAAAGAAGGACAGTGGCCAATGAGGAAAGAATGGGGGACATAAAATAAGAAAGGGTCCCACTAGGAAGTGTCATGAACAGACAAAAAGCTGCCAGCATTCATAAACCCACAGACGAAGAGACTCATAGGACTGTTTTTTTTTTTCCCCAATTTAGAGAGGGAGAGGGCTCTCCCATTTTAGGGACCCCTCTCCAGGGGAAGTTTGCAATAAACTTCTACACTTTTGTCTAAAATATCTTAATTTGGGAATTTATTATTCAAACTTTGTAAGACAAGAACCTGTGATGAGAGAGTCCCAGCTTACCATTTGGGATATAAATACCATCAAGGGAAAGCCTTCCAATTTGGTGCATATTTCTGTGCTGGGGGTATTCTGGAAAAGCAAAATCAGGATTCTCGCATACAGCTGGAGGCTATGTATCAGTTTTCTGAAAACTGTCTGATATCAGGTAATACTACAATTGAATCTGCAATTATATCAGTATCTGGGAAGGGCAAGTACTTTATAATGCAACCCCCTGTCCTCCCATCCCAACAAGAACACACTCTTTGTGGATCTTTTCAAAACCTTCCTTTTAGTCGATTAAATAAAAAAGGAGTAGCATCCCACATTGATATTTATGCTATTATTATTTCTGGTTAAATGAAAGTAAAATATCAGCTAGAGAACAATTCATATAAAGAAAATATCTTCAAGTAGCTTTAAAACTAAAACATATGTATATCTTAACTAAAATTACCCTATATTTGCTTAGTGCACATCAATGTTATTCAATAGAAATACCGATTAATAGCTTCCCTTTTATTTGAATTAACAAATAATTAACTCTTTCATCTGAATAATGGAAGGTTTCTGATTTAAAACAAATGTATATATTTTTAGAAGAACTATAACATGGAAAATCAAGTTCTAAAATCTTTAAAGGTAATTTTATAACCAACCAGGCTTTTAAAATATAGCTTCTGTATATTCTATCATTATTGATCTTTCTTAATTTTAATTGCAAATGTTTTTGAAATAATATTTTAAATGTTTCTACATAATACAAACAGAAATAGCTAAAAATGCTTTAATAATAATGTCGTCATTTTGAATAAACCAAGTATAAAAAGTAGCTTAAATGTGTTGTTCAGACTACTTATGTTTATAAAACTAAAAATACTTCAGTCTAAAACTTCAAATGTAACCTGTTTTAAAAATACACAATAAAATAAAAGTGGTGTTTTGCTAACAGAAGAGTAATGTTTGGAATTATAATTACATTTTGAATTTATAACTATTTTAAAAATTGACTATTTAATGTACTTAAGTTAATTTTTCTATTTCTAAATCCACCTATTTTCTTTTAATTTAGCATATTTTTGTTCTTATTTTTTTAAAAATGTTTTATCATTTACTGCTAATTTGATAAATAGGATGATTAAATATTCATTTAGAAATTACATAAACCTATAAATAACAAATGGCTAATAATTGCTCGTTCTCCTAATTCTGCATTTTTCATACACATGAGAACAGAGAGAAATAATAGAAAAAAAATGACAGGTTTCCCTTCATATCCTTCTATTCACTAAGAAATCAGTGTTCCATGATTCTAAATAGTAGTCAAACCAAACAGCTAAGATACCATTCAGAATGTTTCTTCTTTCTTCTATCCATTATAGAATGTTTTCATGTTAAATCGCAACAAAATGCAACCCAACAAAAACAACAGAACAAAGCATAACCAACATACAAGTAGTCCAGAAACCATAATTATGCACCTGCTCTGCATTCCAGCCAGTTATAAATTGTTAGTTGTAAAGAAATGAATTTTAAGCTAACATATATGCTTCTCTTTATTAATATCGACATTTTTATTTTTGGTAAGGCTCATATTTGTGAAATTCAAAATGCTACCTAGGCATTTTCTTATTGTTTTGGTACTGTAATTATGATATACGAAGGGAAGATATTTCCTAATCCTAAAGATAAGAAAGCAAAGGTACAGAACCAAAGTGTGGTTCCAGGTGACTAAAGAAATAATTGTACAATTAGGAATTCTCATCATAACGTTTTCTCTCTGTATATTTCATCTAGATAAAGTCATATTTATAAGTACCATTTATGGATTTCTTTTAATGTACCAAACTCTGCACATGCACTTTACATAAATTATTTCATTAAACTTTCACAAAAACCATATGGCGAAATGAGTATTCTAATTCCCATTTTACTGATGAGACACTGAGAACTGAAGAGTGGACTGTCATACAAGGTCCTTAGTATCAGTTGAGTGGCAGTCATGATGCGAAAAGTACATTCCGATATCAAAACCCATGCGCATGTTTAAGCTGCTGGATGGTTGTGATGAACTGAAATGTGTCTTTCATCTCCATGTGTTGACACACTAACCCCAATGTGTCTGTATTTAGGGACAGTATCTTCAAGGAGGCAATCAAGGTTAAATAAGGTCCTCTGAGTGGGGCCTTCATTGGCTAGATTTTGTTTTTTGATAATAAGAGAGACATCAGTAGCCCATGTGCACAGAGGGAAGGCCATGTGAGGCTAAAATAAAGAGGTGATCTCACCAGTCACCAACCCCGTACAGGCAGCACCTTGATCTTTAACTCCTAGCCTCCGGGGCCATGAGAAAATTAATTTCTGTAATTTAAGCCAGCAATTTTTAAAGGTGTGCCACACACAAAATTTTTTTTTTTTTAACATTCAATACTTCTTTGAGGGCACTGACTTATTTTCTCTTAGATTGTCAAATAAAAAAATGACAACAAGCAACACAACAACATCCATCCGGTATGAATGAATCAAAATTATACGCCTTTTTTTTTAAATTTTTTTTGTCAAATCGACAAAAACCATAATACAGTTTTTGGCGTGCAGCAGAATTTTTAGTAATTAGTTTCTGCGTGACAGGAGATGAAAAAGGGGTGAAAATCAGTGCTTGAAGCCATTCGATCTAAGTTAGTCTGTGAAGGCAGCCCGAGCTGACTAATACAATGGCCTCCGGTTCAGTGATTTGGTGCCAGGCCATCTGATTCGGAGCCTGTCAGGCTGTCTTGAAGATGCATATTCTTATCAGAAAACAGTTGACTTTACACTCCCTGTTCCCTCCCCTCCCCTCTTTTGTTGCTTTATGACTGTGAGCTGAGGAAATGCTCCAAGAGAGTTGGTGATTGGCGCTACTGCAAAACGTTAGGAAGCAACTCTTATTTTTTTTGTTCATTGAACCTGAAAGGACTTATACTGTGAAAGGCATGCTTTTCTGTGGTTATCTGGATCTCCCACTCTGTATCTAATGTCTTTTCTACTCTGTGGACTGTCCTCCCCGCTGTTGGTCATGCCTCCAGGATCAGCATTAGGAGTACCAGATGTCACAAGAGACACACTGACAGGGAAACAGGCAGCCAGAATATGGGGCTCAAACCAAAGTGAGTAGTCGTGGCTAAACCGTTGTCATTCCTTTGTGAATATTTAATTTGCTCACAGTGTCAAGTCACATTTCTGTTTCTCATCCTCTGCCCAGCCACACCCATGTATCTCCAAGGCCTGTGCCTGCCTTTGAATACAATGCATGTTTGTACAGGAGCTTCTGAATTTGCATTGCTATTGTTAATTATTTCTCTGGAGGGCTGGGAGGGTGGAAACATGAAGTTGATTGTTTTTTAGGTCCTTCAGAAGCCATTCTAAAAGGTTATATTTCGAGTGGTCCAGGGTACAGTCATAAGATTAATGTGCTTCCATTCTCAGGATCCGGTTCATGAACCTGACTCTCTGGATGCTTATTATTTACTAATAATAAGTTCTAGAGGCCTGGTGCACAAAATTTGTGCACTTTGGGGGTAAAGGGCCCTCAGCTCAATTGTGGAGGCTGCAGGCCAGGTGGAAGGACCCCACTTATGTTGGATCGGGTACAGGGAGGAACGAGAGAGGTTGGCCAGGTGGGAAGAGACCTTGGGAGGGCTCCAGGGTGTATCCAGCTCATCTTGCTCAGTCCTGATTGGCTGGACCCCAGCAGCAACTTACCGGTCAATGTGTCTGCCCCCTGATGGTCAGTGCACATCATCATGAGGAATTGAGCATCCTTAACATATCATTAGCACATTACTCTTTGATTGTTTGAATGGCTGACCACATGACCAGGCACTTAGCATATTAGGTTTTTATTACATAGGATAGATTTGGTGTTACCTTCGTAAATAAGAGAAAGAACTTGGGAAATTATAAACCAAAATCAATACAGATAATAACCTCTCACACCAAAAAAGTTGGGATGTCTCTGTTTACTTCATAAATGCTATTGTGGATTAGAAATACTCCTCACTAAACAACTTAATGCTTTCTTTGTGTCTCTCCCCTCCCTACCCCCGCACTTTTTTTCTGCTTTACCTTATCTCATTTCTTGCTCTGCTTTTCTATCTCCCACACAGAAAATCATGTTGGATTTTATATGATTATTTGACTAAATAAACTCCCTGAAACAGACACAGGAGAAAGCAGAAACCCATTTATTTCACAGTGTGAGAGTGATAGTTCATTATTCAGAAGAGAGGAATAATAGTGTATATAGAATATATATTTTTTCATGCATAATCATCATTTCATGGACTTTATCCCCATATCATCTTGTTTAGGGTTTTATAAAATAATATTAAATAACTGATGCTTAGAGAGATGTTTGCAAACTTTAAAAAAAATACCCTCATACTCTTTTATCATAAAATTCACTATAATCAGCAATTTTAACCAACCATCCCAAAGGATTGGGAAACTGAATATATTTTCTTGGCTTAATGTTGTGTTTGTGTTAGAGTAAGACTCTATTCTTAAATAGAAGACATATTTAAGCACTATAAATGTTCTTTATAAATTACGACTTTGCTTTAATATAAGATACAAAAGAAACCTTAATGCTCTTCCTTTATGGCCTAAAACACAAAGAACATAAAATTTATTCAGACAATTTTATTAGCCACATATTTTGTCCTATTCCACTAAATAGTTGTATTAAATCTATACAGAATCTAAATGTTTTTGTATTTATTTACTCAGACTTTTCTGCATGACTATTTTCAGGAAATATTGGAGACTTGTGATTTCACTAATTTGCATTTCTAATGGACATGGGTTGTGGGTGGTATAACCAGTGGAAATTGTGATCTGTCATACTAAGTAACTCTGCCTCGAGACCCATAATGTATGCTCTTCCCAGTTCAGTTCGTAAAGAAGTTCTAAACACATTGCTAATTATGCTAATGAATTAGGGAATGAAAACATTTTCTCCCACACTAGTATTGCCCTTATGCTGGTGATTATGAATGTTTTTAATTGGGATAGAAATTTCATTTTATAGCCACATTCAACATAGAGTCTACAATGCAAAATAATTCATCAATTCGGACAAAGATATTGCCAAATATTACTTCTTTCTACGTAGGAGAAAAAAATCATTGCATTATTTAATTTTTCATCTTTGTAATAATTAGTATTAGAATTAGAAGTTAAACCTCCTTCAATGCATTACCTGGACTAGTCCTATATACTAAAAGGATAATATGCAAATAGACCAAATGGCAGAAGAACTGGTCGCTATGATGTGCACTGACAACCAGGGGGCATGTGCAAAACATGGTGAGCATCAGCTGCGGTGGGATGGTGGAGCAGGTAAGCGTTGGTGCCAGACCAATTCAGGGCATCAGTTGCTGTCATCAGGGCCATGCCTTGGTGGTTACTGAAAATTCTTCACTCCCGTGCACTGTGGTCTTGCCTGGCACTCTCACCTACTGCTGGTGCCTGAGCCGCCATTTGCACAGCTGCTGGTGCTTGGGGCTGGCCCTGATCACTTGGCACCATCAGTGGCTGCTTGCATAAACTGATGGTGCTGGCCCCATTCGCACCTGCTGCTGGTATCAGCCCCAATCACTCCGGGCCATCAGCAGGTGTGAGCAGGGCCAGACCCATCAGCATATGGGAGTGACAGTGGCAGGAGTGGGGCTGCTGGCAGATGGGTCCAGGGGACGCAGTAGGAGGGGGCATGTTGTGGGTGCAGAGGATGGAGTGAGACCCGCCTCTGTGCCCGCCAAAGCCTCGTGGCCCATAGTTCCTTTCAAGGTGCACAAATTTGTGCACTTGGCCTCTAATGTTATATAACATGCTTTGCTTTATTGATTATATAAAAAAATTCAATATAAACATCATTTTAATGCAACACTGTCTTATAAATGGAGATATCATTTTCACTTTCTTCATAACAATGCTGATGATAACATTATCAGTGAGTTGACTATTAAACTAGAGAATATTTGTTCCCTTTTCCCTTAACTATAGTTTAGATTTAATTTCTGCATTTCATTTTCACTGTTATTAGAAGAGGGTTTTATTTGGCTTATTGTTACCATTAGCCTTGGATTAATTAGTTGTCTTTGAGGTTGGTTAAATACCTTTGGTTAAAAGTATACTATTTTAATAGGTGTCACATGTATTTATTTTGTTTATTTTTCACTAGCATGTGGGAAAATAGTAATTTCCACTGGAAACACAAATATAATATGAGGGTAAAATAATTTTGCACTAAATAGAATGTATTGTGATTTTAGCTGTCTTTTGAACGGCCTTTGAGGGTTTGCCACTGCTTCTTATAAGTGAAGTTGTCCCAATGTCTTGAGTCAAAAACTTATGAGTGGGCTGGAGTGAGGTAGGGGTCATGAACTTGTGGTCACTTTCATTGCTGCATTGTTGCATTAAATTGAAGGTATTCAAATCCTTTTTTAGCTTAACCTATCAATATACAAAATATCAAAAACTTTCTTATCTTTCTTCAGTTTTAGGAATTAGATGTGGCTTTTTCGTGCATTCATTGAGAACACTAATTTGTGGAAGAAAGGGAAAACTCTTCTCTTTTTTTTTTTTTGTTTCGATAATAGTCACCTGAGAGTATTTTTCTATTGATTCTTATGAAAAGTGGAAGAGAGAAGGGAAGACGGAGAGAAATATCAATGTGAGAGAAACACATCGTTTGGTTGCCTCCTGCATGAGCCCTAATTAGGGCCCTGGCTGGGGAGGAGCCTGAAACTGAGGTATGTGCCCTTAGAATCAAACCCAGGACCCTTTGGTATGCAGGCTGATATTCTATCCACTAAGCCAAACTGGCTAGGGCAAAGGGAAACCTTTTTTATTTTTAATTGATTTTTTACAGAGAGGAAAGGAGAGGAATAGAGAGCTAGAAACATCGATGAGAGAGAGACATCGATCAGCCGCCTCCTGCACGCCTCCTACTGGGGATGTGCCCATAACCAGGATACATGCCCTTGACCGGAATTGAACCCGGGACCTTTCAGTCCTCAGGCCTATGCTCTATCCACTGAGCCAAACCGGTTTTGGCAGGGAAAACTCTTTAATGTATGTCTTAGGTAACTAACAAAAGAATTACAGTACCATTAATAACCAAATTAACGATGAAACCTGGTTTCATTACATTTTTTTTTTTCCTTACAGTAGATACTGATAAAATGAGGAATAAAAATTCCGGTCAGGGCATGTACCTTGCTTGTGGGCACATCTCCAGTGTGGGGCGTGCAGGAGGCGGCTGATCAATGTCTCTCTCTCATCGATGTTTCTGACTTTCTATCCCTCTCCCTTCCTCTCTGTAAAAAATCAATAAAATATAAAAAAAATAAAAAATAAAAAAATTGGCAGCGTGAAAAAGAGAATTCTGAATGGCAATAAAGTCAAGCCAATGAAGGAGAAAAGGGGATATGTGGAAAGTTGTGAGGATTAAGAAAAGGTTATGTGATTATAAATGATAAAAAAACAATTATATTGATTTTATTGATGTTATAATTTCCCATGACAGTAAGAATGCATAAAGAGAAAAATATAAATTTACAAGAAAAAAGCAAACATGATGAAAGGCCCTGTCTACAGGATGTCTTCACAGAGTGACTTGCTAGGCGTGTTCAGCATCAAGTGGTCTTTCAGCTTCCCGCTGGTGGTCTATGTCCTGGTTTGGGTACTGAAGCTGGGACTCATGAAATCATTGTTTCCTCTTTGCCTGTGGCCTTGCTATCAGTTTCTGCTAAGAAGCAGCACTAAAGGAAGACTCCAGGAATAGAGGCGCAAGAAGGGAGTTACTCCTTCCCATTTGCTTCTTTTTTAAAAAAATAAATTGATTTTGGCCGAAACTGGTTTGGCTCAGTGGATAGAGCGCCCCCTGTGGACTGAAGGGTCCCCGGGTTGGGTTTGATTTTAGTCAAGGACATGTATCTTGAATGTGGGCACATCCCCAGCAGAGGGTGTGCAGGAGGCAGCTGATCATTGTCTCTCTCTCTCTCATCCATGTTTCTGACTCTCTATCCCTCTCCCTTCCTCTCTGTAAAAAATCAATGAAATATATTAAAAAGAAAAAAAAAAGAGAAAAGAAATGTAGTTAACCTTAAAAAAATAAAATAAAAATAAATTGATTTCAGAAAGAAAGGGACAGGGAGAGATAGAAACATCAATGATGACAGAGAATCATTGTTAGGCTGCCTCCTGCAGGCCTCCTGCCAGGCATGTGAGCTTGACCGGAATTGAACCTGGGACCCTTCAGTCTGCAGGCTGACACTCTATCCACTGAGCCCAACCAGCCAGAGCCCTCTTTGCTTCTAAAGGGCTTCCAGTCTTTGAGGACAGGGGTTCTTGTGAGCTTCCCTCTAGCAACACGTCTTTGCCCGGCAGCGGTCCCTTTCTATGACTGCAGCTGAGTCCACGCGGCAGCTTTCCAACATTCGCAGAGCCGTCCTCAGCTACTCCCCTGAGACGCCCACTGAGCAAGCAGCATTCTGCCTCAGAGACTTTTCTTTCTTTCTTTCTTTTTTTTAAAAATATATTTGATTGATTTTTCACAGAGAGGAAGGGAGAGGGATAGAAAGTCAGAAACATCGATGAGAGAGAGACATCGATCAGCCGCCTCCTGCATGCCCTACACTGGAGATGTGTCCGCAAGCAAGGTACATGCCCCTGACCGGAATCGAACCCGGGACCTTTCAGTCCGCAGGCCCACGCTCTATCCACTGAGCCAAACCGGTCTCTGCATCCAACTTTTTCAATAACTGATTAGTTAGCAACTATATACCTAAGAAAAATGATTTTTTTAACTTATTTTTTATGGAGGAGTATTTGACATTGAAGAATTGTACTCACTGAAGGTGTACAATTTGATGATGTGACATACGTTTATATTACGCAATAATCACCGCATTTAAGCAAATTAAATTACCCATCTCTTCAGATAGTTACCTTTTGGATATGTATGGTAAGAACACTTCACATCTATCTTAGTGGATTTTAAGTGTACAGTATTGTTAATTATTATGGTGCCTCAGATCTTCAGTATTTATTTATCTTGCATAACTACAACTTTTTGCCCTTTGACTGACATCTTATTTTCCCACCCCACACCACCCCCAGTCCTTGGCAACCCCCTTTCTGCTCTCTGCTTCTATGAATTCACTACTTTAAATCCCACATATAAATGAGTATTTATCCTTCTGCATCCAGTTTATTTCAGTTAGCGTAATATCCTTCAGGTTAAAAGATCTTGCCATTTGCTACAAACTTAGATGATACTAAAAAGAGAATATTTTAATTGTTTTTTGTTCAAAAAAACTAATTTTATTTTTATTGTTGTCTTTTTCTGAGACCCTGACTAATGCAAATCTAGAAACAAAAACACTAGAGCACAAATTCATTACTTTTTTAGCATTTTCTTTATTTAATAAGTTGAAAATATTCAGGTTCCAAATTGAAAATCTTTCCCTAAACTCCATCATATCAAACTTTTATCCATGGCTTCCTTTCCAGGTTAACATTTACCTGTCTTTTAGCAATTAACCTAGCTGTTGACCTTTTTCTGATATATTCTATAATGCTCATAAATGGTGGAAGTGGCTACACACCCAAATTCCTTACTGTAATTCTTATGCAATTTAAAGGCACCCACTCCCTGTCTTTCTCTTCTCCCACAGAGTGACTTCCTCGTGGAAACTGAACCAATTCTTACTCATTAAACGTGACTGCACGTTAGTATTACTGCCACACAGGAGGTGCCGAATAAGTAAGTATTGCAAGAATAAATTAATATTTCACAGAAGGGTTATCTTCTCAGAATTATAGTTGCCAAATGTAACAAATAAAAATATGTCTCCTGGTTAAATTTGAGTTTCATTAAGTTATTGAATAACTTACTTAATATAAGTATGTCCAATATATTGCATTGTTAAAATAATATATATATATATATTAAATATATATATAAAATAATATATATGAAATAATATATATAATAAAATAATATATATAAAATAATATATATAAAAATATATATATATATAAAATAATATATATATATATATTGCTAAAATATATATATATATATATTGTTCATCCAAATTTAACTTGGTATCCTGTATTTTTCTGGCAACTACAATTTGAATAAACCTTTTTCTGTTTCAAGACTGACTATTAACTGAATAAACTCTAGGGGAAAATCTTATGCTTCATATAGGATAGTGTTCTCATCTGTAACTTTTGGTTTGGATATTGATTATTTATGGTTCTTCTCAGTGCATGGCATATGTAAAGGTGTGTAATTGGTTCGTCCTGTTATAAAACAAGTTGATGCAATGCCAAAGGTGATTGTCAGAATATCTTTTAGAACCATATATCCATACTGAAATAGTATGTATACAAACAGATGTACTGATTTACATTTGTGCAACTTTGGACATCATAAGATTGTATATTTTATTATGTCATTTGATGAATAGAACATGTCAGTTGCTATAATAAGTAGATTTGATGCCCTAGATTCAAGATTAATGTTTTCTAACAACAGTGGAACACACTTCATCTCCCAGCAGGACATGCCTGAATGTCTATTGACTAATCTAGGCAAATACCAGCTTGAAGGTCATCCTTCAAACCTTATACTGTTCCAGGCAGATCCAATAATGTCAATCTATCCTGGACTACTCATCAGATTTCTAATATATTGTGGTACTGCAATATAAGTATCCCAAGCACAGGTTTTGACAGCTAATAATTATTTTAACATTGATGGCTTCCTTCCCCAATATATCTGAATTCATTTCATAAAAACATGAAAATATTGTTTCAGAGAAGTTTGGGTGCCCTTGTAGGTCAGAGCTTTAGGATCACATCTTCTGAATCAACTGAATATTGATGATGGTTATGGTAATGGAATATTGAAACACACACTATTTTTCTTAGAACAAAAATTCAGCTATCCAGAACTCTTAAAAATCTGTTCCACAAACTTTTGATACATATTTCTTATTTTACCTTGTAAGTATGAACTGGAATTGTCCATAAGTAAAGACTGCTTGGTGTTGTTTACAATGTTTACAATGTTAAATGTATTACTGTAATCATCAATGCTGATTTAGTCTAACTCAAAGTTTTGTGACCTGAGAGCCTGGAGGATTGGAGCTGCCATTGATTGAGATGAGAAAAAGTGTAGAGGCAGCAGATTTTAACAAGGGGTGGGGCTGAAAGGAGATTAGGACTTTATTTCTGAATATTTTAATGTTGACAAGTCTTTAAGATGTCATACAGGCAGTTGAGAAATGAATCTGGAATTCATAAGATAATTCTATATGTAAATGTTACTTGATGAAATCCCTAAAGTGAAAGAAGTAGATAAAAAAAGATGATGGGACCTTGGACTGAGCCTTGAGTCATTCAGTCAAACTTTCCCCCAGCTTTATTAGGGTATAATTGAAAAATATAATTGTACATATTTGAAGTGTGCAACACGATGATTTGATGTATATATACTTTTTGAAATGATTACCAAGATCAAGAAATTTAACACATCAATCAGATCATTAAAACATTTGTGTACCTGGCCAGCATGGCTTGTGGTTGAGCATTCAATTCCTGGTCAAGGCACATGCCTGGATTGTGGGCTTGACCTATCAATTATTCTCTTTCATCATCATCTCTCTCTCTGTCTCTCTCTCTCTCTTTTCCTTCCTCTCTGAAATCAATTTAATAAATAATACATAAATACATAAATAATAAAACATTTGTGTGAGGCCCAGTGCATAAAATTCGTGCATGGGGGTGGGGAGTTCCCATGCCCACCAGTACCCTTTCCAATCCAGGACACCTCAGGGGGTGTCCAATTGCCAGTTTAGGCTTGATTTCACCAGCGTTTGGACATCTCTCTTGAAATCTGGAACTGCTGGATCCTAACTGCTCACCTACCTGCCAGACTGATCACTCCTAACCACTCTGCATGCCTGCCTGCCTGATGCCCCTAACTGTTTCCATGCCTGCCTGATATCCTCTAACTGCCTCTGCCTGTATGCCTGATAGCCCCTAACCACCTCTGCCTGCCGGCCTGGTCACTCTTAACTGCCCTCCCCTGCTGGCCTGCTTTCCTCTAATTGTCTCTGCTTTGGCCCCTGCCACTGTGGCTCTGTCCAAAGCACATATGGATGGAGCATATTACCCTTTTATTAGTACAGATTTCAGAGAGGAAGAGTGAGGGAGAAAGAGAGATAGAAAGATCAATGATGAGATAGAATCATTGATCAGCTGCCTCCTATATGCCCCCTACTGGGGATTGAGCCCACATCCCAAGCATGGAATTGAACCCAGAACTCCTCAGTCCAAAGGCCAACGTTTATTCACTGAGCCAAACCAGGTAGGGCATTTGTGTGGCTTTTTGTTTGTTTGTTTTTTTCCTTTGATAAGTTAGTCAAGCTTAAAGGTAGCAGGAAGAAGAGAAAACAGCAAATGAGACTGAAAAAGAAAGAGGAGAAGAAAAAAAAGAGCGGTGTTCTGGAATCTGAGGGTAGAGTTTAATCATAAGAAAAGCATTGTAGATCATTGGGAGAAACCAAGATGGCAGCATAGGTGAACACCTATACTGCTGCCTTGCACAACAATTTCAAAATTACAGTTAAAATATAGAATGGACATCATCCAGAACCACAGGAAAGTTGGCTGAGTGGAAATTCTACAACTAGAAGGAAAGTTAGGGGCTCAAGAGACTCAGAGGAACTGCAAAGCTGAGGTACAGAGACACACTCATGAAGAAGATGAGAGGTGGAGTGCTTGGCTGGCTTCTCTAGTGGGAGGGAGATGAAAACTCCCAACTACACTGAACCTCAGTTCTGACTGCACTGAACCCCAACCCCAGTGTTGGGCAAGACTCATACGGGGAGTCTGGACTGTTGGGAAAAGGGAGAGTGCACAGAAACTCAGAGAGCTGTAAAGGCAGAGATCTGGAGGCATGCATGTGAGTGCATACAGAGAAGACTGACTGCTGATTGTGCTGCTGGCTTTATCTAGTGGGAGAAAGATGGAACCTCCCAACTGTGCTGAACTCCAGTTCCGACTACACTGAACCCGTTTTGGGCGAGACTCTGGGGATCCAGACTCATAAGGGTCCCAGAGTGCAAGGAAAATTAGAGGAGCCGTGAAAGGCAGAGGCCTGGAGGCTCTTGAGCATGAGCATACACATAAAAGGCTGTAGGGATTACCAAGGGACACTGAGACCCAGGGGCCTCATAGTGCTGGGCTAATGGGAAACCAAGGCTGTCTGTTCAGCCCTGGTACTCCGCCCCATCCAAGCTGAGCACAGGGGATTTTGCAATTTTGCAAATCTTATCTCATAAGGTTGTCTCCAGCACAGAAGTTCTCCTGGCATAGACACAGCAATTGGCTTGGAGGTCAATTCCCTCCAGTGATACCAACAATAATCAAGACTTAACTTCAACAAGGCTGTACACATAGTCCACAAAGGGGTACACTAAGAGTGTCCACCTCAATAACAGGGGAGGCAGAGCTACTGGGCCATATAGTACAACTAGCACACAAAGCTACTCTACCAACTCAAGGAAATAGCAAAAATGTGGAAACAAAGAAACAGATCACAAACAAAATGAATGAAGAAAACCAATGACTGAATATAGAGTTCAAATCCACGGTTATAAGATTTTTCAAGGATTTTCTAGAAAAGGTCGATAAATTTAGCAAGACCCTTGAGGACATGAAAAAGGGCCAACTAGAAATTTAACATATACTGACTGAAATAAATATATATATATATATTTAGAGACCTAACAGAAGACTAGAGGAAAGCAAGAATCAAGTCAAAAATTTGAAATGCAAAGAAGCAGAAAACACTCCACTGGAAATGAAAAAAGAAGAAAGAATCCAAAAATTTGTAGACAGTGTAAGGAGCCTCTGGGATGACTTCAAGCATACCAACATCAGAATTATGGGGGTGCCAGAAGAAGAGAGAAAGCAAGATACTGAAAACCTATTTGAAGAAATAATGACTGAAAACATCCCCAACTGGTGAAAGAAATAGACTTACAAGTCCAGGAAGTGCATAGAACCCCAAACAAAAGGAATCCAAAGAAGACCACACCAAGACACATCATAATTAAAATGCCAAGAGCAAAAGACAAAGAGAAAGACTTAAAAACAGCAAGAGAAAAATAGTTAATTACCTACAAGGGAACATCCATATGATTGTCAGCTGATTTCTCAACAGAAACTATGCAGGCCAGATGGGAGTGGCAAGAAATATTCAAAGTGATGAATAGTAATAACCTACAACCAAGATTACTCTACTCAGCAAAGCTATCATTCAGAATTGAAGGGCAGATGAAGAGTTTCACAGAGAAGAAAAAGCTAAAGGAATTCATCAACACCAAACCAGTATTATATATGAAATGCTGAAAGGTACACTTTAAGAAGTGGAAGAAGAAGAAAAAGGTAAAGATAAAACTTATGAACAGTAAATACATATCTATCAACAAGTGAATCTAAAATCAAGTGAATTAAAGATCTGATGAACAGAATAAACTGGTGAATGTAATAGAATTCAGGGGCATAGAAAGGGAGTGGACTGACAAGTCTCAAGGGGAAAGGGGTAAGGGGGGTGCAGGAAGAAACTGGACAAAATTCATACACCCATGGATGTGGAGAATAGGGAAGGGGAGGTAAGGGCAGAAGGTAGGGTGGGAACCAAGTGGAGGGGAGCTATCGGGGGAAAAAAGAGGAACAATTGTAATAATCTGAACAATACAGATATATTAAATTAAAAAGAAAAGAAAGGAAAGCATTGCACATTCCTAATTTATGGGGCATAATATCCAAAACCTCAAAAACCCCAAGGTCATGAAAAATGAGAAATGGAAAAACTGTCATGGACAAGAGCAGACTAAGGGGACAGTTTAACAAATGCAACATAGTGCCCTGGACTGCATCCTCCAACAGATGAAGGACATGGTTGGGACAACTGGTGAAATATGTATAAATCCTGAGATTTAGTCTAAAAAAACAACTTCTTAAATATGAATACTTTAATTCTAGAATAACACAGTAAGTTGTTCTTGATCTGAGGAATTTGTTGGTTATAGGGTTGTTGTGCAAAGTACACTGGCTTTAGCGAATTACAGGCAATGGATGTAAGGTGCAACTGCATTAGTTAGCAAACATCAATCAAAGAGTGTACCAAGTTTTTTAGCAATGGCTCAGGACAAAGGTCTTTGTTCTAGTTGGAGATTTAATAGCCTATTTTACGCCATGGCCCTCACTTCAAACCATAGGTACACATGTTTTCTCTCTGTATTTTCAATTAGTTTTCATTGTCCAAAAGAGATGACAGGAGCAATGAACATGTAAATATTGTCCTGGTTTTCAATTTTTGCCTCTAATTAGCAGGTGATTATATATATATATGTTACCCAGAGTGCTGGGTGATTAAAGGATATCACCTGATTACATGCAGAAACATTATGAACTGCCTACACTTTCATTTAGCAATATAATATATCCTTTGTTCTATTTTTAGAAATCATAGATATTTAAAGGTCATCCATATTACAGCTTCATTTTGTGTGCTTCGACTTACAGAGATACTCTATATGCAAATATAAACAAAATGTGCTGTGTTTGTTGTGTTTAAATCCCAAAAAAAGAATTTATTTGTCTAATGGTTAGCATAATATATGAAATGCTCCATGCACTTTTCCACCTTATCCTTCTACAAAGTCATTTTTTTTACGATAAGAGTCCACTTAATCATTGTAAATCTTTTCCCTTTGGCTTGGACTACTCTTTATCAACCACATCTGAAAAGCAGACAGGCATTCTCATCCAAAGGAACAGTCAAGAGGCGAGGGATTAAAATACAGGTAGCTTCAACAGTGATTATTAATAACTGCTTTCCAAAAAGCTCAGAAAATAATTTTCTCTCTCTCTCCTCTCTCTCTCTCTTTCACACGATTATGCTTTGCAAATTGCTGCTTTCATATAAAATAACTTCAGAATATAATTTTCCCCAAAGAAGAGTAATAGCTGTTCTAAAAGAGATTAAAGAAGACTTCTGGAGATTGAAACTATCCTGTTGTAAAGTAAAAAGGGACAGAATAAGCACGGCTGAGAATTTTGCATAGTATTGTTTCCAGAATTCTAAAATGTAGACCAAATTTAGTTGTTGTTGTTTTTAAAACAAAATCAGATCATTCTACACTGTGGATATGGATATGGATTCTTAGGTTCCTGACTTCACTCCGTCTCTTGAATAATTATTTTATTTGAGCAGAGTTTATTTACTTATTTTCTGCACTGCATGGACAGGAAGATGTGGCTTGCTATGCTATTTTGTCTCCCTCTATCTGGGTATTCAAGTAGTGGTGGTTCCTGTGTTTTCACATGTCCTGTGGATTAGATACTCTCATCAGAGATATTTTGAGCTATAAAGAGAAGACATATAGAAAGAATAGTTCCACGCATGTTAGCTGCCAAAAAGGTCAAATTTCTTTGATAGATTCGTAAAGACACCTGGGTCTGCAAAATACATGTAACGTAAGAAAGGCAGGTAAAAGACAGTCTGTGACAAAACAAGGTTTGTAACAGACCATGATAGAGTAATTTAGAGTTAGAACACAGTTAAAAAGAAAATAGTCCAATTTCATGTCGCCTCGTTTCAGACTGCAGTCTTGCATCTGTTGCTTGTTAGAAAATAAAACAATTCATTTCTAGGCATTTAGAAAGGTGTGAATCAAATGAGTCTGTAGTTCAGTGCAGTCCCAGCACCTGGTTAGTCACGAAAATAAACAGATAGAGTATGTTTTCTCTCAGTTGGACTAGGAAATAACACATTTGCTTCTATAATCATAAACTTGCCTAAATATGAAAGTGAGAAATCACATTTCTTGAGAGTAAATAAGGGTTAAGCTCTGGGAAGAATGTATTAACTTAGAAAAGAAAGTTAAGCATCTAGACATTTTAAAACACTTTATGGGAGTTATTAGATCAGAATAATTAATTATTACTATATAGTACAAAAAAGTGTAAACATTCTCCAGACATGTAAATAATTTAAATCATAGTATTTTGCATAAATACATTAAATCATAACATTTAGTCCGCTGGTACTTTAAAAGCATGGTAGGAGTTGTTGTGCTAAATTCTCAGGCCACTTGTTTCTTTTACTCATGCTGGGTGTAAAACCAGCCTAGACAACACTCTCAGACATTACTCTTCATTAGTGTGAGAGCATAGTTGTTAACACAACTGGATGTTTTTCTGGATAAAGGAAGGTTAAGAGGTATTCTTGATTGTCAAATATTAAGATTACAATGGCTTGTAATTATATTAAGTAAGTGCCTAATTTATCTATTTCTTAAGTGCTTTTTCCACATAAATAATCGTGGGAGGTTAAGTAGTAAATTTAGATCCAGTTTGAGTAATTGCCAGCTGAGATCATTGAATGTGGTTTTTGCAACTAATTTTTGACATTTTGCTGGTTCTTTATCTATAATTATATTACATTGATTCAAGTGACCTTGGAAATATACCCACCTATCTTCTACACTAATAAAAGAGAAACATGCAAATTGACCATACCTCTACTATGCCCACAAGCCATGCCCAACAGCCAGTCAGGATTGAGTATGAAATTAACCCAACTAAGATGGCTGTGGCAAAGCTTCCAGCCCAGCCTGGCCTGCCCTGGCCTCTGCTCAAGGCTACAAAGTTTCAATTATAGAAGATAAATAAATCCCAGATACCAGGGTCTCCACTTGGGTTGCCAGCAGGTGTGGCTGGTCTAAAAACCACCACAGGCCCCTCATCCAGGCTGGCCCCTGCCCCAAGGGAACACCCACCCTGATCAAGGATACCCTTCAGTGAATACCAGCTAGACCCTACCCATGCACCAGGACTCTATCCTACTTAATAAAATAGTAATATGCAAATTGACCATCACTTCAACACACAAGATGGGTGCCTCCATGTGGACACAAGATGGCTGCCACAAGAAAGCCAGCAGGGGAGGGTAGTTGGGAGGGACCAGGCCTGCAGGGCAGGTCAGTTAGGGGTAATCAGGCTGACAGAGGAGGGAACTTGAGGGTGGTTGAGCCTGCAGGAAAGGGCAGTTGGGGGGAACCTAGACCTGTAGGGGAGAGCAGTTGGGGGTGACCAGGCCTGCAGGGGAGAGCAGTTGGGGGTGACCAGGCCTGCAGGGGAGAGCAGTTGGGGGTGACCAGGCCTGCAGGGAAGGGCAGTTAGGGGAAATCAGGCTGGCAGGGGAGTGATTAGGGGGTGATCAAGCTGGCAGGCAGAAGCAGTTCAGGCAATCAGGAAAGTAGGCAGGTGAATAGTTGGGAGCCAGTAGTCCTGGATTGTGAGAAGGATCCAAGATTGGAGAGGGTGCAGGCTGGGCTGAGGGATACACCCTGCCTTGTGCATGAATTTCATGCAATGGGCCTCTACTATATACATAAAAGCCTAAGCAACCAGCCAACCGCGGCCAGTAGCTATGACACACACTAATTACCAGGGGTCAGATGCTCAATGTACAGGCATGGAAACATGGAACAGACTGATGAGTCTCAGAGGGAAGGAAAGGAGAGGTCAGGAAGAGAATAACCAAGATCTTATATGCATACTAGAGGCCCAGTGCACAGATTCATGCACTGTTGGGGTCCCTGGGCCTGGTCACTTAGCCTGCAGGGACTGGGGCTGAAACCAGCTCTCCAACATCCCCTGAGGGGTCCCAGATTGTGAGAGGGTGCAGGCCAGGCTGAGGGAATTATAATAGTTTAATTATAATTTGTGTTCTTCCAGTAGTCTTGAACACATTCGAAAGTATGAAATGTTGGCAGACACAGTTTATATTAAAAGTATCACTAAACTGGAAAACCCATGTCCATCTGCACCCACAACTTCCTGCTGTTCAGTGCTTAAAAATGTAGGTTATAGATACTGATAAAAAGACTCACATATATGTATGTAGATAGCTTTAATTCATGCTATTCTCTGGACTGATTTGTTCATTTTAAGGCAGTGTGATGTTTTATTAGGATGAATGGCTCTCCTCCATCCAACTTCAGTAGCTCAAACTTAAATACACAAATGTCATAATGTTCATTGGAAACACTAATTATGCATAATACAGATATAGAGGATATTTTGATAGACTGTTAGACAAAAGTCAGAAATATAGACAATTGTTTCTATCTCTGAAGACACAAATTATAGTAATACATGTATATATTTTATTTCAATCCTGACTGATTTGACTGTTGAATTTGATCTAATTTTGTAAAACTTACAGACTTCTCAACTGATACTTGGCTTAGTTTCTTCATCTAGAAGATATGGAAAAAAAACTATAAGAATAAGGCTACTTCAAAGGTAGAATAAAATCAAAACATCCTTCTTACATAGAATAGACTCAATAAAGAGTAAACATTATGAAATTAATATTTCTAGAGTTACTATGGCATAAAGGAAAGCTCTATTAACTAGATATAAAGCATTCTCCTGCATTCTTACTTGAATAAATTTAAATAAATCACTTAAACTCTTGAAGTCTTGGTGTCTTCATTTGGTGAAGTATAAAGTTTAAACTCCAGGTTAGATTCGAAACAAAATAAAACCCAATATAGTTTCTGTTATAAATTCTCAGGTTTTTGTAGGTGATAAAGTCAGTATTGAGAAAATCTAAAACAACTATAGATTTTCTCATGATCTTAGGATTGGTATTTATTCTTTAGATGAATTCTGTGGTAAATATAAAGCAATAAAGAGAGATTAGCAAATTTTAAACTTGATTATAGCCAAAAGGCCAATAGGTAATGAGATTGACAAGTTTTAAAATATTCTTGTCCCTCATACACCAAGATGAGGACACCTACAGTTTTATAATCATGTTAATATTCAGATCTTATTTCTGATTTATGTCACTGTTGTTAGAAATGTATGTCTTCTACATTGCATATTTTCTTGGTTTCTTATTCTAGGCTGTTCTCTCATTTCAATAATTTTAAGCAGACGATTCTGTTAACTTACTCTGGTTGATATGACATTCTCCAGGATCTAATAAAGTACTTTTAATACTTGCTGATTTATTGATCAAATTCTCTCAATTCAATTAGCTCCAAAAATATTTACTTAGACATTTATTTGTGTTCTAATTCTTTACAATAAACTCTTCCTGATTTAAACTCTCCAGTTAATCTAGCACATTAAGTCACTCAACATATTTCTGATTATCACTAAATCTTGGTAATATGGGGACATTTTAAAATACATTATTGCATGCAAAATATAATGATTCATAACTAAGTAGGGATATATACAATAAATATTTTCTTTAAAAATGTGTTTGGACACAAACACACACACACCATATATATATATATATTAGGAGAAGCCCAGCCTGATGTATAGCATTCAGATTACAAATGTTTGTAATTCTAAGCTTGAAAATTCTTGTTAAAATATAGCAGATACCTCTCAGTAATTTATTTTGTATGTGGAATAAATGGATACGACTCACACATCTAACATGTTTACTTTATAAATGGAACTATGCATAAAGGTTGGTCCAAGGTCCCAATCTTTGTGATACCTCTCGGTTGGCTTCTTATGGCATAAATACACATCCAGCTCATCTTAACCTGCCTTACACATGTTTACTATATCATGAAAACTGGAACCTTTGCACCTTATTATTATTTTTTTAAATTAATTGTTCAGTCTTTTAGGGACAACATATTTCCACATTTTAATATAGCTGGTGTAGTCCACTAAATATAGTAGAATATTTTTTTAAAAATGAAAACCACCGAGTGTGATCAATGGTTTGGAATAGTCTTATAGCTGAATGACATGTCTGTTCAATGAGAAGTATTTCAATGCAGAGCATATGGTTCTGGGGAGTAAATACAGGATGAAGGCAAGAGAAAATTTGCATTGTGTGTTTATGCCAGTGTTGCGCGTTCTTACAGAAAATGCTCTATTATGATTTCCGTTCTCTGATCAGGGAGCCTGACTTTTCCATTCAAAACCCCCCGTGATTTGAGAGTGCAATGAAAGCGTGCACTGGTGGAGTGACTTGCAGGACCATTGAAGTTCAATCTAAGCATGGAAGGCACTCCGGGGAGAGCTTCACTGCTCTAGTCTGTGAAGATATCTACGTCCCCCGAGCTGGTAGGAGGTACAGGAAAGTGATGCAGAACCGCGGGGCACCTTTGATGCACAATAAGACACTGCCTCTTTTAGAATGAAAAGCCACCTGTTGTATGTCAAAAGGTACCCCTTCCTGATTCTTGCTTTACATACTAATGCCAAGAACCCTTGGAAGTAGTCTCCTGTGCAGCGGCTGAAAGTCAATCTTTCACCTGTCTCCAGTAGGGCAAACTTTAAAAAAAGGGAATGTTTTGTACAGCTGGTAGAGAATGCTTCTGTCTTTAAAGAAATCAGAGCCGTCTACTGGGGGTAATGAAGGGTGAGGATTCGGGGAGTATTGAGTTGTTTATTGCCAAGCACAGAAAAATGCTAATAAGACTCGTGCTGAGAAAAGCTCTCACTCATCAGGGTGCATCATTGCAGACATTAAGCTGAGGCTGTGAATTGCAGTTAGCCAAAACTGGAGTAGGCAAAGGAGAGTTGTGCCAAGATGTATCTCCAGTCATCCTGTGAATGGCTGTCTGGGGGCATGAGGTTTGCTGTATTGTTTTTTAAATGATTTGCAGAGCAAAAGTTGCCTGGTGAACTCACTAAATCTTTTAGTACATGATCAAGATATACTTCTATTGATAAGTTATGTGCTGAGAAATATAAAAAAATGTTAAAGGGTAATTATATGATTTGATTAACAATCAAATGCAGGTATATTCATTATATAAATAACTAGAGGCCTGGTGCACAAAATTTGTGCATGGGGAAGGGGGACCCCTCAGCCTGGCCTGCACCCTCTCTCAATCCAGGACCCATAGGGGGATTTCCAACTGCCAGTTTAGGCCCAATCTCGCTGCGGGATCAGGCCTAACTGGAAGACGGACATCCCTCTCGCAATCCAGGACTGCTGGCTCCTAACCGCTTGCCTGCCTGCCTGATGTCCCCTAACCATTCTGCCTGCCTGCCTGATCGCCCCAACCCCTCTTCCTGCCTGCCTGATGCCCTTGACTGCTTGCCTGACTGCCTGATCACCCCTAACTGCCTCTGCCTCCGCCCCCATTGCCATGGCTTCATATGGAAGGACTTCTGGAATGACATCCAGCAGGCCATTTGGCTGTCTGGTCTAATTAGCATATTATGCTTTTATTATTAAAGATAATCTTAGTGTGTGCTCTAAGGTTCTCAATCGTAATGAAATGAAATTAATGCGAGTCCCCAGAAAATCTGAACAGAGCCATTTACTGGCTTTTGACATAACATTTTATAAAAGATCATAAAGAAAAATCCACCCACTTCCTCATTTTTTGACAATATGTCAACATATACCATCTACAAATGAGGCAATTCACTAATAGACCCACAATCTTTTATTTTGTGAGAAATAAAACCAATAATAACATAGAGTATCCAATTCAAAAGGAAACGGACTGAAGGCTGATATTTGCATGATTCTTTTTTATTTCAATTCCGCCACTTGGCTTATGTGGCTCTGCTCAGTGATACAGAGAGTGCAAGGTCAATGAAATGTAGGACGGGAGTGAACGGAATGCTTGTCTGATGTTGCTTAAGAGGCACGGGTTACGGCGGGCTAATGAGCACAGTTCATTTTAATTGCCAATAACAATTCAGATTACCTGATAAATAAAAGGAAACATGTTTCCCTTGCTATATAAAATCTTAATTGAAGACAAGTCTTCTAGTGTAGTCAGGTAGAAATAAATAGAAAAGCAGTTTAAAGTGGTGAAACTTTGGGAAATCTGTTATATTACCTGGCCTTTTGCTAATTAGCTTTCCTTGGAGCAAGGACTTCACTTGCTTGTGCCTCACTTAAAAAATTAAGGGTCTATGCAATTCATTAAAATGTTAATGTGTGGATTCTATGTATGGACAGGGAATTCTGTTTATCCCTCAACGGTTTAGTAGTTCATAAAAAGGGGCAAGTGTGTGTGTGTGTGTGTGTGTGTGTGTGTGTGTGTGTGAAAGAGAGAGTAAGAGACAGAAAGAGAGAGAGACAGAAAGAGATAGAGCCAAAGACAGAGAGAGAGAGACAGAGAAACAAAGAGAGAGCACTCTGGAAATGTCCTATCTGGGAAGATCTTTTGATAATCAATGTTGGGTTTTTCCAGTTCTGTTATGTCACTTTTCTCTGTTTTCCATATCATCTAAAAATACCTGTTTAGGAGTCAGATAGGAAATATATCTTTGTTCAGAAAAAAAATATGTTAACTTCCAATTCTCCACCTTAAATTTGCTTTCCTACTCAAAATTACTACTCCCATGGCTTAGAAAAGAAAAAAAAAATGCCATGGGAACGTGTTGAAAGGCAAGGGATATTCTACTCAAGACTCACTACCCCAGGGATCAGGACTTTGCAATAGTGCAGAAAGATTGAACTTGACTCTGATAAAACAAAACACAGAAGGACTTCAAAGCCTGAGATGAACCAATGGAGAAGTACTGTAAGACTTCATCTGTGAGAAGGTAAACATGATTAAGACTTCATCTGTGAGAAGGTAAACATGATTGGGCCACTTATCTTTGCTAATTGTCACTTATCTAAGTTACCCTTCCACAGAGACTGGGAAACAGGGACCTATCTTTCTTTTCTTTGTGTTTTTTTTTCTTTAATTTTAATATATTTTTATTGATTTCAGAAAGGAAAAGGGAGGGGGAGATTGAAACATCAACAATGAGAGAGAATCATTGGCTGTCTCCTGCATACCCTACACTGGGGATTGAGCCTGCAACCCAGACACGTTCCTTTGACCAGAATCAAACCCAGGACCTTACAGTCCCTCTATCCACTGAGCAAAAGTGATTAGGGTAGGTTTCTACCTTTCTTGATGGTTATATTTCAAAGGGATTGCACCCTGGATATTGAGAAACATATTACTCGTCTGTAGAATATGTACTTTTCCAAAACTCAAACTGAATTCACACTTGCAAGTTTTTCTAAAGTAAATGCTCTAAAAAATAGGAAGCCAGGATCCTAAAACCAGGAAGAAGCCTATCTAAAGTTTGGTCAATGCCCTAACCGGTTTGGCTCAGTGGATAAAGTGTTGGCCTATGGACTAAAGGATCCCTGGTTCGATTCTAGTCAAGGGTATGTATGTTGGTTGCAGTACATACCCACCCAGTTGGGGGTGTGCAGGAGGCAGCTGATTGATGTTTCTCTCTCATCAATATTTATAACTCTCTATCCCTCTCTCTTCTTCTCTGTAAAAAATCAATAAAATATATTTAAAAAAATAAATAAGTACAAAAATAAAGTTTGATCAAGCTAAGGGGAGCATTAAGGTCATCTTAGTCATGCCGCAGGTGCCCGCTGCCTTATAGTGTTACTAAATATAGGCAACTGTAGAGCTGGTGTGGGCAAATGTTCTCTTCTTCCCTTCTGGGTTCTTTGGCTAGTTTTACACTTAAATTGGCATAAGACAGATTGATAACAAAACAAAAAAAATAATTTCATATGTAGGTGAGTCCCATAAAAACAAAATGCAAAGGAATCCAGGCAATTCAGTCTTATTCACAATTATGAACTAAGGAACAGGATAGAAACTGCTGGTACTGCGCGACATCATAATATCTAAAGATGCAGGTAATCCTACATAATAAAAGGCTAACATTCAAATCGACTGAACAGTGGAACAACTGGTCACTATGGCACGCACTGACCACCAGGACATAGACACTCAATGCAGGAGCTCCCCTCTGGTGGTCTGTGCACTCCCACAGGGGGGACACTGCTCAGCCAAAAGCTGGGCTCATGGCTGGCGAGTGCAGCAGTGGTGGTTGGAGTCTCTCCCACCTCTGATGGCTTAAGCCAGTCCCCCATGGGGGAGTTGTCAGTCAGACATCCCCTGAGGTCTCCTGGACTACAAGAAGGCACAGGCTGGGCTGAGGATCCCCTCGCCCCCTGAGTGCATGAATTTCATGCACCAGACCTCTAGTTTTATACTAATAAACATTATGTTATTTGTATTACATATTATAAAAATGTATGTAGATAAGTAATATCAATATATATTACAAGCAATAATTTTATGTTGTTTCCATAAATGTATACTCTTCATATTTTAACATAATACATCATACATTATATTTTCATAATATGTTTAACATATTGTCCTCATTGCAACACATAATCAAGTAATGCAACAAGATATATGCATCTGTGATGTGTACCCTTAAGTTATTTGTATTTGATTTTCATTGTTTGAACCTGAGCTGTAGCCATAACTCAGAAGAAGTAATCAAGGGATTTCAAGTTGATTAAAAAATCCTTAATATCTGTTTTCTAATTTAAGGCAATTATTTATTTTAACTTAGTTTTTCTTGAAATAAGAAAATAAAGTTAAAATATTTACTGGGCCAGCATCAAATATGACTTATTAAAAGTCTGGTTTAAACTATTTTGGTAATTTTTGCAAATTAATAAAGTTCTAGCATAGTAATATGCATACAATTTATTATTTATTATGATATAAGTGAATTCAATGTCTGAATGTTCTTATCTCAGAACAGTAACAAGAATATTTATTTATAATATTGTTATTAATTAATGATGAGAGTTATCTTCCTGATAAAACTAATTTTTTTTTAGTGTGATATGCCTTTGTTATTTTTTGTCCATCCAATTTGTGGGTAGTTTGCCTCTACTTCTGCTAATAGGAATTTAGAGATCTCCCTTTCTCCATATTTGGTCCACAAGTTTTTTATGGAGATCCATCTCACAACTCTACATCAAAGACAACAGCTGGTCTTATGCCCTTGACCATAGTGATCACTTCATAAATTGATACTTCATCCAATCACAGCAGAATGATTCAATAAGATTTTTGATGAAAACTCTGAGTAAGAGACTCATCATTTCCCTAATACACTACACATAACATTTTAAGGGCTGAAGTTGAGTCTACTGTATTTTTACCTGGTAATAAAACTACCAATAGTGATAGAGATGGGTATAAACTGACTCACAATAGCAAAATTGATCCATGAAGCCAGCCAGTCAAGACTTAACGTGAGCCTTGTCAGTAAAAAATTTAATATATCTAAAAAAAATTCCTTTTTGTCTATGCCAATTCATATTAGTTTTTATTTTTTGATGAGAATGAAAGCATAAGCCATCATCCTGGCTGGATTTACCATGCCTGCTCAGGAAATCGTGCCTTGGATTAGCCAATAATGGAAGAAAGATCAATATCTACTGCCAATTGGGTCCACAGGGAGTATAGTCAGTAATTACAGGTTGAAAACCAGAGCTGAAATAATGAGCTTCCATAGACCATTGAACAAATACTTAACAAAAAAAATATAATAATTGAAGTGTGTGTCAGAAAAGTATCAGCTCATAGATAGAGACTCAGTAATAGAAATTATGGAGTGTTAAAATTGAAGTCTTTGAACCTGGCCAGCTGGCATGGCTCAGTGATTAAATGTCAACCTACAAACCAGGAAATCACAGTTCGATTCCTGGTCAGGGCAGGCTTGTGTGGCATACAAGAGTCAGCTGATAAATGATTCCCTCTCATCACTGATGCTCTTACCCCTCTCTCTCCCTCTCCCTTCCCCTCTAAAATCAATGACAAATATATATATTTTTAAAATGATCTTTCTTCCTAGCATAAATGCCAATTCCTGTTTTCCTGTAATCAGTTTACCCTTATGGATCTTATTCTACATAGGGATATATGTATTTCAGCACAACAACATAAACTTTCTTTTATTTTTCTTTAATTTGAGAAAATTTAACCAGTTTGCTTAAAGGAACAAAAATAACCTAATAAAAATATTTCACTATGATACCATGTGGATTTATAGTTTCTAGACATATATATTTGTTTGTTTGAAGTCATTAAAATATTGATATCTTTATTTTTCATCATTTTACTATTCCATCTTTAAAATTATTTGGCATGGCAGTGATGGTTACATGAATGTTGGTCTTTGTGAAAAATCATAAACATATATACTAGGGCAGTGGTCAGCAAACCGTGGCTCACAAGCCATATGTGACTGACACCCCCACTTCTTCTAATGCCACTTCTTCAAAATAGACTCGACCAGGCAGAAAACTGACTTCTGTACATGGGCCACAAAGTTTCAAATACACTGTACTTGTGAGCCTGCACGTGGTATTTCATGGAAGAGCCACACTCAAGGGGCCAAAGACCTGCATGCATGTGGCTCGTGAGCCATGGTTTGCCGACCACTATACTAGGGTAAGTTAAATTTTAATGAATGTGAGTTATACTAAAATAAAAATATATATGATCTGGAAATTTTCAAAAGTAGTCATTAACATCATTGTCATTATCAACATTTTCCTCACAGTTATTCTTAAAGTATGAAAGGAGGTATAAATGATGCAAAAATGGCAAGACTATTAGGTGATAAATACTTGAAGATTTATTATAATGGTGAGTTAATTTGTATATGTTTAAATTTTACCATACTAAATGTAAAAAAGTGTAAACCTAGACACACACACACACACACACACACACACACACACACACAAGTACATCCGAAACAAAAATATTGGGACAATGTAATGAGGAATTATCAAAACTAGAAAGATGCCCATCCTAAGGATTTGTTTAACCTCCTCTAAATTATTTGTATATGCTGCAAATTAGGAGGTTAAGATGGAAGTTGATAAAACAGCAGGCCACAAGATAGTGTGTGAGTAAGAGAGAGAAAGGAGAGTAAGTGGACATGTGGGGAGTGTCTGTACTTGTGAGTGAGGGACCTGTTGGGGACTGGCAGACCAGGCTTCCCTGCCTGGGCAGTCTCTACTACTGCTGAAATCTCTTCCAGAGCTGCCAGCTCTGCCACAGAGACCACAACATTTTGAAAGGGTAAGCAGCTATGATTGGAAGCCCAGCCTTACCTTCAACCAGGGAGATCTCAGACACCTCCCAGGACCCTAAAACCACAATGTGCAAGGACCAGCTGCCTCAGCTGGGAACCCATGAACACTGAGATTCCAGCCTCCCCAGCCATGGGGGCTAAGAGGTTTGTCCAGGAGGAGACAAAGTAGCACTGAATACGCAGATGTGGATAGGCCCTGTGCCTTCCTGGGATTTGTGAATTAAACACAGCTGGTAAGGCAATCCATGGATGGAAAGGTCAGAGATCACCTAGAGAGAGGTGAGATCTGGGCCCCAGGCTGGAGGTATAAACACGCACAGCAAGAACTAGAGTCTCAAAGAGAGACTGTGCTCCACCAAACCTGAGGCCTTTGGGGTCAGTATAGCCCTTGAATGTGGCAGAAGGTCCACAGAGCTGCTTGCAGACAAGCACTCTGTATATAAACCCACATCCATGGAAAACTGTGCTCAGAAAGGCAACCTAAAGTTCTATACTCAAATAGATGAAAAATAAAAACTTCTAGAGGATATCAAGGAAGAGATTGACAGCAATACAGTAATAGCAGGGGACTTTAATAACCCACTAACACAACTGGATGAATCCTTTAAACCAAAAATAAGCAAATAAACATCAGTCCTAAATGATTCACTTAGATCAGATGAAATTAATTGACATCTTCAGAACATTTCACCCCAAATCCACAGAATATACATTTTTCTCTAGTGACATGGGTCATTTTCAAAGATAGCCCACATATTGGGCACAGGCAAAATTTCTTCAAATCCAAGAAGATTGAAATCATATCAAGCATCTTCTCAGATCACAATGGCATAAAATTAGAAATCAATTACAATAAATGCAATGAAAAAAAAATCAAACACAAGAGGCTAATAATCATGCTATTAAACAATGATTGGGTGACCAAAGATATCAAAGCAGAAATAAATGACAATGAAAACACAACAATACAAAATATATGGAAAGCAGTCTTAAGAGGGAAGTTCATAGCTCTACAGGCCTACCTCAAAAAATAAGAAAAAAAAGGTAATAAATTATTTAACCCTATACTCAAAGAGTTAGAAAGAGAGCAACAAGAAAAACCCAGCATAAGCAGAACAAAGAAAATAATAAATATCAGAGCAGAAATAAATGACATAGGGACAAAAAAAAAGTACAAAAGATCAACAAAACCAAGAGCTGGTTCTTTGAAAGGATAAACAAGATTGATGAACCTCTAGCCAGGCTCACCAAGAAGAAAAGAGAGAGGACTCAAATAAACAAAATCAGAAATGAAAGAGGTTGAAGTAACAACCGATCCCACAGAAATACAAATGATTATGAAAAAATACTATGAACAACTCTATCCCAACAAAATGGACAACCTGGACATAATAGACATATTCTTAAAAAACAAATAGAACCTTCCAAAACTCAACCAAGAAGAATTAAAAAAAATGAATAAGCTAATAACTACTGAAGAATTCAAAACAGCGATAAAAAAATCTTCCAGGAAACAAAAGTCCTGGTCTGGATGGCTTTACAGGGGAGTTCTACCAGGCATTTAAGAAGAACTAAAACCTATCCTCCTCAGACAATTCCAAAAAATTCAAGAGGAAGGCACACTTCCAGGCTCTTTCTATGAAGCCAGCATTGCCCTAATCCCAAAACCAGAAAAAGATACTACAGAAAAAGAGAACTATAATCTAATATCCTGGATGAACATAGATGCTAAAAATCCTCAACAAAATTCTAGCAAATTGGATCCAGCATTACATTAGAAAGATCATATACTATGACCAGATGGGATTTATTGTAAGGATGGTACAATATCTGCAAATTAATAAATGTGATACATCACATAAATAAATTAAGAGGAAAAAATCACATAATCATATCAATTGATGCAGAAAAAGCATTTGACAAAGTCCAATACCCTTTTTTGATAAAAACTCTCAGCAAAGTAGGAATAAAGGGATCATACCTCAACATAATAAAAGCCTTATATGATAAACCTATAGCCAACATCATACTCAATGGGAAAAAACTAAATTCATTTCCCCTAAGAACAAAAACAAGACAGGGATGTCCACTTTCACCACTCCTATTTGATATATTACTGGAAGTGCTAGCCATAGTGATCAAGCAAGAAGAAGAAATAAAAGTCATCCACATTGGAAAAGAAGAAGTAAAACTGTCCTTATTTACAGATGACATGATACTATACATAGAAAACCCCAAAGACTCCATAAAAAACTACTAGACCTAATAAGTGAGTTGAGCAATGTAGCAAGATACAAAATTAACACCCAGAAATCTGTGGCCTTTTTATACACCAATAATGGACTCATAGAAAGAGAAACAAAAAAACAAACAAAAAAAATCTAATTTACCATTGCACCAAAAAAAGATACTTAGGAATAAATGCAACTAAATGACCTGTACTCAGAAAACTATGGTTGTTTAAACAAAAGAGATAGAGGAAACATAAACAAATGGAAGAATATATCATGTTCACAGATTGATAGAATGAATATCATTAAAATGTCCACCCTACCCAAAGCAATCTATAGATTCAATGTACTCCCCATTAAAATACCAATGGCATATTTCAAAGATCTGGAACAAAGTCTCCAAAAATTCATCTGGAATAAAAAAAAAATCTGGAATAGCCACAGCAATTTTGAGAAAGAAAAAAAAAGTTGGAGGGATCATAATATTGGATATCAAGCTATATTAAAAAGCCACTGTTCCTCAAAACAGTCTAGTACTGGCATAAGAACAGACATATAGACCAATGGAACAGAACAAAGAAACCAGAAATTGACTCAAGCCACTGTGCTAAATTAATATTTGAGAAAGGAGATAAGAACATACAATGGAGTCAAGAGAGTCTCTTCAATAAATGGTGCTGGGAAATTTGGTCAGATACAGGCAAAACTATGAAACTAGACCACCAACTTACACCATACACAAAAACAAACTCAAAGTGGCTAAAGGACTTAAACATAAGATGGGAAACCATAAAAATCCTACAAGACTCCATAGGCAGCAAAATAGCAGACATATGTCATAGCGATATCTTTACTGACATAGCTCAGAGGGGAATGGAGACTAAAGAGAAAATAAACAAATGGGACTATGTCAAAATGAAAAGCTTCTGCACAACAAAAGAAACCATCAACAAAACAATAAGAAAGTCCACTGCATTAAAGAACTTATTTGCTAATGATATTTAGATAAGGTTTCAATCTCCAAAATTGACAGAGAACTCATATAACTTAACCAAAGGAAAATAAACAATCCAATCAAAAAATGGGCAAAGGACTTAAATATACACTTTTCAAAAGAGGACATACAGAAGGCCTAGAGACATATGAAAACATGCTCAAAGTCACTAATCATCCAAGAAATGCAAATCAAAACATCAATGAGATACCATCTCACACCCATCAGGATGGCTATCCTCAACAAATCAACAAAGGATAAGTCTGGAGAGGATGTGGAGAAAAAGTAACCCTCGTGCACTGCTGGTGGGAATGCAGACTGGTGCAGCCACTGTGGAGAACAGTATGGCATTTCCTCCAAGTTAAAAATGGATCTCCCATTTGACTCAGTGCTCCCACTTCTAGGACTATATCCCAAGAAACCAGAAACACCAATCAGAAAGGACATATGCACCCCTATGTTCATAGCAGCACAATTTATAATAGCTAAGATATGGAAACAGCCCAAGTGCCCATCAGCAGATGAGTGGATTAAAAAAATGTGGTACATCTACACAATGGAATACTACGCTGCTACAAAAAAGAGGAACTTTTACTATTTGCAACAACATGGATGGAACTGGAGAGCATTATACTAAGTGTAATAAGCCAGTTGGAGAAAGATAAATATCACATGATCTCACTCATATGTGGGATATAATGATCAACGTAAGTTGATGAAGAAGAATAGTTCCAGAGACCAATGGCAGGTAAGGGTAGAGGGGTGGGTGTAGAGAGCAAACAAAGGACTTGTATGCATGCATGTTATCATAACCCATGCACTCAAACACTGGGGTATTGGGGGCTTGCCCTGGGTAGGAATATCTGGCGGGGGGAGGAAGCGGATCAGTCAGGAAAAAAGGAGACATATGTAAAACTTTAGACAATAATAATAACAAAAAAAGAAAAAAAAGACAAGAAAATTATTTTTACAGTGTCTAAGGAAAACTAGTAACATGGCAGAATGGTGAAAATTCATGAAAACTTAGAATCCAAAATTCTGTGTGTGGGTCTGGGTCTAAAATTTACCAGCTGAGTGAGCCTCTGGAAATAATTTAACCTCTCTGAGGCCCTGTTTCATCAGTAAAATGTCAGTGAAAGCATTCGCCTCTTAAGATTGTTTTGAGAACAATTGGAATAATGCATGCAGGATCTATTTGTAAAACCGAAATAGTGGTCCTTTTCATTCCTATTTTGTGTCTTAGAAACTTTTTTGAATAGAAATGGATAACCATCAACTCACTCTTTTATTCTGCTATTTGCAAAGAATGCAAAATGTTGGAAAGTGTCATATCTTTTACTTAGTATTTTTCTTTTAGATTTTGTAGTTCACAGGCAATAGCAGTCAATTACTACCTTATTCCCAAATGTATTAATAAAATCACTGGGTATGTTCAGAATAAATAACAACCTGATTTAAGAAATAAATTGCTGAATAAAATATGGTAGAGCACATATTAATTCTTAAAAATACAAAGACTGCATTGTCTAGTATATCGGTCTATTTATACCACTTAGAATGCATAGCCAAAGAATAGTTTCCTTTATAAAACATGTACATACATCATTGATTTTGTAAATTGTATTTCTTAGTAAGGAATAGATTCTGTATAGCTTTGGGTAAGACAGCTGTGATGTTGAAAGACAGATGAACTTGGAATCAGAACACTTCTCAAGTTCTTTTCTAAGTATTTGACCTTGAATACTCATCTACTTTTCAAAATGTTAGGTCCTTGAAATTCAGAAGATTAATTATAGTTACCACTTCAACTCTTGCTAATGCAGAATTGTGGTAAACATTTCATTAATTAATAAATGTAAGAATCTCCTCTATAACATATTAATATATGTTACAAAATATACTGCTATTAAATTTAATAAATACTAAATTTATCAATAAAAATCAATTTTGCCACTGTTTCTTCTTTAGGCATTAATTTATATTAATCTGCAAATAATCAAATATTTTATTAATTACATTTTATCAAATAGAGTGATCATCAAAAAGAGTAGATATTCTGTCTTTATATGATTATAAAATTTAAAGATTTCTTCTAATTTTACCATAATAGCAAATGACTTTAAGTTCTATTCAATATATTGTTAAACAAACTCCAGGCTATAATGTTTGTGAAACAAATATGCATATGTAAAATAATATATATAAATACTATATATTGATATACAAAATATGTAATTTACTTCCTTTGCCTATCATTATTATGTAATTTCCCATATGTAAACAAGTCATGACCTCTGTGATATAATAAAAATTAGCAGAAAATATATACATATATATATATATATATATAGAGAGAGAGAGAGAGAGAGAGAGAGTCTTATAATAATATATCACTTTCAATCCTATTGAGACATATCCAATTAAAATTTATAATCTTTGCCGAAACCATTTTGGCTCAGTGGATAGAGCCTCGGCCTGTGAACTGAAAGGTCCCAGGTTCGATTCCGGTCAAGGTCATGTATCCTGGTTGTGGGCACATCCCCAGTAGGGGGCATGCAGGAGGTGGCTGATTGATGTCCCTCATCGATGTTTCTAGTTCTCTATCCCTCTCCCTTCCTCTCTGTAAAAAATCAATGAGATATATTTTTAAAATTTATAATCTTAGCTTTAAGTAAAATATAGTTTTATTTCAAAGTAATAGTAGTATCAGATGCATAACCAATGGACACACACAGTAGAGGGTGAGGACATGTGCTGGGTAGTGGGAGCTGCCAGGGAGCTGTTAAGGGGGAAAAAGGAGACATATGTAATACTTTAAACAATAAAGAATTTAAAATTAAAAAAGAAATGCACAGCCATCTGTAATATATAATGTATTTTAATCAAGACAAACACACACACACACACACACACACACACACACACACACACGAGGCCTGGTGCATGAAATCTGTGCTTGGGGGGGTGTCCCTCAGTCCACCCTGCACCCTCTTCAAACTGGGACCTACCTGGATTGGGCCTAAATGGGTAGTCAGATATCCCTCTCAAATCCAGGACTGCTAACTCTCAACTGCTCACCTGCCTGCCTTCCTGATTGCCCCTAACCGCTTCTGCTTCCAAACCTGATCACCCTCTAACCACTTCCCTGCCAGCCTAATTGATGCCTAACTGCTCCCTGGAAGCCTGATTGCCACTAACTGCCCTCCCCTGCAGACCTGGTTCTGCCCAACTGCTCTCCCCTGAAGGCATAGGTCCCCCCCAACTGCCCTTTCCTGTAGGCCTGGTCACACCCAACTTCCCTCCTCTGCTGGCCTGGTCACCCTTAACTGCCCTGCCCTGCTGGCTTGCTTGCCCACACTGCCCTCCCTTTCAGACCTGGTCCCTCCCAACTGTCCTCCCCTGCTGGCCATCTTGTGGTGGCCATCTTGTGTCCACATGGGGGCAGCCATCTAGTGTGTTGGAATGATGGTCAATTTACATATTACTCTTTTATTAGATAGGACAGAGGCCTGCTACATGGGTGGGGGCCAGCTGGTTTGTCCTGAAGGGTGTCCCATATGAGTGTGGGGATTCCCTTGGAGCATGGGCAGCCTAGGCAAGGGGCCTGTAGTGGTTTGCCCCTGGGTGACCCAAGCAGATGCCTTGGTATCTGGGATTTATTTATTTTCTACAATAGAAACTTGAGCAGAGGCCTGGGCTGGCCAGGTTGTGCAGAAAGCTTGGCTTCCTCCATTTCCAGGGAAACCCAAGCCTCCTGTTTGCTCCATGGCTGAAGCCATTTTTGTTGGGATTTATTTATCTTCTATAATTGAAACTTTGTAGCCTTGAGCAGAGCCCTGGCCAGCCAGGGTGTGCAGGAAGCTTGCCTTCCTCTATTGCCAGGGAAACCGAAGCCTCCTGTTTGCTCCGTGGCTGCAACCATCTTGGTTGGGTTAATTTGCATATTTGCTCCTGATTGACTGGTGGGCGTGGCTTGTGTGTAATGGAGGTATGGTCAATTTGCCTATTACTCTTTTATTAGATAGGATGTATGTGTGTGTGTATGCGTGCATGTTCGTATATATCTATATCTATATCTATATATATACATACACACACACATACCTACATATATTAGAGGCCCAATGTAGGAAATTCATATAAGTATAGGCCTTCCTTCCCTCTGCTGCTGGCAACAGCTTCCCTCTGGCACCCAGGACCCAGGCTTTCCTTGCAGCCCTGGATTTGTCCAGAAGGACCTCTGGTATAATTAGCATATTATGCTTTTATTATTATAAATAGCCATAAAGACACTAGTCTTTGTAAGTACTGGAAATATGGCAATGTATTTGAAAATGTTAATGAATTTCTGTTGCTTCTCAGTATTTGCAAAGAAAGTTTCATTTCTGCCCATAAACTTTTACCAGTTTAGTAGAATTTGAAAAAAATGCTAATGGGAACATGATATATCTTGGCCTATCTATCTACCTATCTATGTATTGGCAGTTGCTGCATTTAGTAGAAGTACTTTGGTTTTAAAAATAACTTGTTTCCTTATCAATATAATGAGCATGTTAGTCTAGATAACTTCGAAGGTTCTTCCACTTTGGACAGCTACAACATTTATTAAATCAAGAGTTATGCATTTCAAATAAAATTTTTGATAATTCCCTACAAAGCTCTTGAGACATCCACTTTCTCTTCTGTAGGGTAGTTGTAAGCTGTACTGCTGATTAGTTGCTGTAGAACTGATTCCTCACACAGAGTTAACTGCCAGTCATGCCATTTACTATATATCTGCCCCTTACAGTTTGGTATCATTTTGTGGATTAAGGAAATTCACATGTTCATCTTGTTATTTTTTTTCTCAATTTACTTGGGTTCATTGTAGCAGCTGCAATAATTATTTCCATTTTAGTGACAACTTGACTACCTCCAAAAGCCATGTCAAGGAATCCAAACACTTCAAAGGCTCTATGAGATCTTCTATGATAGAAAAGGCACAAAATTAACAATATATACTCGTTTATTTTTTCGTTAAGTCACTTATAATAATAATTGTGCAGAATGTTCCTCTTTTAAGACACAGTTCTGTATCATATCAAAACCTTGACTTGATCTTCCTGATATTGTAGGATGATATTCTATTTCCTGCCTTCATTTTACTAGAATACTTTTGCTTTCAGGTGACATGTAACAATAGAAAACACTCTACACCTATACCATGATTTTTGTCATCTTCAAAAACATTATCAGGTAAGAACTATCATCCATTTTACATGAGAAACTGAGGCACAGAGAGATGAAGTAATTTTCCCAGTCTGTAGAGACTGAGGTAGTCTAGCATCAGTGTGTGCACATGTGGACTGTACAGAGAAGCAAACAGCCCATGCACCATATTCCAACAACTCAGAAAGGCAGGGGTGGACCTCTCAGGCCATCTTTATTATCATGTCCAGTATGTGAGAACTCTACTTCGAAGGATTATTTTCCAGACTTATTTGGTATTTACAATTTCATCATTGAGTAAGGGGCAGAGAGGGCGCTGAGTAGCAGCTCAGAGGAACAGAGGAGAATCCTGATTTGTGAAATTATTTAATTCCAGATATTAATTCTAAAGAAAACTAAAAATACCAGGATGAAAAATATGTTTGAATACATATGGCTGCTGCTGTATTCTTCAAACACAAAAGCAAAATAACAGTGGTTTTCAGAAATCCTACAGATAATTTGGGTGTTCACCAATTTAGAAACAAATAGAAAAGCATTCCTTTGAAAAAGTCTTGTCTTTCAGACCGACACCTTGACTTTAGGGAGTCTTATTATCTAGCAGCATAATAATATCAACACTCTTACCCAGACTCTGAAAGAGATAATTAAAAATCCTGATTGCCATGGGTTTCTTTTTCAGTATCAAGGTTCCTATGGAAAGGAAGGTGAAAGTTGATTGAAAGTAAGAGAGTAGAGTTAAATGCCCCCGATTCAGTAAAAACTTTGCAAAGGTATGGAAGCATTACAAAAAAAGTCATCATTATTCTCTGAATTGTGGGTATATCTCTTTAGGCTGCCTGCCAAAACCCTTTCTTGCCAGTGACCATAAGCTGTGCGTGCTACTTTTCGATGCTATCACCCATGATAAACCTTAAATAGTAAGGAAGTTCATTTCAGATACAGATCTGAAGTTAACTTACCCAACCTCTCTTGTCAGAAAATCTTGCTGTAAATCTTTTAAAAACAAGATGACTGGTGAGATTTTTAGTAATCTCGGATTGTGTCTGGGGAGAAAATGTGACACGAGAACTTGTCTCTAGGGTTTCAACGAAGGCTAGGAAACACATAACCCAGGGAAACATAAGCCTTCAAGAGAGCACAAAAACATGTTTGCTCAGAGTCCATCATGTAAGAAGGATTAAAATGTGTGTGCTTGATAAACGTTTAAATTTGATTTACCTCATTTTTATGAAATTCACTGCACCCAGTATAAGAATTTAAAGACTAAATGAGAAATAATTCAAATAGCTTATGATTTTTATTTTGAAGGCAAGATCTGATGTACAGTCTGTTTTCTAGAAGACATGAATAAAATGGTAGTGCCCATATCAAAAATGTCATCTTTTCCTTCTAGCATTCTATAAAAAAAACCAAACAGGTTGGCTTCAAAATCTAATGTTAGCTTAAAGAGAAAAAAAAAAAGATAAAGGGGACTGAAACTTGGATACCGCAAGAAAAAATAATAGATACTAATAAGTTAACTAAGCGGACCAGTCCAGTCACACCCTTTAAAGCATAGAGGTTTACTTTAAGGAAGCTACAGGTGAAATTTCAAGAAAAATAAGGGCTAAGGGTTAAAGCTATGCACACCTTATCTAAGAGTATAAACTTGATAAGGGTTTAGAAGTAAAATTTCTGAAAAAATGTTGAAATTTAAACCAAATTGTACAATAACAATAGCATAATATTGGAGCATAAGCACAGGATGCTGTTTTTGCCATCCTGCCAAGAGGAGACGATCAGATGAGGGATTAAAGAAATCAGATTACCACTTCCCATAGCATTATCATGCCTGGGAGAAATCCTTTTGGTGAGATAAGGAGAAGAGATAGATACCAATGTCATTTTCTTTCTTCCTTTTTTTTTTTTCCTTAAGGAAGGAGGGATTAACTCTAAGGAGTTTAAACATTTAACATTAAATAAGATTTCTCAGAGAGTATAAACTCTCCCTTGTCTTCCTGCAGATTTCTCTGAGTCGTTCTCTAAACTCACATACATCTTATGTTGAATATACACATTTTGATAACCATCATTAGATGCTTTCAGAGCTCGCGTTTTATTATTTATTATCTTTTATGGGGAGTTTCCAAAACCTTAATTTATATCTGGTTTCTACATCTTCAAAAATGATGTAACTGAACAATTATTTCCTTAATTAAAACTTATGTGTGCTCATTGTAGAAAAATGTACAAAATCAAACAGATTGCAGGAAACATGTCACTGTTCCTATTTTCTTCCCATCCATATGCATCAGTTACCCACTGAAACAATGGTGCTAAGTAAGAAACCACCCTCCGTTTTAGTGATTTAAAACAAAAAAACATTTAGTCATGTTTCTCCAGATCAGCTCAATGCGGCCTGTGCTTTCATCTCAGTATTTTCCTTTCCGGACTTAAGAGGATTGTTTAGATCTAGACTAAACAAAGATGGACTTGATTATAAACTCTAGGTTGGGTAAGGGTTAGCTGCACATAGCCACTAAACAATGTATTAGATTTTTCTCCAGGTTGCTCAGCAAAGGATCATGAGGTGTATATGAATAAGTTTTCTCTGGTTCGCCTTGATGTAGCAGGGTATGTCCTTTTCATTATGATGGCAGAAGCGCAGAAGGCACAAACAGAACAAAGGAAATTAAGAAAATTACACACTATCCATTACATCCTTCTTCTATTGACCCAAGCAAGGCTGAGCCCTCTATCTGTTCTATTCTGCCCACCACCCCCACCCTGCCCTGGCCCCAATTATAAATCTTATAATTTATTGCATGCAAAGGCAGTGTTGTACAGTTTCCATTGATAAATCCTTTGGTGGTAAGATAAACTATGTTTAGTTTGTGTTTATTTTTTTCCTTCTCAACAGACAAAACTTGAGAAATTATTTCAATAAATAGTCTGTACTACCATTGGAAAGAGACTGCCGTACACGTAGCTAATATATGAGAATGAGATATCACCGCCTTGTAAAAGTTGATAACTAAGTCATCCTTCTACGGAAGCAAGTATCATAAACGTTTCAGTTTTATTATTGGTAACGTTAATTTTAAATATGTGAAGTCATTTGTGTTTTTCTTCCATTATGCAAACTCTACTTCTTTTATTAAAAGTTTTCCACAGTTTATTTATATATCTCTCAGCTCATACACATACACCCCCAGGTTATATAGAGATTGGTTGATTGAAATAAAAAAAAACTTGATATGAATTTAGATTGATTTCCAAATATAAATATCGATGCACATTTTTAAGACAGTGGTTTGTATTATAGGAAAAAACAAAATAGACACAAGTAAAAGTGTATCTAGATGGAAATTCCTATATGCTAAAAATATGCCTGTGGTTACTTTTTTTTAAAATAAATTGGGCATTGTATTCTATGATCAATTAGTTTATTGTTTGCTTTTCCAGTTTCTACTCATCTTCATAAAATTTATCTTCCCCTTACTTCCTTAGTTTACTAGGTGACCCATTTAATAATAGGGATTATTTTTTCAATAGATGGAGTTACACATATGTTGATATATATGCAATTTGGTATGTATGCTACTTTGTTGTATTGACAGCAAACTTCAAAAATTCACATGTCAAATTTTCTGAAGGTGTTAAAATCATAGATAATTTTATGCTTAAATATGTCAAATTTTGTGCCAAAAAAAAAGCATTTGTGGCAAGTTTTAATTCATTACTTTATTTTGAAGAAAAGTGCTGCTGAATACTTAAGGAAGCTTATGGTGAACATGCTCCATCTCGAGATACTTGTGAACTCTGGTTTAACTGCTTTAAAAGTGATGATTTCAATGTGAAAGGACAACCAAAAAAAATTGAAGACCAAGAATTACAAGCATTCTTGGATGAAGACGCCTGTCAAACTCAAAAATAACTTGCAGAAAGATGAAACGTTGCTTAGCAAATAATTTCCGATTGTTTACAAGCAATGGAAAAGATCTTAAATAAAGGAAAATGGGTACCATACCAACTGAATGAAAGACAAATAGACTATCGAAGAGTCATCAGTAAAATGTTGCTTCAATGGCACAAAAGAAAGACTTTTTTTTGCATTGTATTGTGACTGGTGATGAAAAGGGGATTTATTTTGAGAATCTCAAATGCACAAAATCATGGGTTGATCCAGGTCAACCATCAACATCAACTGCAAGGACAAATTGCTTCCAAAAGAAGACAATGCTCTGGGATCAGGAAGGTGTGGTTGTGGTGTATTATGAGCTTCTAAAACCATGTGAAACCGTTAATACTGATCACTACTGCCAACAAATAATCAATTTGAACCATGCTTTGATCCTACAACAACCAGAATGGGCCAGAAGACACAGCAAAGTAATTTTGCTTTCTGATGACTTACCATTTTACTTTTATAAATCAAGAGTTTTTTTTTTTTAATTCTCACTAAACAGTGTATCAGATTTTTCTCTTAAGTTGCTCTGAAAAATCATAGTATGGTCTGAACGTATGTGCCTCCCACCCCCACAAAGTTGTATGTTGAAATACCAATGCCGATGTGATAATATTAGGAGGTAGGGCCTTGGAACGTACATAGGTCTTGAAGATGAAACCCTCATAAATGAGGTGAGGGCTTTTATACCCCGATCTTGGGCTTCCAACCTCCAGACCTGTGAGAAATTAATCTCTGTTGTTTACAAGGCACCCAGACTGTTATAACTTCCTGAACAGACTAAGACAACATTGAAGTAAATGTATCTTCATTTTAATGTTTTCCTTTCCAGACTTAGAGGATTGGCATGTAATTTCTGTTTTAATATTTTGTCCAATCCTGAGTTTGGAAGTTTTATGTTAATGTTCTCTTGCCTAAGGAACAAAATAAGGTCTCTGGTTAAATTGGTACTTTATCCATATGATTCATTTAATGGAAGCTAGAAAAAATTTTATTTTAACTGAAATATTCAATGCAAAGATGTGATTTTACTTCCAGTTAAGGAGAGAAAAGAATGCATGTCCAATTCCTGTTACATTTGTTCTAAATAATGAATGTCTTTTTATGATTAATTTGTTTTTTTAGACAGTGTTTTGCAAAATTTCTTTCAATAAATACAAACAATTATCTAAGCCTATATGAATAATTACTGAGGCTTTCTTTTGTTTGTCTGATATTCTCATTTTCACTAACAATTTTGCTATAGACCACTAAGTTTTACCCCTGAATATCTTTTTTTTTTCCCCATTGATTTTTAGAGAGTGGAAAGGAGGGATGGAGAAGGCTGAGAGAGAGAGGAGAGAAAGGCAAAGACAGAAACATTGATGGGAGAGAGACATATGCTGCCCAGAGGCCTGGAGCTGCTAAAGTGGTGCGGAATGCCACATCCAGAGAATCAATAAATATACAGTTGCTGCTATGTAGACATACTGAACTATTTCCAGAATCCAATGATCTCTCCACTCCTCTGCTATAATCCCGATTCAGGTCATTATTATCTTTCATCAGGATTTTCTAAGACCCCTAACTGGTTTCACTGTTTCTAAGCTTTACTACCTTCTCCCCACGCCCAACATCTTATTAACTTTCTATCCCTTCAACATGACTCACTTGCTCACATTCTTGTCGTTTGAGAACCTATTGTCCTCTCTGTGTGAGCACTCTATTTATAATAGCCACAAGAGACCCAGTGCATGAAATTTGTGTTGGGGGGGTAGAGGGTTTGGGGGTGTCGCTCAGCCCAGCCTGCACCTTCTCCAATATGGAACCCCTCAAGGGATGTCCAACTACCCGTACTCACAATCCAGGACTGCTGCGCCCTGCCTGCCTTCCTGATTGCCCCTAACTGCTTCTGGCTGCCAGCCTGATTACCTCCTAACCACTCCTTGCCAGCCTGATTGATGCCTGCTTCCCTGCCAGCCTGTTTGCTCCTAACTGCCCTCCCCTGAAGGCCTGGTCCCCCCCATCTGCTCTTTCCTGTGGGCCTGGGTCCCCATCCCAACCGCCCTTCCCTGTAGACCCAGTCATCCTCAACTTCCTTCCTCTGTAGGCCTGGTCCCCCCTAACTGCCCTCCCTGCAGGCTTGATTGCCCACAACTGCCATCCTTGCAACCTGGTCCCTGCCAACAGCCCTCCCCTGCTGACCATCCTGTGGTGCCTAACTTGTGTCCACATGGGGGTACAATCTTGTGACCACTTGTGGGTAGCCATCTTGTGTGTTGGAATGATGGTCAATTTGCATATTACTCTTTTATTAGATAGGATAAAGGCCTGGTGCATGGGTGGAGTGGCCAGCTGGGTTGCCCTGAAGGGTATCTCAGACCAGGGTGGGGGTTTCCTTGGAGTGTGGGGTGGGCCTGAGCAAGGAATCTGTGGTGGTTTGCAGGCCAGCCACACCCCGCATGGATTTATTTATCTTCTACAATTGAAACTTTGTAGTCTTAAGCGGAGGCCAAGGCAGACCAGGGTTTGTGGAAAGGTTGGCTTCCTCCATCACCAGGGGAACCCTAGCTTCCTGCTCTCTCCAGTTCCATGGATGCCACCATTTTTGTTGGAATTTATTTATCTTCTATAATTGAAACTTTGTATCATTGAGTGGAGGCCTGGGTCGGCCAGGGTGTGTGGAAAGCTTGGCCTTACTCCATCACTGTGAAGACCCAAGCCTCTTTCCTGCTCTCTCTGTGGTCACAGCCATTTTGGTTGGCAGTAATTTTCATACTCGCTCCTGATTGGCTGGTGGGCATGGCTTGTGGTGTAGTGGAGGTGCAGTCAATTTGCATATTATTCTTTTATTAGCTAAGATTCCTATTGCAATATTGCCTGTCTTTCTATTCTACCATTTTTTCCTTAGCAACAATTACCATATGTCATATTTTTAAAATTTATTTTGTGTATTTTCTATGATTTTTCACACTAACAAGAACTACATGAAGTGTTATAGTTTTGTTATTTTGTTGTTTCAAAACCCACACATAAAGCTGTGCCTAGCATAGAATACAAAAGTTTTATTGAAACAAATGATTTAGGTTTAATATTTTTAAATACAAAAAATAAATTTGAAATAGCAAATGTTCCCACTGAAAAACAGAAATATTGCTAATTGTACTTTTAATCCTTTGTGCTTTTTTGAGCAATATGGTGTTTGCAAATACCTTATCAATAATTTTTGTCCATATTTTGTAAAAAATAAAATTGTATGTTAACAATATAAGTTTCTTGAAAATTTTATAATACAGGTTTCTTTATATCTAGTATTCAACTATGTTCTTTTTATCCCTCTTAGATCAACAACTACAATTTTTTTTTAAGCAATGTTGAAACCTATGGAGAAGTAAGTATTTTTCTCAAGTCAAAGGTAAGATTTTCTATTTTATCAATCAGTGCCAGTCCCCACTCCTATGAGATATATTTCAAAGCCCAGGCAAGAGCCTATGTATATGGTAATAGAAAACAGTATTTACCTTTTTCAATGGAATTTTTTTTTGAATTTAAAATGGGCTAATTTAAAATATCCTGCCTAGGTATAATTTCAAAGATGCATGCTTATTACCCTCATGTGAAAACACAAGGCAAAAGCATGCAGAGCACACAAAAGTGTTATCTTTTAAACTACATCTTTCTTTGTCTACCTTTTAAAGGAATGATTCCCCATGGTTATACAGAAAATGTGAATATGCAAACACAGTAAGACTAAGATACAAGAGTGATTTTTGCATTCGACATCTATCTTCATCTACACTTTCAAAATAATTATGGAGGGATTTCCAGCATTGCTTTTCAATATCGTCCTTTGATAGTTTTTTTTTTCAAATCTGGCTATGATGTACCAAGGTGTTCTACTGAATGGGCATTTGTCAGTGCCTCAGTATAATATCAATTTTTAAGCATTTTTGTCAATGCATAGTAAAATAAGAATCCCAGTGCTGTATATCATATGTGATAATTATATCACATATAATCTGTATAGTTAAAAATTTTAAAATAAACACAATTATTATTTTTTTATTATTCTCGTGAAAAAACTGAATGTTTTATTTACATAAATTAGGACAACTCTTTTAGCCAAATGTGAAGCAAATTGGGCCTTGTGACTTAAGAGGAAGAATTAAGATGTAAATTCAAATAATTTATATGTCTAAATAGCTATAACTTGTATATGTGAATATAGTAAAATATGATTGAGTTTAATTACCCTGCCCTCTCTGGCACAAAATAAATGTTTGTATCAATTTCATTTGCTAGTATTTCCTGCAATAACTTTATGGTTTAAATAAGTAAGTTTATTTTGTCCTCTCGCTACATGTCTTGTTATATGTTGACAGGTCTTGATTAAGGTCATATTGAGTCAATAGAAATAAAAGGCACTAGTCAAATTTTAGGTAAACAATGGATAATTTAAAAAAGAAATCACATTTAACTGAGTATTTTGTATTAATAGCCATAATCCCTGATCACCATACCAACCTATTATTTACCAGAAACTGAAGTCTAGAAAACAAAAGGTCAGACCCCTCTATCTATCCCTCTAACTCATCACATCTATTTCCTTATGCACACTCTAGGAGAATGTTAGTTTTTTCCATCTTCTATTTCTCATAAATTAATTCAGCTTCTAGGAGTCCTCCACAGGTTTATAACCTGTTTGTAGTATTACACTTTGAGAGAGAAAATTTAAGAGAATATGCCTTATTATAATATTTTATATAAATTTATATATAAAAAATATATATAATATATATATATATAAAATTTTATATATATATATATATTACAGAGACGAAGGGAGAGGGATATAGAGTTAGAAACATCAATGAGGGAGAGACATTGATCAGCCGCCTCCTGAACACCCCCTACTGGGGAATGTGCTGGCAACCAAGATACATGCCCTTGACCAGAATCGAACCTGGGACCTTTCAGTCCGCAGGTCGATGCTCTATCCACTAAACAAACCGGTTTTAGCTCGATGAAGGATATTTTAGTTGAATTTGGAAGAATATATTAGAAGCATTTGTATTTTTTTAATATTCAAATGTGATCAAATATAAATGTATTGTTTAGTTTGCTATGCCAAAATACTGGTGTGCATGAAGTATATAAGCAATGAAGATAAACAAAAGATTAGTTAGCCAACATTCTAAGTATGTTGGAAAGCATGCTAGTAATTGTTTGTTATGTTGGAAACACATCCCTTAATGTTTTTATTTGCTTAGTTGTTTGTCTTGGAGATGGGGAATTTACCTTATGGCTCAGAAAACTTGCTATATTGAGTCTGGAATTTGTATAGGCCTTCTCAGTTTAAGGATGCTCAAGTATAATTTGAGAGTATTCTTAAATGGGGTGATAAGGATTTAAAACTTTCTGCTTTAGAATATGAAGATATTTGTTGTTTTTTGTTGAGTAGTAATTTTTAGATTATCAATATTGTTTTAAAAAAAGAATGACTCCATATTATATTCCTCCATTTCTTTTATATATTAGTCTACTTGTGGTTCTATCACAAAATAGCATACCCCAGGAAGCTTATAAAAAGCAGAAAGTTATTTTTCACAGTTCTGTAGGCCGGGAAATCCAAGCTCAAGACATGTGCATATTCGGTGTCTGGTAAGAATCTGTTCCCTAATTATAGACTGCATCTTTTTGCTGTGTCCTCACATGGCAGAAGGGCAGAGGGATCTCTCTGGGTCCTCTTTAAAAAATTCTTTTTTTCAAAGAGGAAGAAAGAGGGAGAGATAGGAACATCAATGGTGAGAGAGAATCATTGATTAGCGGCCTCCTGCACGCCCAACATTGGGGATTGAGCCTGCAACCTGGGCATGTATTCTGATCAGGAAGCAAACCGTGGCCTCCTGGTTTATAGGTTCATAGGTTAATGCTCAACCACTGAGCCACACTGGCTGGGCTGGTACTTTTTTATAAGGGTATTAATCCTAGTCATGAAGGCTTTACCCTTTGATTTAATCACCTACCCAGAGCCCACCTCCAAATGCCATCCCCTTGATATTTGTTTCAACATATGAATTTTGGCAAGATACAAACATTCAATCTTTAGCAATCTTTTACTATAAGCAGAACAACTTACCATTTTTAACAATAATCATGTACATTTTAGGAATGAATTTGAGCTCCAAAACCTCATTGTTAAATTATCTGCATATCAACCCAAGCTTTAACATAAAGGCTATTTGATTTCTTAATACCACATTATATTTATTATATAATAGAACAAATGATTGTTTACTAGAAACTGGATTTCTTGATTATATTCTCATTGTAATGTATAGACAGGCACCTCTTATTATTATTACCATTGATAGCATATTGACACTATCAAGGCTGTGAAAAATCAAGAAAAAATGTATAATAGAAGTTCTATTAATATAACTTCTCCACATACATCCCAATACACTTTACCACAGACCGTTTACAGGTGTTAAGAATTCATTGTGATGGGTACCAATTAAATGTACAGAACATCAAATAAGTGTCAACTTTAGTGTTTTCCCTTCGATTACTTTGTCCTAGTATTTTTATTGGCAACTATCAACGTTTTTTTATTATATCAGACTCAAGAATAGGAAGGATAATTTGCCTAAACTTGGGAAAACCATCTAGAATAATTGTACCTCTTTTATTATAACAGAGTATAGAATTATTTAAATAAGTATACTATATTAATTCATTTGAAATTTATATTACTATGGTAAACATTTAAATTAACTGGCAACTTATTACAATTTAAAACAGTCTTCTAGAATGCCATTCAAGCTTGTGTAATTCTTTCATAGATGGTCTATAATAGCCTTCCAAAAGGTTCCTCAACAAAGAAATGGCATTAAAATTTTAAAAGCTTTACCACCCACAATCTTTCTTAAAGATCTGAGAAATGTAAATGGTAAAAGAATGTGGTCTATATTTATACATTAGAGCATCAAAGCAGAGAGAGAGGTTGGGAACCTCTTCAAGAGAACAGAGAACATTATTAAATGAGAGAATGATTATTAAAACAGCTGTAATCTATTATAATTTCTACTTAAATGAATTATGTCTTTTTCTGTCTCAAGAAAAAGATAAATTTTTGACTCTAATTTACTTGACCTCTCAGGCACTTACATAGAAACTCAGTTATGGGGCCTTTTATCAATAAGCCAAAAGTTGATGTTCTGAACCCTCAATAGAAATTTAAGGTCTATTACTAGAGATGAAAAAAAACTTCACAAAAGGCTCAGGTCTTAGCATCCTCAAAGCAATCTTTTGGAATAAAGGCAATTTAAATGTTCCTGAAACTACAAAAGAGACTGTTCCAATCATAGGATGTTGTTGTTTTTGTTATTGTTATATATATATTTTCACAAAAATGCAAATGATACTTAAAAGAATTCTAGGGATGTAGAATAATTATTTACAAATAATTTTCAAATAATTATTATTTGAAAATAATCTTTCAAATGTTGCAGAACTTAATCCAAAACAACATATCTTAACATTCCTTTCTTTTCTTATTCATTACTTTACACCTTTTAACTCCTCAAGGCATTTCTTCTGCCTAAATACCCTGACATGCATCTATTACTTCTTAGCCATATAACGTCTATCATTCAGTAACTGTTTCCACCTGAAGTTTCGTTTGCTTTGCTCTGTTCCCCAGATTCTCCTTTAGTAAAGCCAGCAAACCATAACTGGAAATGACAGATCTAACTTAGAAATTCCTGAAGCAGCTGTAGAATGGAATGAGTAGGTGAATATAAACGCTATGTGTAGTGTAGAGAATGGGAGAAGAGATAGTAGCAGTGAGAGGGAAATCTTTATACACTAGTAATTATTGTTCTTATTTTAATCCTGATCTTAATAAGAAATTAAGTTGTGCTTTTTGAATTTAAAATTTGTGTCTTTGGATGATCACTTCTATTTTATATTAATTATTTTTGATATTTCTACTGTGATATTTCATAGATAAAATATTTAAGGTGAATATCCTAAAATGCCACTCTAATCAGATCTCCCCCCCATAAATTTCCATCCTATATCATAAAGAGCTAATATGCTAATTAGGCCAAACAGCAGAACAACTGTCTGGATGACCTTCCAGAAAAGCTGGGGTTGCAAGGGCTGAGTCCCTGGCATGAATTTCATGCATTGGGCCTCTAGTATTCTATGAAAATCCACCAATAATAATCCTGTTTTGCAATTCAGAACTCTGTATTTATTTTTGATAACTTGCCAGCTCACAACCAATTTTATTTCTCATCCTATACTCTCAATATTATGTCCATTATACATCTTTAGGACATCCATTTTTTCTCAGTATTTTCCACTATTACCCTAGACCAAACATCACTACCTTTGTTTTAATTGCAAACTACCTTCCTTGTTGATACCCTCTCAATTTCTATTAGCTCTTTTTAGTATATTATCTATATTTCATTAAGAGTGACTATTTTTAAAAGCATACAATTCTTCAATGGTTTTTCATTTTAGTAGGATAAATACCTTTAACATGATCTCCAATGCCACGTGACTCACTTCTTGTCAACCTTTGCCTTACGATTATGTGTTTTTCTACCCTTTGCTCCTTACAACTCAGTAAGGAATAAGGGTACTTATAATCAAAAGCCCTTTTTGCACTTTTTTGGAAGGCATTTCACTTATTTTTGTTATAGAATCGTTACTCACTAGGTTTCCTCTGTTAGGAATGCTCTCACTTCTTCGTTCCCATAGCAATTAGGAAATATCAAATCAGGTAAGAATTGCTTGAGCTGAATGAATAGGTGGACATATGCTGAAATTATTAACTAAATAGAACTTGTCTTGATACTTTCTTAACCTGGAACTATGATAAAATTGTACTTAATGGAAATAGAGAAATGACCATTGTACTAAGTATAGATAATGAATTCTCTATAGAAATAATATTTTTTGGATGTTCTAAAATAAGAAAATGAATAGAGAAAATAGGCTCAAATTGTCAGAAAAATATTTACTTTGTAAGGACATGTTTTTCCAAATATTTTATGTGATAAAATATCAGATGAATTTTCTCATTTGCATAATGTAGGCAATATCCATCATTTCTCTTATTTTCCTAGAAAATTATTGAAATAATTATCCTCCGGCAAATGGTTATCAAAAAATATAAGTTAAATTTTATTTTAGAGTTCACATAGAAACTTACAGTTATTCTAGAAGGATATTTTCAAATATAATTCAAGGGATGAGGATACTTAGTTTCAGTTGTATGTTACAAAAAGGTAATTGGTCTAATGACCTATGAAGATCCCTCAAGCTGTATAATTTTGTAAATTATTTTCTTCCTTCTTCATGGAGTTGAATCAATTTCCTTTTTAATTCTAGCCACTGGAATAAGAAACATGAAGTCTAGGGTCTTTAGAAAGAACTCTGTTATTGACCAAATCTGTGACCCTTGGCAAATTAAGTTCTCTTTTTCTGTTTTCTTTCAATAGCATTTCCCAAATGTATCTCATAGTGTTGTTTGAATATTAATTAGCTAATGTATGAAAAGCACTATAGTAATATTAAAATGTCTCTGCTAATGGATTAACTGGAAAGTCCATGTGCTTTAATCCTCTGAAGCACCACTATTTTTCTGTTTTTATTTTACAAAATTAAAAAAATACAATATTAAATAAGAGTATTTTTCAATCAAGAAAATTTTAGCTACTGCAATATGTACAAAGGAGTGTGGTTTTGAACAAATATTCAGATTTACTGACTTTTAGGCTTATGTTTTCAGTAGAGAAAATTGAAAATATGGTATTATAAAAAAACAATATGAGAGAAGGAAGCAAGAAATAGGTTGAAATAACATTAAAATAACAGAATACTGACAAAAATACAAAGATTTAAGAGAGGAGAATGGACATAGCTTAACTAGTGGTCTTTAAACATTTTCAAGCACATACTTCAACTTTTAAAAATATTGAATATTGTTTGCCTCAGAGGATAGAGTGTCAGCATGTGGACGGAAGGGTCCCGGGTTCAATTCCATTCAAGAGAACATGCCCAAATTGCAGGCTCAATTCCCAGAAGGGAACATGCAGAAGGCAGCAGATCAGTGATTCTCTCTCATCATTGATGTTTCTATCTCTCTCTCCCTGTCCCTTCCTCTCTGAAATATCCTTTAAAAAATATTAAGTATTCATCCATATTACATGAACATTTTTACTTACTTATAGTAACTATTGTCTAGTACAAGTACTACTAGTATAGGTTACCAAAATACCCAGACACAAAATTTAAAACAATGAGATAAAGTGAAAAATATTTTTTAAATTTATCAATGGAATAGTTTTTATTTTGTTGTAACATAAAATATCATTGTAATAATATCAGATGGGAGAAATATACCCTTGGTCAGGTTTAGTAAAATAAAGAATACACATTTTTTAAAAAATATATTTTATTTTATTTTTTTTACAGAGAAGAAGGGAGATGGATAGAGAGTTATAAACATCGATGAGAGAGAAACACCGATCAGCTGCCTCTTGCACACCTCCAACTGGGGATATGCTCACAACCAAGGTACATGCCCTTGACCTGAAACTGAATCTGGAACCTTTCAGTCTGCAGGCCAACACTCTATGCCACTGAGCCAAACCGGTGAGGGCCACATTTTAATCCTATTCTTTAAACTTGCATTAAAACAAAACAAAACACAGCTTTGTTCTTGTATCCCCTGTTTGGTTACTCCATTACTTTTTGCAAAAAACAGGGAGTGTTCCATTTTTATATCCTAACATACGGGTTTAAAACTTACTAAAACCCATTGAAAATGTTTGAACAGATTAGAAATTTATATTTCATCTTTGTGCACAGTATCACTTGCTAATATCTGACGGCATCATATGTACATATCTGATTCAATTTCTACTGCATTTCATAAGAAGGCTGGTAACTTACATTAGAGCAGAGAAAATAGGAGCACTACATTCTCCCTTTCATATATAATGACATGAATGGAAATGTATTAAATCTGAGGGAGAGGGTTAGCAGAAAACTTTTAAGGGAGTTTACATACTTTAAAAGCCAGTTTAGTTGTAGATAGAATATAAATTGTAAGCTAGGCTCAGATAAATTGGAAAATTGCAGAACTTTCCAAAAGAAAAGAATAAATGTGGAAGTAATTGTTAATTCCTTTGCATTTGAAACCCTTATTCTTTTTTTCAGAAAACTTGTTTGACAAATAGGCCAAATAAAGGAGACCACGGGAACTTGTGCCTTAAATATGAGTAAGACTACATTTAATATATTTCTTCATTTTAGAAATGATATAGAAGTTTAATCTTTTTCTTCCAGCCCTTGCTGGCTCATGCTTGTTCTATTTTGGTATATATACCCCACTAGAGAGACCAGCGGGGGAGAGCAAGGAGGATAGAGATTATGCAGATCTTCGTAATCCAAGTAGCAATTGTGGTTTTATTCCATCTGTAACAGAAACCCCAGTGGAAGTTTTAAAACACTGGAATTAATAAGCTAATTTGCATTTTAAAGGTAATAAAGCTGACTCCTGTGAATGATGGATCACATGAGTTTAAGACTGGAGAAGTAAAAATAAGTTGGATAGCTATTACAGAAGTCTAGTTGGAACAAGATAAAAACTTGAAATAGGCTGCTGGCCATGGAGATGCAAGAGAAGCAAAACGGAAGTCATCAATATAGAAGATAAAAGAGGCAGGGAGTGATGATTCAAGGGATGTCCACCTTTCAAGGGGGAGAAGTAAAATGGTTTTAAGAATTGTTGCACATTTGTGCTATTGACGCATTTTAAAATAAATCAGTCATAAATACCAGGTCAGATTCAGTTTCCTGGAATTAATTGGAAGAAGGAGAAGAGAAGAGTGACTCTGTTTTACCCATTTTAATTTTGGGATGCCAAGGAAATATCCTCCTGCAGTTCCCCAGCAGAGATGGATAGCAGATCTGGGGACACACTTTTGAATCGACAAGTCCTCTGGCTCATGGTAAACATGCAAATCACAACCACAGTGTGGTATCACCTCACATCTGTTAAGATGGTTGTGGTTAAAATGAAAAGAAATAAACGCTGGTGAAAATGTGGAGAAAGGAAAATGGCACACTGTTGGTTAGGAATGCAAAGTGGTACACATTTTATTCATTTTTATCGAAGTCTTCTGGAAAAGTGATTGCTTTTGTTTTCCGGTCTATGCAACTGTATCTGAAAGGTTTCGATGAGTTTTATGTCTGCATGACTAAGGAGAGAACATACAGGTGAAGGCCCCAAGAGTTTAGAGGTGCTTCAGCTTCACCAGAATGCCAAAGGTTTAGAAACTGCAAGAAACGTTATGATCAATGTTCATCAAGTATTTGCCGCATGCGTTCCCTGTGATAACACATGCAATTAAATTATCCTTTCTCAATCAGTATTTTATATGGACTGTATGTCTGATTATATGAACTATGCAGGTTCACTGTAAAAATTGGAATAATTTAGAATGTAATAATAAGTAAAATATTTACAAAAATGAATCCATGATTTTTGCCAGGATCCAATCCACTTGTTGTTTTGCATTTATTTGCAGAGAAGATCTTCTTCCTAGCATTACATGTCAATAATGAATAGACCAATTTTCCCTCCTCGGTCTCTGAGGGAGACCAATATCCACCTCTCACAGATAGATATCCAGTTCTTTTTTCCTGGGTCAATGTGTGTGCCTGGTCTGACCAATATAATAGGAGCAAAAGTAGCGTCTGATATTTGGGAGCTTCGGCAGTGAAGAAAGAAGCTGCATAGTTCTCCATTGGGGAGGCATTGTGTTGACAATACCGAGCCATGATATTAAGTCCATTAAGTCGCTACATGTGGAATAGGTGATCTGAGAATCACGTGCTCTTGCAGAAAGCTTTGCATGAGTCAGAAGCTAATGTTATTGTAGTAATCTAGGCTGATTGGCAGATGCCTCTCTGGGGTTGAGATCTTTTCTTAGCCAATATCCTTCTCATCTTGGAACTATGTCTCTTTAGTCTCTAATACAATTTAAAATTTATTCCCCACATTTGTTGATGGTATAATTGACAAATAAAAATGTACACATGCATGATGCATACTGTGATGTCTTAGTAAATGTATATACATTGTGAAATGATGACCACATATAGCTAACTAATATAGATATTTATCACCTCACATAGTCTTATATATATATATATGTGTGTGTGTGTGTGTGTGTGTGTGTGTGTGTGTGTCTGTGTGTGTGTGGTAAGTGGTAAGAACATAGATATTTACTCTTTCGGCATATTTCAAATATACAACTCACTCTGATTAATCGTAGTCACCATGTTATAATTAGGTCCCCAGAACTTAATCATCTTCCCTGAGAACTGTACCCTCTGACCAACATCTCCTCATCTCCCCTCCTTCCAGACATGGCCACTGCAGCCATCTCTGCTTTTGTGAGTCTGACTTTGGATTCCACCTCTCACTGAGATCATCAGTACTTTCCGTTCTGTGCCTGGCTTTTCTCATGTAGCATAATGTTCATCCATGCTGTTACAAAGGGCAGGCATGCTTCTCCTTTAAGGCTAAATAATATTCCATTACATTAAGTTCATTAAATGACTTCTGTTTCATCACCATCATTTTTCTTTTGCCTTTGAACAACAAATAGTTTATTTTTAAAATATTTTTATTGTTTAAAGTATTACAAATAGTAGTACCTATGTCTCTCCCTTTTTTTCCCTATGGACCTCCCCCTCGCCTTCCCCACCCCCCAAGTACATGCACTCACCTGCCCCCACCTCCAGTGTCCTGTATCCATTGGCTATGCTCACATACATGCATACAAGTCCTTCTGTTGATCTCTCTTTTTTAAATATATTTTATTGATTTTTTACAGAGATGAAGGGAGAGAGATAAAAAGTCAGAAACATGGATGAGAGAGAGATATCGATCAGCTGCCTCCTGCACGCCCCACAGTGGAGATGTGCCTGCAAGCAAGGTACATGCCCCCAACCGGAATCTAACCGAGGACCTTTCTGTCCTCAAGCCGATGCTCTATCCACTGAGCCAAACCGGTCTGGGCCTTCTGTTGATCTCTTACAGCCTCCCCACCCCAACCTTCCCTGCCTTCCCGCTGTAGCATCATTTTCTATTCTGAGAGAAAGGAAACACATATAAAGACAAGGCATCTCTTGCATTCTGTCTGCCAGGAACCAACAGTGCCTGAGAGCCACTGACCCAGGGAGCATGGCACTTGTTTCATCTGTGTGTTTTTTTCCCTGTGACAGCGGGACCAGCATACCCAGGTGACCTGACTCTGCGTAGGCTTCCTCAGCAGTGACCTCTGAGGAAAGTGCTCTGAGGCTAGTTACAAGGCCCTGACCCTGCAGCTTTAAGGGATGCGGGTTCGCCATTGGATGACAGCAGTCTGCGACCTTCTGTGGAGCCACCCAGCGGCTGGAACAGCTGCAACTTCTCTGGGGACAAAGAACCACCTCCTCAGAGCATGTTATAGCAGACAGCGACCAGCCATTCCTTCCTGCGGAGGTTATTATTATTTTCTTCTTCTAAAATTAGTACACTTGGCGGGGTGAAATTTAACCTAAAGTATATGCCATTATGAATATATTAGGTATGAATAGAAATGACCATTAAGTAAGAAAAAATCCAAAAAACCTACATTTTTTAAATAAAAGGTTATTGTCAGCCTCATAATTCATATTAATGAAACTTTCATTATCTGCCTGAGACATTGCTATAATAATTATCCTACTTTTTTTTTTTGTCTGCGTATTGTGAACGATCACATCAAGTAACATTGAAAAAATATATTTTAGCCGAGACTGGTTTGGCTCAGTGGATAGAGCGTTGGCTTGCGGACTGAAAGGTCCCAGGTTTGATTCCGGTTGGGGGCATGTACCTTGCTTGCGGGCACATCCCCACTGTGGGACGTGCAGGAGGCGGCTGATTGATGTCTCTCTCTCATGGATGTTTATGACTTTCTATCTGTCTCCCTTCCTCTCTGTAAAAAATCAATAAAATATATTTAAAAAAATAAAAAATATATTTTATATGGATGCTAGAAAGATTTTGCACTCCTGGTTAATACGATTTTGTCTTATTTATCATTTGTAAACGTTAGCTTCAGATTTATTTCTTATTCAGATTTGATTCTTTCCTTTCGAATTTATGCATCCGAATGTTAGGGTATTTTAAACAATGTTGAATGGGCTCTTTAAGATATATAAGAACTTTCCAAAGACTAGTTTTTTTGAGCAATCCTTTCAGATGTTGTTTTTTTCCTTCCTCTCTGCTCACATTCCAGAGACGTGTGCCAGAGGGCATGTTCCTCCTACCTCGCAATCTCTCATCCTGCACATTTATTTCACAGTATCAACACAGTGGGTGAGAGAAATATTTCTGGAGGATGCTACCACACTGTGGCTATCTAAAAAAAGAGACATCTAAAGGGAGGTCACTACAAAACCACATTCATATAACCCACCCAACCCAACTCGATATATCTTCAACTCAGCTGCCCCTCAACTGTAGCCCAGCAATCGCATTGCACAGTCAATGCACCAATGTGAACAGAAGGGAGATGAGAGGATGCCAAAGGGAAAATTGGAGAAGAAAGAGATGATGATTGTATGAGTCAGGGTTCTGCAAAGAAATGGAACCAACAGAGATTACATGCATACACATACACACAGCCATATATGTATACACACATCCACACATAGATGCATGCAGGTATGTGCTAAGAGATTTATTGTAAGGACCTGGCTTACATATTTGTGAGGTTGGCAAGACTGAGATTGGTAAGGAAGTGTAACAGGCTAGACACTCGGGCCTAGGGGGGTGAGGGGGATGGCGGACTGGGGGTGGGGTAGTGATCGATGTCATAGGCTTGAGGCAGAATTTCTCCTGGAAACCAGTTTTTGTTCTGAAAGGCTCCAACTGAATGAATGAAGGCGTTCAGGACCATGTGTCATCCACATTATGAAAGGTAATGTTTTTACTTAAAGTCAACTTCATGCAATTGAAAAGCACATCTACAAAATAGCTTCACAGTAACATCCAGAATCCTGTTTGAATAAGTAAGAGAGCACTGTAGCCTTGACAAGTAGGTACATAAAATGGACTCCTGGGTGTAAAATTCACAAAAACAAATGACAATGAGAACACATTGCTAATCTGAGATAGCCTCCTATAAATTTTGCAGAATAAAAAAAAAATGCAGAACAGTGATGGCTAACTACATTACTGGAAGTCATTGTCTTGTGGGATAGTTTCAAAACATAATGAAAATCCCATGTGGATACTTTTGTGTGGGGGTCTCACCCGAAAACAGTTCCTGGGCAGAAAAAATTAATTCTTTTGTGCAGGTTTGGGCACTTGGCCCTTTATCTATGAGAAACTGAAAGTACATTCACCTTTTGAGCAGCACTGTAGGGCACAGACCTGCCTAGGTAGCAGCTCATAGCTAACTGCTCAAGGAGTTCTTATATTTAAAAAAGCTTCATGAAATAACCCAGAAAGAGAAAAACAAGTATCACACAATCTCACTTATAAGTGGAATCTAATGAACATAATAAACTGATGAACAAAATAGGTCCAGACAGCAGTCTGCGACCTTCTGTGGAACCACCCAGAAGCATGCAACAGTCACAGATCTCAGAGGGGATGGGAGGGGAGATAGGAAGAGATCAACCAAAGAACTCATACACATACTAGTACATGTGTAACCAATGGACACAGACAGGCCTAGGGTGGGGCAGGGGCTGGGAGAAGGGGGGAAAGAAAGGGATATTGGGGAACATCAGTGATACTGTTACCAATAAAATTACATTTACAAAGCTTCTGTAAATAACAGTGAAAACAAAGAAACAAAATTATTATTTTTAAGTAATATTCTGGAATGAGGAAAGAATTAGAGAATTCTATGCCTCACTATAATATTGAAGAATCCATGAGAGGGAAGTAGAATGAGAAAAAGGAGAGAAAGGTAAAAAAAAAAAAAAAAACAAAAACAAAAAAACCGCCGAAGTTAGGCAAAAATGCATTTATTTTTTTAGTGTAAACAAATTTATATCAGGTAAACTAACTTTAGGACTGTTGAAAGAAAAAATTATCTTTTTTAAGGTGCAAAATCCTCCCAAGGATGAGAAAAAACTGTTAAGTATCAATTTACATTAGATAAGAGTTTTGCAATATAGTACAAAAAGAAATCTGAAGCTTTATTCTGTTATTATAGCTAGCTTATGCTTTAGGAGAAAGAAAAGGAATCAAATGTATTTATTTAATCCTTTTTGTCAGTAATACCCAGGCTGAAGAATTAATTTATAGCTTTTTTGGTGCTGAAGTGAGTCTAAGAACTTCACATATATTAAATTAAATGTAATGCATTTTGATACTAAGATTTTGGGATATACTTCATTTCGATTTATGAAAAAAAATGAATTTTTCCATAATTTAAATTTCATGAAAATTATTTAGAATTTTTATCAGTTAACAAAATAAAAATATTTACTGTTTTTGTTAGTAAAACATTTGTATACATTTTTAAAAAATATATTTTATTGATTTTTTACAGAGAAGAAGGGGTAGGGATAGAGTCTCAGAAACATCGATGGGAGAGAAACATCCATCAGCTGCCTCTTGCAAATCTCCTGCTGGGGATGTGCCTGCAACCAAGGTACATGCCCTTGACCGGAATTTAACCTGGGACTTTTCAGTCTGCAGGCCAATGCTCTATCCACTGAGTCAAACCAGTCAGGACACATTTCTATACAGTTTTATGTGATTCATTTTTTTCTTTCACATTGAGTTACAGAAGGTGGATAAGTCCTTTCAAATTCAATTTATATTTAGAAATATCTAGAAGATATTTCTTTTCTTTTAAGACCCAAAACTGGCATTGGGCTAATACTTTTTATTCAGATAATGATCAACTGAAAATTAAATATATTTTACCTTTAAACTTTTCTACTCCTGAAGAAGTAGATTGATATGAAATAGAGGGGGGGAAAAACCTCACTGCAAAGATACAGCATATTAAGAATTTCATCATTTGTATTAAATAAAAATTCCACAGATCTGTATCATTGATGGAGACAACATGTATAGGTCTTGAAGATATCATGCTAAGTGAAATAAGTCAGGCAGAAAAAGGTAGTTTCACTCATGTGGAATATAAAACTGAAAGGAAATGAACAACCGAAGAAAAACAAACAAAAACTCATAGACACAGACAACCAGTATGTTGGTTACCAGAGGGAAGGATTGGAGGAGATAGTAAAGAAAAAAGTGGGTCAAACAAATGGTGATGCAAGAAGATTTGACTTTGGGTGGTGAGCATACAGCACAATATATAGATGATTATCATTGTAGAGTACACTTGAAATCTATATAATCCTATTGAACAATACATCCCACTAAATTTAATTTAAAATATTAATTTGAAAAAAAATGTATATTTATCCCAAACCTTTGCTAGACTCAAATTAACATGACCTCCCAGGTATTTACAAACATTAACTTCACAGGGACCTTTGTTGTTATGTGTCTTTCAAGAATCACTCCTTGGATACATATTGTGTGATCCCATTTATATGGAAAGTCTGGAATAGGCAAGTCATAGAAATAAAAATACTGCTTTCATTTTTGTTGCTGTCAGGGAAGAGAGACTTGGAAATACTAGAACCAGTAGGTACATGCTTTGCCAAGGAAGTAACACACAATTCTATTCATATGCACTATGTCTATTTCATAGGACAAACCGAGTAACATGGAAATGCCTCCCTTGAGGAGATGAGTCAATGAGGGTACCCCAAGTTCTCAGAAAGAGAGCCTGATATCTTGATGAGCTACACTAGGTCTTAATACAATATACATGTTTCTATATTAAACTTTAGCTACAATTAAGTGTTACTTAATAAAAATAATTATTTTATTTAAAGACTAGAGGCCTGGTACATGAAATTTGTGCCTGGGGATGGGGTCCCTTCAGCCTAGCCTGCACTCTCTCCAATTCAGGACCCTTTGGGGGATGTCTGATTCCTGGTTTAGGCATGATTGGACCTAAACCAGCAGTCAGACTTCCCTCTCATAATCGGGGATTGCTGACTTCTAACTGCTCATCTGCTTGCCTGCCTGATTGCCCATAACTGGCCCCCCCCAGCCTGATCACCCCTAATTGCTGATGCCTGCCAGCCTGATTGCCCTCAAATGCCTCTGCTGACAGACTAGTCACCCCCAACTACCCCTTCTGCCTGCCTGGTCACTCCCAACTGTCCCCTTGCTGGCCTGGTTGCCCCTAACTGTCCCACCACTGGCCTTGCTGCCCCAAACTGCCCCCTCTGCTGGCCTGGTTGCCCCAACTGCCCCCTTCCTGCATGGCCACACCTTATTACTCCCCCTTGTAGGGCTGGTCACCTCTAATTGCCCCCCTAACAGCCTGGTTGCCCCTAACTGCACCTCCACTGGTCACCCCTTACTGCCTCCCCCTGCTGACCTGGTTGCCCCCATCCACCCTCCTGTTGGCTTGCTGTTCAGTTGTTTGGTCAGCCTTCTCTAATCCCCTTGCCAGCCTGGTTGCCCCACACAGCTTGCTGTTCAGTTACCCATCCGATTGTTTTGGTTGTGATGGCCTCTGGCTTTTTATATATTAGGACGGAGTTTAGCACACAAAAGGCTGACAATGTCAGAGGGAAGGGTGGTGGGAAGAGGTTAATCAAATGACTTATATGGATATATGCATAACTCATGGACAGACAATAGTGAGGTGAAGGCCTGAGGAGGGGATAGGAACAGGGTGAAGGGAAAGGAAGGAGGGAGAGAGAAAGAGAAACATTGATGTGAGAGAGACACACCAATTGGTTGCCTCCCTCAACACCCGGACCAAGGCCAGGGATGGGACCTGCAACCCAGGAATGTGCCCTTGACCTTCTGGTGTGCAGGCCAATGTTCTATCCGCTGAACCACACTAGCCAGAGTGAAAAGAAAACACAATTCCAGTATTAAATAGTAATCAATATTAATCAAAACAGAAAAAAAAAGAACAGAATAATAAAGGGGGGAAAAGGAGTCAGCAGCAATTCTAGACATGTCACTATTAATACTTATATATCCCATACTAGAGGCCCAATGTACGAAATTTATACAAGAGTAGGCTTCCTTCCCCATGCCCTGGGGACCGGCTTCCCTTCAGATACCAGCAGGCACCTGGGACTCAGGCTCCCTCACAGCCCCAGCTTAGTCTGGAAGGTGGTCTAGTCTAATTAGCATATTAGGCTCTTATCATTATAAATGATATGTATTGGATACTTAATATAATCTATATACATAAAAGCCTAAGTGACCGAAGGACTGAACAACTGAACAACCGGTCGACTGGTTGCTAAGATACGTACTGACCACCAGGAAGGCAAAGACTCAACACAGGAGCTGCCCCCTGGAGGTCACTGTGCTCCTACAGCCAACCTTCTACAGTCCCTCCCCCCAGCTGGCTGGCCAATCTCCGGTCATCCCTCCCCGCAGCCGGCCAAGCCCCCATGGTCTCTCCATGGACAAGCTGAAAGACCCCACCTTTGCATGAATGCATGCACCGGGCTTCTAGTGAGAGTATAATAAAGAACACAAATTGAGTCTTCTGTGTACAGGCTGTGGTTAAAATCATTCAACAGGTTTGATTGCTTTATTTCAGACATTGTATTTTATAGTTATAAAATGCACATTTGATTCCATTTTTATTGACTGCAATGTTGTATTGAAATTCTTACTTTTAATCCAGTCTGTCAATCTTTATTATATTATATTGAGCACATTGTTAACCCCGTGTTTATACTCCCTTCAGTATTTGGATTTTCACTCTGTTTGCTTCTACTAGACACCCTTTTTACATATCTGATTATTTTTTAAAGAATCGTAGAGCCTGCAGAAGTTGGGTATTCTTGTGTATTTTTTTTTTCCTGCCAAAGAGGATTTTCTCTTTTCCCTATAGGAAGATAGGGCAAAAAGCTGATATCAAATTAGACAGGGATTGTACTGCAATGTTTTTGGTGTGCAGTCTTCATAAAGTTCAGTCTATTTCTTGTTTGTCCCTGTTTTGGGGACATGTTCTTGGGACATTTCAATCTTTGGGTTGAGAGCCTGTCTGATCTCTCTGTCCTGAGCCCGGAAAACTTGGGAGGTTCTGACCTGAAAGAGTTTCCAGTTTAGCACTCTGGTTTCTTGCCTCCTCCTGCTCCTAAATCTTGCATGTATGTTGAGGAGAAAACAAACTGTGTTTTGAGACAAGGCTCCATTTCTCTGGTGGGACATGTGCTAAGTACTACACACAGGAGGTATTACTGGGTTTACCAGCTGGCACGCAGAGCCGCCTGCCAGCAGATTGATGTTCAGGATTTGTTCCTTGGGGAAACTGGCTGTGTTTGGATAGTCTTGAGTTGTCTCTTTCCTCCATCAACCCTGTAAAGTTCCAAAAAACTTACAATATTTTCTTACTTTCAGTCGAGTTCCTTAGCTCTGACCTAGAGCTAAGCCACTTCTGGGTGCCACCTTATAATCAGCAAATGTCACCGAGAAGAATATAGCTACAGAGGGGGTAGTCAGCTTATTATGGGCACCTCTTACCGACACTAGAGTGGTTACCAGACAGGACAGCCTCTGAGCCCTGAGTCAGTGGAGAGGGCTGTCCCTAACCTCGATTCTTGTCTTCTCATATAATTAATTTATACCAGAGACCTTGACTGCATTGTGAAAATCCAATTTAATTAAAGTCTGTACCTTTATTTAAAAAGCAAGGCAGGGAAACCTATACATCTGGTTTATGAAGCACAGACAGGTTCTCAGCTAATCTGAAGAGCAAGTTGGGTGAGGGTCTGAGGCGATATAAACCCTCCTGTCTATAGGTCTTAAAATTTCTCTGCTGAATATTTTGGGACAGATAATTCTCAATTATCTTGCAGTTGGAAAAGTAGAGATTTAACATATTAGCTATCTTTGGAGCTGTGAAAAATAATCTCTAATTTGCTGTATGTTTATAAATCTATTTCCAAATATGGAAGATATTTTAAACTTTCAATAAAGAGAAGCTGTTAGCCACTTAACCAATACATAGAGAGTATTGGTAATGTTATGGGGAATGGTAGAGAGAATGTGGCATTTATTATTATTATTATTATTATTATTATTATTATTATTTTACTTTGTTGTGGCTTTCCCAGACTTTTTGAAATACACCTGGCAAGGTGTAAAACAACTAGCTTCTTTGCTTAGGGACTAAAACTGCCTTTTTTTTTTCTTTTCCCTTCCCCTCACTCCCCTTTCTGCATCCTCTCATTAGAAAGATTTTTGTTTGTTTGTTTCTTTGTTTGTTTGCACCATTTGCTCTGTGTCGTTGGCTGGAGGAGATAATGGCTTGTCAGTTGCAAGCTGGATGACAATTGCCCACTCTTTTTGGCCTTGTTTTAATTTTTCTGCCTCAGTTTCCCTACTCCTCTTGCCCTAAAATCCTGTAACAAGCTCATCTAAGAAGGGTCCCCATCTCTGGAATTCCAATTGTGCTCACTATTGCTTCCACTGTTCTTTCATCTCTTTAAAATTGTGATTTTTGCAATGAATTGAGCTTTTCTAGATGTTATGGTGGAACTGTTAAAGTTTTCCTGATTTTTCAGAACACCGTATAAATATAAATATAAATGTATGAATTAAATGCATTCTGAAGGTCATACATATGCCTTAAATGTATTTCAAATGTCATAAGCAGAAATTATATTATTTTAACAGCTTCTAATTTGTCTCACTGCTTCAAATCTTAGCCCCAAATCTAAGTACATTCTTCCAACAGAAAAAGGCATCATCTTTAGAATATAAATACATTTGTGATGCTTCTCTAACCTTTATGGTGGCTTCTGTGCACATTTAAATACATCTATAAATCTTCCAAGAACTTAAAATGTTATATTATCAGATTTTAGTGAGCTATTGTGATACTTTAATTTCTACAAGTTCCAACAGGAATTGCATATCAATGAAAATTAGATTATTGCTCTGCTGGTGTAGCTCAGTTGGTTGAGTATCTACCTATGAGCCATGAGGTCACAGCTCAACTCCCAGTCAAGGCACATGTCCAGGTTGTGGATTCAATCCTCAGTAGGGGAAATGTAGGAGACAGACAATTGATGACTCCCATTATTGCTGGTTCTGTCTCTCTCTCACTCTCCCTTCCTCTCTGAAATCAATATATATCATAGGTTCCCAACTTCAGGCTCTCTTAATATGGTATTTATCACTCAAGATTATGTTGAGTCTGTCCAGTGTCTCTCCTGCACTTTTACACTTACCTTAAACACATTGATCATTTTTATTATTTTTGAAAATGTCACGCTTCTTTTCATCTTTATTTGGTCATACTTTGCCTAGAAAAGAAAGACACTGACTATCTCCTTCCCAATATGGCAGCTTCTGGAAAGGTATTTGATGCTGCTGCTATATTTTTATTAATAGCATCTGCTGCTTTCATCTTTAAACTTCACACACTGTTTAATACCTGGAGCTACAAATTCAGGAGAATTAGCTCAAAGGGTTTCAAGTTAAAGAAGAAAATGAAAACTCTGAAAACATATCACTTATCATCTTTTACAGTAGGGAAAATCACAGCTATCCCCAGGCATACCTGGGATATATCAAATTCCTTAATATTGAAGGAAATTTAAAACAGATGAAGTTATTGGAGAAAAGTTAAGTCTATGTTGTGTTGTTGAGTTAAATGAACACTAAGAGACTGATGTAATGAATGTCATAAATGTGGCAAGTTTATTCCAAGATCTGAATTTGAGGTAGAAGACTCAATTCAGAGCACTTTTACGTCTGACTACATAAAAAACACTAGATAATTTATAAGTTACATTTCAACTAAGTTTAAACGTTAAATGCAGGTAATATTATATACATGATATATGTGACATATACATATATGAAATATATATATATGAACTGTATATAAATAAAAATGGGTTTCGAAGCCTATTTAACTTGAGAATATGAAGATTACAGAACAAGAATGCACTAGAAGGGTTATGAGTAGATCACCATAGAAATTATACTCTATGGATATCTTTGGTTTTAAAGCCTCTTTTTACTCTACAGTAAATATAAATAAGAACTATATCTTCGTTTTCATTCTATTCACTTAAGATATGCCTACTGACTTAATCTGTTTATTGTGCAAGATATTCAGAGTAGGATGATCCTTGAAAATAGTAGTTCATAGGCATTAGACCGAAGCCTATTTAGGTATTAGAGCCATGGTTTGAGGAGTTTCAAGGTGAGATTCTTTTACTACATGCTTGGCTAAATTTCAGCTTTGTGCTTATTTATAGATCCCTGAAATTCCTGATGTCCACTAATATTACCACCGTCACTATTAGAATCCCTAGGTCCATTTAGTGGGACTGCTCATTCTCTCCACCATTTTGTTTGGAAGCATTCCTCATAACATTACCAATACTCTCCATGTATTGGTTAAGTGGCTAATAGCTCCTCTTTATTAAAAGTTTGAAATATCCTCCAGATTTGGAAATATGTTTATAAATATACAGCAAATTGGAGAGTATTTTTCAGAGCTCCAAAGATTGCTAATATGTTAAATCTCTTATTTTCCAACTGCAAGCTAAAATGATTAGGTAGCAGCGTCATTAGAACAAACCACAAACGTATATGTTTCATTGTATTAGGATCCTAATTTCTAATGATGCTATTATTATAAAATGACTTTATTTTAATACGATACAATTTAAATTGTATGCTAATACATATAGGCTTCATAGACTAGGAAGACACATATCCTGATTCATCAACCAAAATTTTATTCAGGATCTGAAATCAATGGAAGGCTTAATGCCTTTTAAAATAGATAGCACAGTTTTAATTAAAAATGTCAGCAATGTAATTACTCCTTAAGCAAAAGGCCACAGAGAGGAAAATTGGATGATACTTAAATTGAGCATATGAGAAAATTAATTTGTGTTAAAAAAGTAGCAATTAAATATTTTCATGGCAGCATGAGACATCAAAATTTCAAATATTTTTCCTCTTTTGCAAAGTAGAAGTTATTGAATGTATTTACTTGAAAGGAAAATGTAAATTTCTTGAAATATGAAAAAAGCACCAGTTGCAAAATCTAAAAATGCATGCTATCTTAAAATATATCTAGGGTAATTCAGATCGTACTTACTCTAAGTCTTTTGTTTCTTCATTCCTGAAATAGATTATTCAGACTAAAATTTTATGTTCCCCTGGAGATAGAAAACGCTGACATTTTATATAATTCTTGTAGTTTTCTAGATGATTATTAAAATGTGCACTGCTTGATGTCTGAGCAGACTGACCGTTTAAAGTGTAGTCAGCAGGAAGAAACAGTTGTCTTTCCCCTAAACTTTACTGCACTGTGTATACAGATTCTTCATTTTCAGTATCCTTCTATTGTACTAACTTATAAAAGACAACCTCAAAATAGGTAATCTATCCGTTTAGGTAAAACTTTGTCATAAAATCCTCAAAAGAGAAGTATTCGGTTTATTAGAATGAAAGATACATTTTAATCAATCATAACTGTTGAATTATAATTTTATAAATACAAGGAAGGTTTACCTTACTATTTAGATACATTCTGCAATGGGCCTTTAGACTAACTAGGAATAATCTCCATTTGATCTTTCAATGCTTACTATGTTTCTCTTTTCTTTTAAGAATTGCTGCCATAACTGATAGATGAATGATGTAACTGGTTACTGAGAAGATTAAAATCACTACATCATTGCACTGATCATAACTCATAGTCAGAATTATATTTTCTTATCCTTCATCTCGGTCTGGTTTCATGCCACAGGAAAAAGAGTAACAATATCAGTTTTCTATTTAGATATCATGGATTGTTTTCTTTATCTCTCTGAAAATTTATTTCATTGCTTCTAGGAAAAATGCCACAGTATATAAGCTTAAACAAAGGTTTATGTAGTTTCTGTGCTAAATTTTACTAAAGTTTATATATAGTATTACATTTTGAATCATTAAACTAATGAAATATAACTTTATTTCAAAATAAGTAAACTTGATAGACATTTAATGAGACATGACTGAAACTGTCACATTCTGACTGTAGAAGAGCAAAGGTTAAATAATTTAGGTATCATTTTCTAGTTTTCATACTTTTTTTGGTTGTAACATCTCTAAGTTTTCTACTTATTCAAATTATCCTAAACTAATTAAAAATCCATCTTTTTTCTTCTAAAAACTTCCAACTTTTCTAAGTATTTATGAGACAAGATTATTTTAAACTTTATCTTTCCTTATAAGAAATGTTCTCAAATGATATTATTGAACCATAAATGCTTCCTCTTGAACTCAAATGAATCAAAATTCAATGGGGCAATAGTAATAATATGATGACATGTTAATATAAGAATATTTCTACTTTCTTTCCATGGCAGCCCTGTGTATAGTTTTTTCCAGTAGCATTCATTCTTAGCCATCACTGATTAAATCTACCTTAAGGAAAGTGCAAACATATTTTTTCTCTTCAAATTAATCAAGGTTGCTTTTCATTCGAAATACTTTTAATTTTCAATTATTTAGTTATAGTGTTTACTTTTAAAAAAATATATATATATTTTTATTGATTTTAGAGAGGAAGAGAGAATCATTGACTGGCTGTCTCCTGCACATTCCCTACTGGGAATCAAGCCTACAACCAAGGCATGTTCCCTGATGGAGAATTGAACCACGACCTCCTGACCTATAGGTCTACTAGTATAATCAACCACTGAGCCACATCGACTGGGCACAGAATTTATTTTAAAAAATCTAATGTATTCCCTTTGATGTATGTATGTGTATGTATATGTAAAGAATATATATATATATATATATATAAGAAAGACCAAATTTATGTTTGTTAATTTTGGATGATGGTGAATGTAAATATCTGAAAAGTCTAAGGTGGGGCCAGTATGTATATGGCTGATAAAGAAATATATGTCTGGAACTCATAAAAGTGATATAAACTAAAATTTAGAGTTGATAATTAAATAATACGTACAAGAAAGGAAACCAAACAATTGGAAGTACATGTGTAGTGTGTTCACAGAGGATGTGGGAAGGTACAATTAGATAATGAGATTCTGAGAATGAGTAAATAATGAAAGGACAGTCAGGGAAAGAAGATTCCATGAGACACTTGAGAAAGAATGGTCAAAAAACTGGAGCATAATTTTGATATCTTGGAATCATAATAAAAAGAAAGAAGAGAGAATCACAATGCAGAAAAGATGCCTGTGGTATAAAATGCTTCAGATACTAAAATGTTGACCTAGCTGGTGTGGCTCAGTGTTTAGAGTTCCCACCTGTGCACCAAATGGTCACAGGTTCAATTCCAGGTCAGGGTCATGTGCCTGGGAGGAAGCATGATCCCCACCAAAGAAAAAGTGAGTGGTAAGAGGAGTTGTCTGGGAAAAGAAGCATTTGAGGCAAGTGAGTCAAAGTGTTGACATAGCTACTTTGAGAAAGTGAAATAAGGCATTCACAGAAAGATAAGTATCACATGATCTCACTCATGTATGGAACATAATGAATAACATAAACTGATGAACAAAACCAGATCCAGAGACACAGAAGCACTGATCAGACCATCAAACCTCAGAGGGAAGGTAGGGGAGGGTGGGGGTAAGGGGAGAGATCAACCAAAGGACTTGTATGCATGCATATAAGCCTAATCAATGGACACAGACAACAGGGGGGATAAGGACATGAGTGGGAAGGTGGCTGGGGGAGTAATGGAGAGATAAGGACACACATGTAGTACCTTAATCAATAAAGAAAATTTAAAAAAATTGAGACTTAAAATCAATGACATAACTTGATACTGAGCAAGAATGATAGATGCTTGTGTCAATGTCTCTACACATACTGGAGTTTATAGCTCTTTAAATAAGTGTAAGTAAAGGGTATCAGTTGTGTCAGAGTATACTCACTAGTGGTACCTGGGTCCTGATAGCAGATATAGCGCAGGATCATACTGGCCAGGTAACATTTAAGCACTTATTCAGAGAGAAGGAAGTGCATACAGTGGACTATAGTCTCAACATTTGCATTTGGCATTGGATGATCAGTGTGGGGATGTGAGAGCCTATGGTTCTTTGACTACGGAAGTTCAAATATTTACTCCAACTCAGAGCAGCCATGCATGTCTTAAGAATGGTTGCAGCAGGCTAGCATGCTCTCAAATGGGAGCTGGACAATAAGTAAAGACAGAAATTTGTAGCCCAGGAAGTATTTGCCATGACATCCCTGGCTTATAATTGGAGGCAGCTACATGAGATGGGATATAGGAGGCCTCAGGTACTGTGGATAAGGCCAGTTTTGCTGCTTATGTTTATAACGGCCAGATTAGTGACTACTTTAGAAGTTCTTCATGTCCTAGTATATGTTATTTTTCTTCATACTTTCTAAACCAAAGACTAAATATTCATGGGAAAGTTGGGTATGAGATAAGCTGTCTTGGAATGTCAATTATGGTCAATCATGCTTCAAAAGAAGAAAGGATAAACTTTAATAAAATATTCATAATAAACAACCTCAATTTGGTACTTTTTTGAAACATCTGTGGTCATTGTGTCCTTAACATTAGTCTTTGTTGCAGGATCTTGCTCTAGACCAGTGGTTCTCAACCTGTGAGTCGCGACCCCTTTGGGGGTGGAACGACCCTTTCATAAGGGTCGCCTAAGATCATTGGTATGGTCAATTTACATGTTTCTCTATTATTAGGTAAGATTCTTTGCAACATCAGTTTTAACTACTTTAACTCTTTTATTTAAGGTGTGATAGATGTTCCTGCTAATAATATTTTGAGCGTCTCCCTTACACTTACGTGGGAAATAATATGTAACATTTACATCACGATGCATAACAGTAGCAAAATTTCATGATTGGGGATCACCACCACATGAGGAACTGTAAGCAAGGGTCATGGCCTTAGGAAGGTTGAGAACCACTGCTCTAGACAGACCGAGATTTATATAACAGTATGCTTTGAAATTGGAGCAATTTCTGTACCCTGTTTTAATGGCCTGGACATTGTTACTAAATACCTTTTTTTGGAGAGAAAGTCTGTGCTGAGCATCCCTGAACTTGGATTCTTCTGCTAAACTTTATAATCTATGTAAGCACACAGATTAATTATCTAAATATGGCCCTAGAAGTATTCAACACCTCTGTAGTGATTCCATTATATTAGATACGAGGGGCCCCGTGCACAAAATTCATGCACTGGGGAGGAGTCCCTCAGCCCAGCCTGCCCCCTCTCACATACTCGGAGCCCTCAGGGGATGTCCTAATGATGGCTTAGGCCAGCTCCCCTTTGGGAGCGGACCTAAGCCACAGTCTGGCCTCCTTTTGTGGGAGGCGACCAGGCTGAGCAGGGGGAGGTGCCAGCCCTATCACTCTGCTGCTGCAGCCACTGTCGGTCACCAGAGCCACCAAGGTATTTTCATCAACACGGATTCCAGTCCCTTCACCATAAAAAAATGACCACTTTCTTTAGGCATGTTCAAGATGTGTCTTTCATAGGATATGACCTTTCTTTATTTTTCTTTTTATCCTCACCTGAGGATATGGTTACATCGATTTTTTTTCCCCTTCCCTTGGAACATAGGCTCAGCCCCTGCCCAAGCCTAAAGCCACCACCCCAGGCTTGAGGCTTAGGAGGGGTTTCCCACCCCACCCCCTGGCACCTCTGATTGCAAACTTGGCCCCTTCCCAAGCCTAAAGCCTCTGCCCGATGACCAGCTGAGTGCGACCTGTCTGCTGAGGAGGGTTCCCAGGAATCAGGTATATATGCAAATTAACCAATTCTTTGTTGGGTTAATTTGCATACTCACTCTGATTGGCTGTGGGCGTAGCAGAGGTATGGTCAATTTACATGTTTCTCTATTATTAGGTAAGGTTCTTTGCAACATCAGTTTTAACCACTTTAACTCTTTTATTTAAGGTGTGATAGATGTTCCTGCTGATAATATTTTGAGTGTCTCCCTTACACATATGTGGGAAATAATATGTAACATTTTTGTGCCTTTTAAGATATTAGTTTTCATCTCCCAAGCTGGCCTACATCTTTTCAAAAGGGTGAGAAAGTAAGGAATGACTATTTCTCTATAATGTATTCAATTCGTAAAAATACCAAAAGAAAACTTAACTAGTGTAACTGAATGGCAAACTGGAGAAAATCCTCTGGAGAAATGGAAATCTGATAGCTTTATGAAAAAAAAAAATATTTAAAAGTCTAATCTGCAATTCGGCTACTAAAAGAATTTGAATATGAAATGTGTTTGAAAGGGGATTTTCCTTGTGTTAAGCAGAATTTTAAGCTATCCCTCGTGGCCCTTACCTCCAGATGTTAGTACCATGATTACATTATGCTACACGGAAGAAGAGATGCTGCAGACATAGGTGAGGTTCCTAAGAAGTTGCATAAAATAGAGAAATTACTCGGGTAGTGCGAACCTAACTGTATGAGCCCTTTTCAATCAGTTTTCTCATTGTTTGCAGGAAATGAATATCAGAGGAGCGGAGGCACAGGAAGGATTTACCATGCCACATGAGGTTGAAAATAGAGGGAGCCTCTGGAAAGAAATTCAATGACATCTAGAAACCCAAAATGGCCCCTGGCTGACAGCCAAAAAGAGAACAGGGACTCTAGGCCCACAATGACCAAAATCTGAATTCAGCCAACAGCCTGAATAAGATTGACAGAAAATGCTATACCCGGCGCCTCCAGATAAGAACTCGGCATCTTGAATCGACATCTTGACTTTGGCCTTGTGAGTAACTAAGCAGAGAAACAGCTGAGCTCTCTGTAATTCTCATCTACAGAAACCGTGAGATATAAAAAGGATGCTGTTTCAAGCCACTAAGTTTATGTCAATTTGTTACTCAGCAATGGAAAACTAAGAGTCTTCAAATAATGTTCCCTAAAGACAATCATCTTAAGGTTTTCTAAGTTGAACCAAGAACAATGAACTCTTTTATAGGTATACCACAGAGGGTCACAAAGATGACCTCAGAATATAGATGGGTTCTATTACTATCAACACTCTTTATTCTTGAGATATGATGAATGTTGAGTCCTTCAGTAAGAACTAAATCTACTATTGACAAATTTAAGAATAAACAATCGTTTATTTCCTCACTGCTGAAATAAAAATTGTGTTTAAAATGAACCAGTATACTAAACCTCTCATTGGTGAGTTGTATTTTATTTGGTATTAAAACATAAGGCAAAAAGAAAAGAATATCCACTACTATATGTGAGAAACTCTATTATATGCCCCAAATGATTGCTATTCAGAGCAGTCTTGCTATGGCTTCTTGGTGGGTTCATTAGACTTTTACACACGTCATTGACTAAAATTTGGCAGGCGGAAAGAAGACAGAAGTGAAAGTGGGTCAGGTTGTGCAAAAATCTGTAAGAGAAATGGCCTCTGGTCCTTTGGAGCTCACTACGGGCCATGAAAAAGCAGACTCCGAGGGAATGTGGCAGCTTCAGTCTGGATTTCACCTTCAGCCATGGACCCACAATGATGATATATGGAGGTGACTTAGACTCAACCTGGAATCCGGAGTTCAACCTAGTTCAGACGTGTTAACCTGAGCCCAGATAAAACTAGCTTATTCTCAACTAATATGCATATCTCTCAGGATTAAATAAATGCTTGCTCCTGAACCACTGATGTTTGGGGAGTTTTAATCACTTTATTCGGGGTCAAAAATATACATTTTAGCCTCAAAATAATCATGGTAAGTAATTATGAGAAGAAATGGCATGGGAGATGAACCAAGGCACTCACAAATTCTTTGTTTCACCTGTTCAGTTTGGGTTCTTGCATACAGTGGTACCTCGAGATACGAGTGCCCTAACATACGAGATTTTTGAGATATGAACCGTCGAGTGAGCGATTTTTTGCTTTGAAATACGAGCAACATTTGAGCTAGGAGTAATCGAGGATCAGCCGGCTGCACACGACCCACCAGTTTACCACGACTCGAGCATCTCATAGTTTCCCACCCCTCAAGGTTACTGAACGAATTAAACTCGTATCTCGAGGTATCACTGTACTTCAAGTGATTAGTAAAACTTGATGTTAGTTTATAGCTCTGATTCATTTGAGTTTGTCTGACAATTCAATATTTGAGGGTACCTAAGTCACATAAAATAACTAAATTTAAGTACAGCATGGAAGTATAATGGCCCTTTAGTATCACTATACTTTTAAATTGGTGCCTAAGTTATCCTTAATTCTTAATTTTAAGTTTTAAAATATCATCTTTATAAAGGTGAAGATGTATCTAGATATACCTATATTAGTAGGCCTAATTTTTAGACATTTCTGTTATGTCAGTCAATATACTACGTGGGGAAGAAAGAAACTTTCTTCTACCCTCAAGGTGATGAGGCAGATGAACAAGAGAAAAATAAGCAAATTTCTTTACAGATGTACACATGGGGACCCCACATAACATATGAGATCAAAGACAATAAGATAAAATGAAGTATATATGACATTCTGATCTAAGGATGAGGTGAATGCTTTGGGCTTCAGAGGCAGGGAAGGCCATTGCAGGCCAATAAGGTGTTCAGTAATTAGTGCTTTGCCCTGAGATAGGTCAAAAAAAGTTATTTCCGGTGATAACTCTTACTAAGTGCAAGACCTGCAATTTACAATATTTAAGGGAGAAGTAAATGTTTCTTGTGAGCTTGTAGGGTCTTGATTGTTTTCAGTTCAAGACAGTTCACATTTCTAAGTTGCACATATAGGGGGAGGCCTGTTCTGAACCCCTAGATATCCCTCCTCTGAAACATCCTAAAACGTTTTATGTTCCAGAAATTTGGTGATAGATTGTTCCGTATTTCATTAAACCAGTCTCAGTCTTGAGAATAGGTTAGTTCAGTTAAAACTGTTGTCTCTCATTTCAGGAGATAGTGATGAAAGTAGGTTCCCAAAGTTTGGCCTGTGTTACAAAAAATTAGGTATTTAATAAGAGACATCTCTATGGAAACAGAAGAGAAACAATGGCTAGTAAGGGAAGCAGATTATAATCCCAATATCTGAGTTATGAAGATGGCCATTCCAGATGATGTCTAGATGTTTGCTTCCAAAACAGAGGGAAAGAAGCAACTGACAATCTGATAGAATCTCCTGGTTTGCAAGTTTGAATGTCACTGCTGATTTGTCAGCAACAGGAACAAAACTAGTCTCTACCTCATGGTAATATCTCTGAAGTTTATATCGAGTTGCCCAAGATTAACTTTCATGGCCTGCAGTTTTAGTTTGTCTGTGATTCCAAGTCAAAGGATAGGAGAAACATCGGTAAGGTTGTGTTGGAGTGTTATAGCCAGATATTGGGAAAACCTTAGAATTTGGTACCCAGTCCAGTTTACAAGTAATAATAAGAACAATGTAGAATTTAATATCTACAAATGTCTATCACTGAAATATATATATTTTTCTTTCTTAAAGAACACCCTCATTTTTAGCAAAGATAATCTAAGATTAATTATTTTGTATAATAAGTGTACTTTCAATAATTCGGCCTGATTATTTGTATAGATCTAATAAGAACAGTATGTTATGTCTCCTTTAAATATTTTTGATAGAATTATTTTATAAGAAATCTACAAATTCAACTTTAAAAGGCCTCGCAAAGCCAGAAATGCTAGGCTAAGAACTTACCACTATCTTTAGAATAGCTATAGATTTGGGTGAATTCCTCTCTTCTCAAGGTCCCCGAAATATCTTGAGGTTCCTATAACCATTAGTCAGGGACCTTCTTCACCTGTTAAGGCTGTTGTGAATCCTGTAAGCAGGCACCAGGCCAATATTCCCAAAGGTTCAATTAGCCTCTATATGTTATCTTAATTCCTTAAAGTTGCCTGGTCATATGTTAGGCTATGGGAATATCTCTCAAACATGAGAATCCACTCAAATCCTTGGAAACATAACCAGTTTCCAATAATCTCCTCTTCCAAGAACAGATTTTTATTGAACTTCTGCAAGTAAAAATATTGTTATGAAAATTATACCTTCTAATCACTTTAATATATCATGATGATATGCAAAATTATTTTATTAATGATACATGTATAAGAATTAAAAGGACTAATGCTTTTTTTCTATTTTGAGCATATAGCAATATAAAATACAAAAAGTAACTTTATGTAATAAAGCTACCTTGTGCCAAGACAGAGAATTATCTTTGAATATCAAAGATTAGGCTCTGCCTCATTGCCTAAGTAATCAATTTCCCAATGCTACTATTTAGTCAGTTTCACAGACGATTGCAATATAGGGGAATGGTGTAGAAATATATGATTATGTCTACTAAAAAATAAATTTTAGAGTACAGTACTTAAGCTAAAATTCTTTAAAATGCCTAATGGGAAATAAAGTACACTAAAGGTTAAGTGAAAAGAATGGTTATTCAACTTTAGCTATAAGAGGAAAATTAGACATATATTTAAAGAAAACTAAAACCCAGTCAAATGAGCCCTAACTATTTGATACTCTAGTCCTTCCCTGAAACTTTTCTAAGACTGTACATAAGTCCAGACCATGCTGCTTTTAAACACAGCAAACAAAAGCATTTTACTGTAATGATTCAGATACCTGGTGCTAAGGGGAAATATTTTGAAATACTAATTACATCCTATCCAATAAAGAGGGAATATGCTAATTGACCATCACACCCTCATCAAGATGGTAGAGCCCACAGCCAACAAGGAGAGAATATGCTAAGTGACTTCTACGCCCTCAAAGATGGTGATGCCAACAGCCACAAAATGGCAGCATCCAGTCCCCTCAGCCCCGCTGGGGTGGCAGGCATGCAGTATGGCTGGGCCCACCCCCATGTGGTTCCAGCTACTCCACTCACCTGCCTACGGAGTCCCCCAGTCCCCTCAGCCCCCCAGCTGCCCAGAGCTGGCCTGAAGCAAAGGCAATCTTCAGATGTTGGCTGCCCAGCCACCCAGGGTGGGCTTGAGGCACAGGCAAGCCTCAGATGGTGGCTGCCCAGCTTCCCAAGACCGCCCAAGGCTCAGGTACCAGGGCTGGCCAAAGCTTATGCTGCCGGCAGTGGCAGCAGCAAAGGTATTATGTGGTGTTGCCTTCCCCTGATCACCAGGTTGCCTTCCACCCCTGAGGGCCCCTGGACACTGAGAGGGTGCAGGCTGGGCTGAGGGGACACCCTGTCTCTAGTGCATGAATTTTCATGCATCAGGCTTCTATTAGAAATATGGAAGTATAAAGCATTCACATAATTTTGAAAATAAAACAAAAGTGCATGAGTAGAGTTGATAGTTTTTATAGTATGTAAAATGTAATATAAGTCAATGAGCCAAGGCAAAGTTTTTCTGGAGATATTTCAGAAAGACATTGTAAATATACTATGTGTTTGATATTACATTTTATTGAGTTTATAATAATAAAATGATTTTTTAAATAACATAAAATACGAAGGATTTTTGTGATTATTTTAAAATGCTAGTTGCTAAATATTTGCATAAAAGTGAGATAAGGTACAGATTTTGTAGGAGAGCAGAGCACAGGAGATTTGGCCAGGCTGCTATATTTATAGACGGTATGGCCAAAAATGTAACTAAGAAATTTACTATGCAACAGCACATATATCAAACATTTTTGGCTAGGTTACAAGCTATAGAAGCAGCCATAGACTATTTGGAGGAAAGACAAGATGCCTTAACATACAGTTAAATGCTTAATTGTGATTGGAAACATAAGCACATATGTGTCACCCCCTTAAAATGGAACCATAGTCACCATCAGTGGATTGATGTTAAGAAGCATTGTGGGGGGTATGTCATGACAAGCTTACCCCCCACAATGCTTCTTAACAGAAGTGACTGCTCTACAAAGGCTCTCTACTTGCTATTGAGCACGAACAACAGACTAATGCTTGGAATGCAATAAAGGAGCATTGAAACTGCATAGCACCCTCTTCATGGTTTTCTAGAATCAATTGGCACCTAATCTGACTAACTATGGCTATTACTGTAATTCTTATTTTTCTTATAGTCTGTAAAATAGGAACTTGGGCAGTCAACATGCTTTGCAGACCTGAACATTCCAAAGCAGAATGTTCAGTTCCTCCCTCTGTCTTCTACACCCAGCAAAACAAAATAAAAAAGCGGGAGGAGGGATGGGGGAGCCAGGAGACTTGGTTGAGAAGTTGAAAGGAGGAAATTATGACCTAGGGGAGTTGGCTCAAGGAGTCCATCCCTAATTGTTCCTTGACCTTTCTAAATAAGTCTGTGTACATGCAGACCCTCAGGTGTTTACTGAAATCTTAATGCTGAATGGAAACATCCATGCTTAAAGAACACTGCAGACACATGTGTCCTCCCAAGATTACTTACTCTACTGATTATATTTAAAAGATAAACTTTATCCCAGACTTCTGGTAAAATAAAAGCCTGAAAAGGCAGGCAAATGAGGCTCTCTGGTTCCTCTAGCAAGGCAGTCCCTTAGCCCTCAGTTGCACAGAAGTGTGTGTGTGTGTGTGTGTGTGTGTGTGTGTGTGTGTGTGTATGTTTCTGTCAGAGTAATCATTCTTCTGTCGCTCATGGTCTGCTGGTCAGCCCTGGCAAGGTTATTTAAGTTATATGACTAAATCTTTAAAATTTTCAAACTATTAGAGTAAATCTCTGGGAATCATATATGTACAAATACTTATGTATTTAAACAGATATTCATAGATCCAGTTAGAGAATCTTCAAGCATTTTTATCAGTACTTTAAAAGTAATACAAAGATATTGAAGTCATAACAAAATATTCTCACATGAGAACAGTTTTCTCTTCCTTGTAATCCAAAATCGAAGTTCAATTATCTTTATGTATTTACTTATTTAATTTTTGTTAGTCCTCGCTTAAGAATATTTTTTCCCAATGATTTTTTTTATAGAGAGAGTGGAAAAAGGAGAGAGAGAGAGAGAGAGAGAGAGAGAAAGAGAGAGAGAGAATATGGGAGGGAGGGGAACCAATGTGAGAGACACACATTGCTTGGCTGCCTCCTGAACCAGGGGACTTGGGTGGACCTGCGACCCAGGTATGTAACCTTGATTGGGAAACAAACCCATGATCCTTCAGTCCCTGGGGGGACACTCCAACCACTGAACCTTACCAGCCAGGGCTTGTTTTTTTTTATTGAATAGAATCTGGAGAACTTTGAGAGACAACTTGAAAAGCAAACAAATATTTTTATTTATAAGTTCTATGTAATATCTAGTCACTCTCAGAAGACTTTTCTTGGGTCATAAATAAAAATACGTTCTCAAAACTTAAACTATCACTACACTAGCATTTCATTTATGAATCTAAAGCAACTTATAGCCTACTCTTTTATTTTTACTTAGTTTCTGTTAATTTGAATATTTTGTTTAGTTTTCTATTTAACCACATAGTTAAGATATCTGTAGAAAATAGTCACTCTTTTTTTTTTATTTGAGAATGCAAAATTTTTCTCTATTTCCTCTAATCACATTTAACTAATCCTAAATTAATTGAATACCCAATTTTTCTTGCCATCTAATAAAAGCTCCAAATTTCAGAAAAGATGAGAGGGGCATCTCCCACATGTCTCATTATTCATGATCTATTAAGCAGCTTAGGGTATGAACCAGGGATATAGGGTGACATAGCTCCTCTTTGCCTTCTCTGACAAATATAGACAGTCTAGTTTCTAGGGCTTTTAGAAAGTGTCAAAAATCATTTGTTTCTTTTACTCACACATTGTAGAAATCAGTATGATTGAAATTTTTGACCCCAGGATATAGGGACTTATTTTTATTTTAAGGCAGACTTAACTTCATAAGACGGATAGTTTGTTAAATATCTATTTCACTCACCTAATTAGCCTACTTTTATCTAACTAGTACTTGGTATTCCCTGAGCACTTATGCTCTAAGTCAACAAATTTGCTAAATTATTTTAGGTAGAATATGTTTTACATTCTAATATGATCAACAAAACAGAAATCTTTTAGGAAATGCCCTGAGATCTTTGCTGTGATGAGACAGACAGACCCAGGCAGCTGTAAGTGCTTTGGCAAAATAAGCTAATTTTCCTCTGTATAATTAAAAGTAAGTAACCTTAGAGGGTTTTGAACAGTCACATTTAATATTCCATCTTAGGGCAAGTCATAGCTTTGTATGTTTCTGCATTTATCTATATATGCATAGGATTACATTCAGAAAATCATTTCTACTTAAGCAATGTTTGTGAGAAATGTAAGAAAAACAGCATTTTTTTATTATGCTAGCAAATTTCAGGAGATATAACATTGTTGTTTCAGCTTTTTAGTCATTATTATCAATGTAATTTTGGAAAATAATATGTTAAAATAACTTAAAGGGACATTAAATATCATAAAGTGGTAAGAGAACAGATCACTGTAATATAGAAAGAGTAAAGGAGGTTTCTGACAGGGTATATACATGGAACTGTACCTTTTTTCTGAAAAAGTAAAATGGAAAAAGGACATTAGAGATAATACGTATTTTAATTTAATTGGGCAAAGAGTTTGAAATGTGAATAAAATGGTATGAATTTAAAATGTGTAAAGGCCAATCTCATCAAACCAAATTAGATACACTGTCTTGTATGAAAGTAAGTTTGAAAGTGGTCGATTTGCGACTATATATGCTCACCATTTTTCCTTTTTCTTGTAATGACACCTCTTTTCTGGTGATAATTAGTGTGCTGTCATCTAGCCAGAAGTCCTTGTCCTCCAGACAAAGTGATTTGTTCATAGCGGGAGAAGTCTCCCTCTATGATTTCTGGTGCTGAGAAAGAAATGATAGGATTTCTGGCAAGAAGTATAGTCCTGGAAACATCTATTTGCCTTGCCATCTGGCTTAGCCTTATTTTGCATCTTACCCTTAATATCTGCATCTAAATTTGTTTAGATCCAGACTTACGGATAAAAATAGAGCTAACATCAAGGAAAATAGATTCCAAAAGTGAAGAAAAAGAGAATGAAAGGATGCACAATAATTAAAAATAAATTACTGATTTCAGAGTGAGAGAGAGGGAAATTTGGAGGGAGAGAATGAGGGAGAAAGAAAAGAGGAAGGAGGGGAGAGAGAGAGAGAGAAAGAGAGAGAGAGAGAGAGAGAGAGAGAGAGAGAGAGAGAGAGAGAGAGAATGTTGTTTCACTTATTTATGCATTCTTTGGTTGATTCTTGCATGTGCCCAGGCCAGGGATCGAAACGGCAATCTTGGTGTATAGGATAACTTTGTAACCAACGGAGCTACCCAGCCGGGGTGAACTGACATTTTAGCATTCGAACTTATCCTTGCCTGACTTTTCAATTATATAGGACAAAAAAAAATCTCCTTCTTGCTCTTGGTTCTTTAACATGTAATTAAAATAAATGGGCTTTAAGATTCACATGGTTATAAACATAGACAAACATTTAGCTATAGAGGTGAAAAAATCACTAAACTAAAAAAAAAAAAATCACCCTTTGAACTCTTTCCTGTATCCCATATAATAAAAGCCTTATAATGCAAACTGTCCCCTGGACTGGGAGGTCGAACAGGGGGCGGGGCCCACAGCAGTGGTCGCAGGCACCTGGGGGTAGGGAGCTGCCACTAGGGACCCTACCCGTGCACAGATTTCATGCACTGCAGCTCTAGGAACGATGTTAAAACTCAGGAAGTGCCTTTTACTCAAGAAGGTCCTGGCCAAGTGTCATTGCTTTTCATCTCTTATAAAAATGACACCGGCAGACTTGCTAGATGACAACTGATAACTTGAAAAGTATAAAAATATCACCATGATGATGGCAAGAACTCACTCAAGGGCAGTGGTTCTCCTTATTCATGGGGATGTTACAGGAGTCCCAGTGGATGCCTGAAACGTCAGACCATCTCAGACCCTATATATGCTGTGTTTTTTCCTATACATGCATTTCTACTTAAGCAGTGTTTGTGAGAAATGTAAGAAACACAGTATTTTTTTTATTATGCTAGCAAATTTCAGGCAATATAACGTTGTTTCAGCTCTTTTTGTCATTATTATCAATGTAATATTGGAAAATAATATGTGAAAACAACTTAAAGGGACATTCAATATCATAAAGTGGTGAGAGAACAGGAGATCGCTGTCATATAGAAAGAGTAAAGGAGGTTTCTGACAGGGTATATAAAGTTTAATTTATAAATTAGGCACAGTAGGAGATTAACAACAATAACTAATAATTAAATAAAGCAATGGTAGCAATATACTCTAATACAAATGATGTGAATGGATTTGGGGCCATTTTTAGGTAAAATAAGGGTTACACAAGCACTATGTTGCCACAACAGTCAGTCTGATAGCCCAGAAGGCTATACTAAGTGACAAAAGTGTGGACACACTGCACAGAGACTCAAGTCCAAGTCTGGACTGAGGGGAACAGTGTGAGATTTCATCACACTACTCAGACAGTGTCCAATTTAAACCTTAGGGATTGTTCATTTCTTGAATTTCCACTTACTGTTTTGGACTGGGGCTGGTCACAGGTACCTGAAATTACAGAAAGTAAAACTTTGGCTAAAGATGGACTACTGTAGGAAGCCATCAGCAATAGGCCTAATGTGCAGTCCACCAGATAGATAGCTGAACACACTAAAACTGATATAAAGAATATATATAAGCCTCGTGGTTTGCACTACCTCAAAATGTGTTTATAAAATGTCAATAACATATTATTTTTAAGTCATCACTTAAACTTATATTAGTAATTTTTGTTAAAAATTGTAGTCATTTACTAAGATGATAAATAATTAATCTCAGTAGTAGAGGGAGGTTCAAACATACAAAGTTAAACAGTCCACAGAATTTCTTTCAAGAAGAAATATAAACATTAATATTTTCTTTGAATAAACCTGTCAGCAAATAAATCTATTATTTCTAACAAATTGAAATATCATTAGCCACTCATAAATGTATACTTTTAAAACTCTTTAGCAAAAAGGTTGATTCAAAAATCTTTTATTAGAACTAAGATTTTAACTATATGGGAGATATATTCAATAGTGGATCTGTAGTATTTGAAGGTGTAATGAACAGAAAATATAAGTTTTCAGTAATACCCAATATTTATACAGGTCACTAAGTATCTTTATACACTTAAAAAATAAAATGAGTAAAAAAAACACACAAAAGCCCAAATTAGTGAGAATATAAATGGCATCATAAAACTTGGCACCTGCATAGTAATTACAGTTTCAGGGTCCCAAATTCATTCAAAGTTTTATTACTACTAAAAAATTAGGTGGAAGTGTTAAAATATATAATTAAAATATTGACTGGTATACATGCCAATATGCAAAGGTTCTATTTGTCAAAATAACAGTTTATCCTCAATGTATTTATTATTATTTTTGCATTTCATTGTAATATATAAACAAGATGGATTTACAATGATGCCTCTTTCCAAGAAAAATGGTATTAGAACAGATAAAAAAAGATATGAAGCAATACTGAATATGTATTAAAATATAAAATGTCATCAAACTGGATGTGTTAAATGCAATATAGTAATTTGGTCACTTATGTTAAGCTGTGTCCTAATTTGTGACTTAATATATATCTTATCTAATAAAGAGGGGATATGTTAATTGACCCTCACGCCATCACGATAGTTGTGCTCACAGCCAATAAGGAGAGAATGTGCTAATTGACTGCCATGCCCTCAAAAATGGGGACACCCACAGCTACAAGACAGCAGACCCCAGCCCCCTAAGCACCACTGAGGCAACAGGCACACAGCAAGGCCAGGCCTACCCGCATGTGGGCCTGGCTGCTCCGTGCACCTGCCTCCAGAGTCCCCCAGTTCCCTCAGCCCCCCAGGGCTTGCCTGGGGCACAGGCAAGCCTCAGATAGTGGCTGCCCAGCTTCCTAAGGCCACCCAAGGCTCAAGTAACCAGGACCGGCTGAAGCGGCTGAAGCTTTCATTGCTGGCAGTGGCAGCAGCAGAGGTGTGAATGGGCATCGCCTTCTCCATTTCATCAGATTGCCTCCTGGCCCTGAGGGTTCCCTGACTGCGAGAGGGGACAGGCCCAGGCTGAGGGATCCTCTCCTCTCCAATACATGAATATTCATGCACTGCACCTCTAGTATAAATATATGTTTACACAGATGTTTACATATGTACATATGTATTGACAGATTTGCATATACATATCTTTATGTGTTAGAGTAAAAGAAATTATAGTTTTCTAAATAATTATAGATTATCTTTAAATTTGTAATTGGTAGTTTATAGTATATACAATTGAATATTTGAGTATTCATTTCTGTGTTAAATAAGTTCAATTGTAAAATTTTGTAAGGCTGTTTCAAAAGATTTTCAGTGAAAACTTACATTCACCCAGCAAAGTAATGGAAGAACAACTAATTTTCACTTTTATTTTACTCAACAATGTATCATTCAATTATTCAATTTTTAGGTTAAGAACCTATAAATATGTTCAAAAGTCCCATATAAGATATGCAAAATTCAAAGTGGTGAGAGAACTATTGCTTTAGTCTTCAAAGGCTGAATTACATGTAATATTTGACCTGTCTCTACTTAGGTACTAACATGTGAATTATAAGGCAATAATACATCAGTCAAAAATTGTCTGCTATTCAGAAAGCAGAATGTGTGAACTATTAGATAAATTCAGTTTATGTGAAGGATTAACCAAGATGTCAGTCTAAATATAAAGCCTCTGTAGTTACTGAATTATAGCCATAGCCTGTCTTAACTTAGCAATTTAACAGAATAATTGGATAGGTTTATAGCTATTAAGGTATAACCTTAAAGAAATAATTTTAATACTTGATTACATAGGTAGACACATTTATTAGTAATAAAAGTGGCAAGATCTATTATTGAATTATCAGACAGAATAACAGTGAATTATGGAAAATCATAATAAAGGTGGCCTAAAATTCTTAGTGGAAATATGCACTTGCATACTTAAGAAGATTTGAGGAAATAAGTTTAAAAAAATTTAGCAAAAAATATTAAAAGTTACAAAATGAAAGAATAGAAAAGTTGAAATATACTTAATCTAATTATTTAATAGTTTATGTTGCTGTATATATTTAGTTAATTATGAAAAATTTTCAGCAATCAGAAATTACAACCCAGAACCCTTACATAATCCTATATAATTAAAGTGTAATATGCAAATTGACCGATCTGCGGAATGACTATTTGGCAGGGGCCAGGGCCAGCAACCAGACTGTGCCAGGCCAGCCAAGGCACCATGCCAGAAAGCAGAGGGAAGGGACAGAGATGGGGGAGGGGGCGGGGCTTAGCTTTGGTGCTGTCCCCTGATTGGCTGCCCAGTGGCCTCCGGCAGAGGGAGGCTGGTGGCGGCAGCAGTGGCAGGGTTATTGGGGCAGCACCATCCCATGATTGGCCTGCCCCCTTGCCTCGCACAGAGGGAGGCCAGTGGCAGCAGGAAAGGGTTGATGAGGATGAAGCCTTACCCTGATCAGTGCCCCTGGTTGCCTCCCACAAAGGGAGGCCAGATTTCAGCACAGGCCGCTGCTTCCCAGAAGAAGCCTAAACCATAAATAGGACATCCCCTGAGGGTTCCTGGACTGGGAAAGGGTACAGACCCCGCTGAGGGACCACCGCGTTTTCGTGCACAAGGACTCCAGTTTGATAAAAAAAAATTTTTTTCTATTTTATAAATTATTATATATTTTTAACAGTTCAAAGATTATAGATGCTCTAGTTTTCATGTATTTATAATTATGTGGTTAATTCTTTAAATTTCTGACCTCTGTCAGTATTAGCTTTGCTTCTTAATTCAGTGAAAATACTTTTGGACCCACAGTTTATACTATAATTTTTTTCTGTCCATCTTCCTATCTAAGATCAGATAAAAATAATAATGACAGAACTGAAGAGACCTGTCGGAAACCAAACATTGTTCTTACTAAATGGATGTAAACAGGAGGCCAGAAGGCTGGTCAACCTTAACTGCTCTGAAAAGTCAGAGCTAATCACTCACTGTTTAGTTGAAACATTGTTGGCTGAAGCAACCTCTACCTGTTTGTTTCATGTTAATTTCTGTTTTGTTATTTCCTGCTTAAAGGCTAGGGGTGTGTCCCAAAGCCTTAATAAAAGGGAGAAAAAGGCCAGAGCAAGTGGCAGTCCTTTCCACTAGAGGAAGGCTCCCGCCTGGCCCCCCAATATCGCCAAATTAATGTTTCCTAGTCTCTCATTTCGTTTGCGTGCGGCCTCCTTCAGAACCCGAACCCTGAACTGGGAACCCTGAACCACGCGGGATGTGGAAAGAGGTTCCCACAGAGACCAACATATTTTTGTATTGGTCCCTTAAACAAGATATTAGAAATTTTTTTTAAGTGTCTGTAAAATAGTATAGTTTAAAACACAAATCTAGCATTGTATTGTTTCTTAAAAGAGCATAATGTATATAAATTTTTAGAGATATGTGTTCTTTGTCATTGTTCTTTTGAATGAATTTCAAACATGTCAATATGGCACAGCATATAGATTGAAAGCTTATTTCCATGAACAAAACAATACTTGGAAATGGTGAAAGAGAAGTGAAAATTCCCTTTGCTTCATTGAAAAGGAGGGGGCTCTGTTATATCCTATTGGCTCTTGAAGTTCAGCATTAAGATTCGCTCTCCATGCACTTTGCTTAATCTCATTGCCTGTCAACTTTGCTTGTTCTGAATCAGCAATAAAACTCTCAGAATCTGAGTTCCCTGGAGGCCTTATTTCACATTTTTGAAGCTATCTGATTTATATAATTGCAGAGATTTCCTACTTAAGGTCAGTTATTATGTTATGTGTCATACATCTTAATATTAAATATAGCCATCTTCATCTTTCAGTCTCACAGGAAGAGCCAATGTGTTATGCTATCCACCCAGCACATACATAGCTCTTTAAAATGAACTGGATTTGGGATACATAGGATATATTTCCAGAAATGGGATTACTGCGTCAAAAGAGAGTTCCATTTTTAATTTTTTGAGGAAACTCCATCTTGTTTTCTCCAGTGGCTGCACCAGTCTGCACTCCCACCAGCAGTGCACTGTTTCCTTTTTCTCCACATCCTCACTAGCACTTGTTTGTTGATTTATTGATGGTAGCCATTCTGGCATGCATGAAGTAATATTTCATTATGGTTTTAATTTGCATCTTTTTTAAAATATATTTTATTGATTTTTTACAGAGAGGAGAGGGGTAGAAAGTTAGAAACATCGATGAGAGAGAGAGAGACATTGATCAGCCGCCTCCTGCACACCCCCTACTAGGGATGCGCCCACAACCAAGATACATACCCTTGACCGGAATCGAACCTGGGCCTTTTAGTCTGAAGGTCAATGCTCTATCCACTGAGTCAAACCGGTTTCGGCTAATTTGCATCTTTCTGATGATTAATAATACTGATCACTTTTTCAATATGTCACTGTATGTCCTCTCTGGAGAATTGTCTATTCAGGTCCTTTGCCCATTTTTCAATTGGATTGTTTGTCTTCCTGGGGTTGAGTTGAAACACCAATTGGAAAGGATATATGGACCCCTATGTTCATAGCAGTATTATCTATAATAACCAAGGTCTGGAAATAGCCCAAGCCTCTATCAGTAGATAAGTGGATAAAAAAGCTGTGGTACAGTTACACAATGGAATATTATGCAGCCACAAAAAAGAAGGAAATCTTACCCTTTGCAACAGCATGGATGAACCTGGAGATTATAATGCTAAGCGAAATAAGCCAGTCAGAGAAAGACAAATATCAGATAGCCTCACTTTTATGTGGTATCTAATGAGCAAAATAAATGGATACATGGAACAGACTGACAGCTGTCAGAGGGAAGATAGGAGGAGGTACCAGATGAAAACAGATGAAGTGTGGGTGGAGGTGGTGGCCAGGGGTGGAGAGGGTCATTTGTGTTAGAGCCAACGATAAAAACAAAGTTGAAAAATTGCATTTATTTGCCTTACAAACACTTTTTTAATTTAATTAAATTAAACACAACCTTAATTACATTTATACTTTATGATAAAAGGCAGTGATGCTTCACTATCACAGGAAGAAAATACAGCTTTAATTGCACCCACCATTTCAGAGATGACCCTTTCCTTTTACTTATTGGTAATAAATAGGTCACTATTCTCACAACTGCTTTCCAAGTTATCTAATTATCTTTTATTAAATTTCTGTGTTACTTTCTCGTATAAACACTACTTCTATATTTCTAATTACAAAACTTATTTGAGTTCTTATTTGCTATAGACTTTTTGGCATTTCTGAAATAATTTTAATGTAATTAACTAAGGTTTTATAATGGATTTCATTTCCTGACCCAAAATTAATTTTTCCAATAAATTAAAACAACTGAATAATACATATTAAATGCCTTTTGTGATTATAGGCTTTGGGAGTAAAAATTTAAACCTTATCTCCATTCCTTATAAATATATGCCCACATGTTTCTCACTTCATATCATTTTTATGTATAATTGGGAATAATAAGGTACATGTATAAATTAGCCAAAGCCTGGGATGTTGTAATCAGTCAGAATAGTAGCTACTATTTTAATTAATCATATTTTAATTGTGCAATAGTTTCTGTAAAATCTGCAAAATTTGGAAATCCAGTAACTTTAATTTTGCCATAATCTATATTTGGTGTGTATTTCCAAATACACAATGTAATATAATGCAGCCACAAAAGACTGAGGTAAGAGTTAAAGGTATCAAAGTGTAAGAAAGAATTTATAATCATAGAATTCAATAGTTGCTATATGTCTTAAAAATCATCTCATTTAGCATCTCACCCATTAGACAGAGACTAGTACAGCACTAGTGATTAGGAAACTAGTGATTAAATTAAATGATAATTGTGACATTAAAACAATCACTCTGGAATGCCAAATTATTCCAAAATATATACAACTCTTAAACTTTCATTTATTTTTTATAGAAAAAGAGTACATATCTATCTGTATATATATAAAAGCCTGATCACCCAAAGAACTGAATGGTCAAACGACCAGTCACTATGATGCACAGTGACCACCAGGGGGCAGATGCTCAATGCAGGAGCTGCCCCCTGGTGGTCACCTTGCTCCCACAGCCAACTCCTCATGGACCCTCTCCCTTGCTGGCCAACCTCCCAATGCCCCAATAGGCCTCAACCACTGGCCAGAACTAGGAACCCCACCCGTGCATGAATTCATGCACCGGGCCTCTAGTTTTTAATGAAGTTATAAATTATTAAAAATATTTTAACCTATTAAGTAATATATGCATATATTCTTTATCACATTTTTTAAATCCTTTCTTGTTTATTTTTATTTATTAATTTAAAATTATATTTTATTGATTTCAGAGAGGAAGGAAGAGAGAGAGAGAGACAGAATCCCCAATGATGAGAATCATTGATCAGCTGCCTCCTGCATGCCCCTCACAGGGGATCAAGCCTGCAGCCCAGGTATGTGCCCTTGACCAGATTTGAACCTGGGACTTTTCAGTCTACAGGCTGATGTTGTATTCACTGAGTCACACCAGCTAGGGCTTTAAATCCCTTTATTTTTTTTTCACTCCCTACTGATTGCAGGTTACAAGAAACTAGGTATCTATTTGCCTAAATTAGTATTATTGTATGCATATTTGCTGAGAATACATATCTGTTGAATCTGTTATAGGAATTCAGAAGATAAGTGATGTAATATTGTGTTAACTATCCATTGCTGTATAACACATTATTCTCTAACTTTGTGGCTTATAGAGACATTTATTATCTCAGTGTTTGTGGGTCAGGTTGTGAGTGCTGCATAGCTGGGTCTTCTGGATGTGGTCACACACAAGGCTGTCTTCCAGGTGCCGCTGACAGCAGCCTTCTCAAGGCGCTAATGGGGGAAACCCTTCCGGGCTCAGCCATGTGGCTGTCAGCAGGATTCAGGTCTTTGCAAGACGCTGGCCAAAATTCTCCCGTGGCTCCTTGCTATGTGGGCATCTTCAGCCATGTTGTGAGACTCATACCATGGTTGCTGGTTGCAAAAGAGCTGAGCCAGGAAGAGGGCAAGAGAGAGCAAGCTGGAAATCAGTTTTGGTATCCTCATCTTGGCATTTATACCTCATGACGTATGCCATTTTATGTTTATTAGAAGCTAGTTGCTTACATTCACATGGAAAATGTTACACAGGGTTATGGCCCATCAGGGGGTAGGAACCATTGGGAGCCATTTCTTTTTTTTTATGTTTAATCCTCACCTGAGGATATTTTTCCATTGGTTTTTAGAGGGAAGGGAAGAGAGAGGGAGAGAGAGAGAGAGATATGATGTGAGAAACACACTGATTGGTTGCCTCCTGCAGGAGCTCTGACTAAGTCCAGAATTGAACCCAGGACCCTTTGGTCTTCCTGCCGATGCTCTATCCACTGAGCTAACCCGGGGTAGAGCCCACTGAAAGCCATTTCAGAGGCTGCCTACCACAGATATTATTGAGGAAATGGCTTTAGCAAAGTCTAACCTCACCATACAATTTTCCTGAGTTCCTGTATAATGGCTTTATTTGAGAAAAAGAAAAGAAAAAAAAGACCTAGACATTTTTTTTAAGTACTTCAGTTTTCCCTTGATACACTAAAAAAAAAAAAATTATGTTCCATGCCACTCACTAGAACAATGTTTTTCCTTTGATTGGGACAACTGAAGTATATCTAGAGGTCAAGTTGATATTTAAGTTGTAAAAAGCATGAAGATTTACATCCTAGTATCAATTCCAAAATTGAAAATCTATTTATATGTAACATTTTTCTTTGTTATTTATTCATGCCTATTTATTTTAAATTTCAAAACTCATCACTTTACAATTTGCTTTCTTTTGTGACAAACATTAAACTCAGCTTAGCACCATGATATTTAAGAAATGTCTTTTGCTCTCAGAAGCACCAATCAAACCTTTAACACACAAAAATCTTTAAAATAGCCCAGCAGTGTACTTCCTTTTATTTTTTTAATATATTTTATTGTTTTTTTACAGAGAGGAAGGAAGAGGGATAGAGAGAAACATCAATGAGAGAGAAACATTGATCAGATGCCTCCTGGACACTTCCCACTGGGGATGTGCCCACAACCAAGGTACATGCCCTTGACAGAATTGAACCCGGGACCCTTCAGTCCACAGACCGATGCTCTATCCATTGAGCCAAACTGGTCAGGGCTCAGCAGTGTACTTTCAAATTAAACTAAGCCTTTGCTACATATTATAACATAGGCCAAATGAACTTCCAACTCATTGATGGAATATTGGAAATGCATAAAGAATCTAGGAGTAGGAAATGGACTGATTAATATAGAAGCCCAAAATGTGGAATGAGGAATGATGTATAATTCAAAAACTTTCCTAAAAGCAGCAAAAATGTATAAATGAAAACCACAATAAACTATAATCTAGATATCTGAGTAGCATACCTTGCTTTAAAACAGAAATGAGCACTTCTCTTCACAAATTTTTGTAGTGTTTAGCAGACTAGTGATTAGAACTAAATTATAATGGTGACATTAAAACCATTAACTCATGAATTTAAATTTTTGTTGGAAGGAAAAGTGCAAGCACTTTAAAATCAGGTGACTTTCATTTTATATTTGTTTTAGATTTCATATTCATTTTGTGTCTTGGTCAATGTAATGCCTGGACTGCATTACTGGAATAATAATTATAAAATGCTTTCACAATAAAATGAAGCAGTGTAATTAAATCACTGTCATAAACCTTGCCTCAGCAAACTAAGCAAAAGTAGGATTCAGAATTTGAAGAACTACATTTTTTTCATTTGTATGCAGTTTTATTCTATTATTTTAACTTATAGTCAGGTAAGTCAGGCAGCATCAGAAAAAAATTATATACTTATATATCCTGTGGGATTGGGCCTAAACCTGCAGTTGGACATCCCTCTCACAATCTGGGATTGCTGGCTCCTAACTGCTGGCTTGCCTGCCTGATTGCCCCCTAACTCCACCCTTGCCAGCCTGATTGACACCTAACTGCTCCTCTGCCAGCCTGATTGCACCCAACTACCCTTCCCTGCTGGCCTGATTACCAGTTTTTATTAGTATAGATATGACCCTTCACAGAAAATTTTACTAACCCTGCTTTACAATAAGAGCTTGACGGCTGAATCATTGGGACCAGACACCAAGATTTCCTTTCTTTGAATAGTAGAGGGACTAATTATCTTGGCTTTAAGTTGCCCTGAAATTAAAATGAGATAATGACTTAGGAAAGTATAAAAGCACCATATAAAGACAACTGTCTTTTTCATGTACTGAAAAGACAATAACGTGGTAAAATGAAAAACACTTTTTTTTCTTCTCCCCTTTCCTTCCTTTACAGCTTTTATTTAAATTTTGAAATTTATAAAAACATCACTCCAATTTTTATTCAATATTATTTTGTATTGGTTTTAGTTTTTCTATTGGTTACAGAATAGTGGTTAGACAATCATATGCTTTACAAAGTGATCCCCGATATTTCCAGTCCCCACCTGGCATCATATCATCATTACAACACTACTGAATATATTCCCTATTTAAGTGATAATGGGTTTACAGGTTCCTTCCGCTCTTTCTTTTGTGTTGTCCCCCTTTCCTTTCTTTCTCACTTCTTCCCTCACTTTCTTATATAGTAGCTCAATTTCTTAATTGGCCATCAGAGCTCAGTGGAGGCACTGGGACATGCTTAATCCATTTTACAGACCAGGAAACTGAGGCCAATTCCAGTTGGCTGTGGAACTTGACTCAGCACACAGGGAGCCCTCAGATCCATGCTCTCTGTCCTTCCTAAGGCGCAGCTGCTGGGCAAACAGAACAAACCTTCTGAACCTCTTTCTCAAGCACCTCTTCATTGGGGATGCTCCACATTCTTCCTCTTCCCGGTCCCCTGCCCCCATTCTCTACTGATCCCCTTCTCTGAAACAGGTGGAAGGCTTCACCGCGATGCTCTGCTCAGGGGCAGGATGGCTTGGGTTTGCTTTTGGGTCAAGGCGGAGCAGGAGTCAAAGGCCACCTGAGCAAGGTCGGTCAGCACTGAGAACTTCTCCTCAAACCCACCCCCCCTCAGGGCTGGGGGTCCTTGCCCCTCCCCCTGAACATCCTTCCTTGCCCCTTGATCCCTGGCCCGGCCCACCTGCATATCGGGGCCACTGCAGACCCTCTCTCTCTGCAGGTGAGGCAGATCCCTGCCCCCAGGTCCCCTGCCCCAGCCTGAGCCCCCTCTGGTGCACCCTGCCTCCCAGGTTTTTGCCTTTGATCTATGGCATTGGTGATAACATACTCCTAGCAAGCCTGGTACCCAGAGGGGCACAGGGTCAGTTCTGTGCCCAGGATGCTAGAGGTTGCAGTGGCATTTGCAGATGTCGCCCAGAGCCTGCTGGCCAAGGCAGCACCTGTGTGGGGTGTCCTCTAAGACTTAGAGGGATGGCCAGGCGCTTCACTGCTCAGCGCCCCTTGAAATGCCTGCTTCCTGGTCAGCTGCTTTGCCAAAGCTGTGGCACTAGCCCTGGAGCCGCCCCTCAGGCAGCCCCACAGTCATGTTCACGGGCGCATGGGAGTGGCTAAGCGGGCCCAGCCCTGCCTCCCCTGGGCAGCTATGTTCCCAGGGCCCTGCGTGCATGGCTAGGCGGACCCACTGCCCCTCTAGGGCCTACGACGAACTCAGACCCACAGGTGGCATCTGGTACTGCCAACCCTGCCTCCCCAGCCCTGATGGACTGACACCTTGCAGGCGGAGTCTGGCACTGCCCATGGGCCTCCCCCCGCCATGGACCTGGACCCCAGGGGTGGGCCATGGTGCTGCCTGGCCCACTTGTATTTGCAAATATACTCATCTTTTTTTAAAAAAAAAAAATATATATATATTTTATTGATTTTTTATAGAGAGGAAGGGAGAGAGATAGAAAGTCAGAAACATCGATGAGAGAGAGACATTGATCAGCCGCCTCCTGCACACCCCACAGTGGAGATGTGGCCGCAAGCAAGGTACATGCCCCCAATCGGAATTGAATCTGGGACCTTTCAGTCCGCAAGCTGATGCTCTATCCACTGAGCCAAACCGGTCTCAGCTATACTCATCTTTGATGGGTTAATTTGCATACTTGCTCCTGATTGGCTGGTGGATATGGCTTGTGGGCTGGGTAGGTGCTGTCAATTTGCATGTTTCTCTTTTATTAGTGTAAATAATTCATCTGATGCAACTTCCTAATTTTTAGAGGTGAAAACTGGAAACCATCTTAGAAAGGTTTGGTGACTTGAAAATTATTACTTTATTAATGTACAAGTAGAAAGAGGCAGAGTCTCCTACCTCCAGGCCCTCTCCTCTTTCCTCCACATTAAATTTCCCTCACCACTTTCTTTTTTTTAATTTAATACAAAGTTACTCATTCTCCTTTTGAAAAGATGTTGGAATTTCGAACATTAATAATACCTCTATTGGTACCACTGTATTATTTTAGAGGAGAACATACTCATACTGGTCTGAACAATGAGGTAATATAAGCATGAGACTAACTTTCTACTTTCAAAATGTCAAACATCAAGTTTTTATCAACATTAACTTCTAGAAAACAGTAAAATAAATAATTCATCAGCTGTACTTGTAACGCTAGTAACAGTAGTTGTGTTTGAATAATGGGGACTTTCTTGAGTAAAATATTCATTTAAATCTTCCACAAGAAATTATTGAGTAGGCACCTGGCTGCCTGATGGGCAGTCTGTATCCATGGGGCTGACAATTAGCAATACCCATCCATGCACAACTGGATCCACTAACCCAGTGGTCGGCAAACTGCAGCTCACAAGCCACATGCAGCTCTTTGGCCCGCAAAATACCACAGCCTGAGTGAGTCTATTTTGAAGAAGTGGCGTTAGAAGTTTAAGTTTAAAAAATTTGGATCTCAAAGAAATTTCAATTGTTCTACTGTTGATATTTGGCTCTGTTGACTAATGAGTTTGCCAACCACTGCCCTAGCCTAAGCTAATTAGATCCAGGAGTTTTCCCAGTAGAAGCAATTCTCGTGTGCCATTGGAAAGGAGAGTTTCAATCTGACGGAAGAACAAGTAGAGGGTCCCAGAGAAGGAAGAGGTGACTGGGAAATGTCAGTGTATCTGTAGGTCCAAGGGCCTTAGTGGTTTGAATGCCTGCCCCCAAATTCATATGGTGAAATCCTAACCCACAAATATGATAGTAGACCGAGTGGGCTTTTGGGATATGCTTAGGGCACGAGGGATGAGCCCACAAGAAAGGGATTAGTGCCCTTATGAAAGAGGCCTGTGAGAGCTCCCTTCCCACTCCCAACATGTGAGGATAGAAGAAGGCTGAGACCTAGAAGAGGGCCCTCACTTGACCTTGCTGGTTTGGTTCCCTTGTCTCAGACTTCAAGTCTCCAGAACATTGAGCAATACCGTTCTGTTGTTTGTAAGCTACCCAGTCAGTCACATATTTTTTATAGCAACCCTAATGGACTAAAACACTTAGAATCCATATTTATAAGTTTGGATTTTATTGTAAAATCAAAGAGAAACAATAAAGGATGTTAAACAAGAAAAAAAACAGGATTGATTTTTTAGAAGACTTTTCTAACTGCATAGGGAAGCATATATTGGAGAGGAGTGGGATGGCATACCAATTAAGATATGGTAGTAATTTGAGATGGAAGTCCTTTTTGAAAACTCTAATGCCATTGTGGGTCAAGAAGGGTAATTAAATCCATGTCCTCTGCTCATTAAAGAGGGAAAAGAGTCAAGTTCACTTTCCAGATTTCACTATGAGTTACAATTGGGTTTATGGGAACATTCTTCACTAAGCATAGGAATTCATGGTGAACAATGGACTAAGAAGGTAAGATAAATTTTCACAGCCAACACATACCATTTTTTTTTTCCAAACAGAAGAAATTCATGTAAGTTCTTTAAGGGAAGGTTCAAGGAATTCTTGGTTAGTATCATTATTTAGAGATCAATTATACATAACCTTTTATTGACCTGAGCTATCATTAAAGAAATAGTGAAATAAAAATATTACAAATCTGTGTGTATAGCATAATGCATAGAACAAAAGTAGAAAAAAATATACAAAGTATTAACAATTTATAATTAGATGGTATATGTTTTATTCTACTCACTTTTATAATATCTACTCTCAAATTTTGAAGAGAAAACTATACAGTTTGGAATATGAAAAAGTAAAATGTTAAAAAAAAATCTGAGGTTTTGCAAGTCCATTGCTATATTCCTTTATTTTTTTCATCTTTAGAATTTGAAAGTTTGATCCTAGTGGTTGTTTTTTTTTATTTGTTTATGTGTCTTTGGCATGTCTGGAATGTCTGGACATTTTTATTAAAAAGTTTTTAAATTTTATTGTTTTTAATCATGATTGGTTGATATCCTCTTCCTTCGATTGCTTTAGTTTTTCTCTGGCTATTATTTAGAAATTACAAAAACACCTTTACCTCATTTGTATTACTTTCTTTATGGCTTTATCTTTGCCTGTAGAGTTTACTCCTAGAACACAGCCTTCACTATGAGAGCTCAGACCTTGCCAGCTCTCCAAATAACACATCCCCGCTGTGCTATGGGATGCCCCGTTGCTTTAATCTTTGCTCCTCAGCACAAGATTATTAAAGTATCCGCTAAGGATTTTTGCATATTGTTTTCTGGCCCCATTTATACATGTAGAGCTTAGAAGTTGGCAGATAACTCATGGAGGGCTGTATGCAGTCAGATTTTTTGGCTGAACAAGGTTTTCATCTCTTTAAGAGCCAGTTGCCTGATGAACCTTTAACTTCAACCCGACTACAAAATCAGATGACACTACAGAGAGCCCAAAGCAACATCTTTCTCCTGCGACCCCATTTTCCTTGCTGAACATTTGAAATATCCTTTAGAGAAAAATGTACAATTCTCTGTTCACTTTGCTTCGCTGTAGAATGTTCACTATTTTTATTTTCTCATACATTAAGAGTATTTTGGCTGAGACCGGTTTGACTCAGTGGATAGAGTGTTGGCTTGCGGACTGAAAGATCCCAGGTTGGATTCTGGTTTGGGGGCACATCTCCACTGTGGGGCGTGCAGGAGGCTGCTGATCGATGTCTCTCTCTCATCGATGTTTCTGACTTTCTATCTCTCTCCCTTCCTCTCTGTAAAAAATCAATAAAATATATATTTTTTAAAAGAGTATTTTATTTATTTTCCAGCTTCATTGTTCTTTTCAGCCTAAAGTTTGTTTTGATAAAAACTTTTCAGACACAACTCAATGTGGAATTCTATTTGTAAATATTTTTAAGCAAGGTTTTACCATTGTAAATAAAGATCTTACATATACATATAAAATAATTGTGTAGGTCAAAATTATTTTATTTGATGATTTAAGTTAAAGCCGTCATTTTAAACTAACATCGTCAGTATCAATGATATATATTATCATTTAATACTTCTTGCTTTGCAAATACTTTTTACTTGATGTGAAGTGAAACAAATTTCTTCATATACAAAAACAAATATCTACTCCATGGTGGTCAGTGCACTCCCACAGCCAACTTCCTGCTCTGGCCTACCTCCATGGTCCCTCCCCTGCCCCACTGTTGGGCAGCCCCTATTGGCCCCAATCAGGACTGGGTGAGATGGCTCAGATGGGCCCCACCCGTGCACAAATTCATGCGCCAGGCTTCTAGTAACAATATAATGAATCATATATTTATTTAGGAGTAATATTCAACAATTTAAGAGTACTTTCAAGTTTGAATTTAAGAAAGAATCTTTTTTTAAAATATATTTTTATTGATCACAGAGAGGAAAGAAGAGGTATAGAAAGACAAAAACATCAATGATGAGAGAGAATCACTGATCAGCTGCCTCCTGCATGTACCCTACTGGGGATTGAGCCAGTCGAAAAATGAATCTTTTATTTTAGTTAGCACTGTTTAAAAATATAGTCTTCTAAATTATATAATTAACAGCTTGAACATATGATAAAAAACACTCCAACAGAAGAAATTTAATACTCTCTAGTATCAAGTACTTAAAAATATTAGAGGGGCAAAGACCACCTTTTCTTTTAGCAAGATTTTCAAAAGTTTCATGAAGATTTATAGAAAATTAAGAGCAGTGACTCTGGACCACAGAGTGTCCTCTTAAACATTTACAAGATTTTATTGCTAGAAATTGTATGTTTAAGTACAGTAATAAAAATGAAAATTACTTCATTTCTTGGCAGAATCTATAAATGTTAAATAAGAGACTAGGGCTTGGCTTAATCATGTAGAATTTAAATCTGGCTATTCATGCCTAGATATGTCTTTCCATTTTGAGCTTCATCAAGAAATATAAGGCTATTTGTCAAGTGCTACAGAATTGAAAAATAGTCCTTTCATTTTAAAATTTACATGAATAATTGCAAGTTTTTATGTTGTAAGTATCATGAAGAATTTCTCTCATTTGAACCATAGAGCTTTAAGACAACTTTATTTATGAAATAATATTGATAGATTTTTCTGAAAAGCAAACCTACATTTATTTTTAACTATCATTTTCTTGAAATTTAGCTATAATTCAAAGATTTTTTCTGAACTTAAGGTAGTAATTTTAAATTTTAGCCCTTTCTAAATGATCCAATTTGTTGCTCATTTTGATAAAAGTATCTAGTGATTAGCTAACTACTGTCTGGTGATTAGCTAATTATTATCTCTTTTTTCTTTACCTGTTTTTACTTCCTATCTTCCTAGCCACACGTATAAATTCTTATTTCAATTCTTATTTCTATTTTAGAATGTATTTATGACACTGATATAAAGACATGTAGGTAACATGTAAACCAATAATCTTACACCAAATGGGCAATAACCCAAAAACACTCAGTCTCACTGATTTAGTATGACATGGTGTTTTAACATTAAAAGACATGTAAAATGAGCCCAGCTGGGGTGGCTTAGCTGTTGAGCATGGGCCCATGAACCAGGAGGTCACTGTTCAAATCCCAGTCAGGGCACATGCCTTGGTTGTGGGCTCAATCCCCAGTAAAGATATGCAGGAGGCAGTCAATAAATATACATTTAAAAATACATTTAAGATGAAATATTGCTTTAGGAGAGCCTGTAATTTTAAAAGAAAATGAACCCCTAGTTGGTTCAGCTCAGTGGACAGAGTGATGGCCTGCCTACTGAAGTTTCCTGGGTTTGATTCTGGTCAAGGGCACTTACCTTGGTTGCAGGCTCCTCCCCAGCTCAGGTCCTGGATGGGTGGCATGCAGGCAGCAAACAATTGATGTGTTTCTCACACATGGATATTTCTCTCTCTCTTTTGCCCTCTCTCTAAAACTCAATGGAAAAAATATCCTCAGAAGAGGATTTAAAAAAAAAAGTTAAAAAAAAGAAAATGAAATGTGTTATACAAAATATAAAGGTAAAAATTATTGGCTATAAAAAAGATGACACTGATTAATGAATTTACATTGGAATAACAAAGAATATTAAAAACAAGGTGATAGACATGATTTTATGTTTATACATGCATATATATATACATGAAAATTACTAAACAGAATACATTCTCTAAAGAACTTGTCTAACATATAAATGTATTTAATCCTCCATTTTTTTAGTTGTTCCAGGAATAAAAGCAGTAACATTAATTGCTTTGAAAAGTATAATAACAACTAGTCAGCAACAAGAAAAATATAAAGCCTGAAAGCTAAAGATAATGCAATGTACTTTTAATATTTGTCAGAAGTTATTTCAATGCAGAGACATCACATATAACTGTGACCAGTACCTTTTTACTAAATTATAGAGTTTTAATGTTTGAATATTTTAAAACTCTTAAAAACAGGTATAATTTTTAAAAATCTAACAAATTACTCTTTTAATTGATTTTTAAAAAATCTTTATTGTTGGAAGTATTACATACGTCCTCTCTTTATTCTCTATTGACCTCTTCTAGCCTACCCTGCCCCCGACCCCAGGCCTTCACCACACTATTGTCTGTGCCCATGGGTTATGCATGTATCTTTTAATTGACTTGAATGTTTAAAGAAATATTTGAAAGTTATTAGTAGTTAAAATATATTCAAATTCTATTATGACTTACAGATTATTAATTAAAAACTTCTTCCCCTCTGAAAACATAGTTTTGCCTTCATTCATATATTCTTTTCACATTCCTGATCTACATATGTGCCTCTTCTTCAGATTCCCTTTTGATTTTGGCCCCCTGATGAGTTAATAAAATCATATAGTTTCAATTTTATATCAGCATGAAAGTCATGGTTTTATTCTTTTTTGAAAAGTAATATTTTAGCACTATTGATAGTACTCTATTGACAGTACTCTAAGTGCCTAAAAGCTTCTCTCAAAAATAAAAAGAGATGGACACTTAGAATAGTTTCCTTAGAACAGAACCCGAGAACAGGGGTCAAGGTGTGCCTACATTTTGGGGAAGTACTTTTCGGGAAAATAACCAAAGCAGGATAAACAAGGAAAAGAGAAGAGCAAAGATGTTTTGACCCATGAACATGTTGTTAATCTTCATGTAAGTTTCCTACTGCAATCTATATAGGATTGGCAAAATCCTTTGACCAAGAAAAACTGCCCTTACCCGCCAAGTTACCCATCATTATGTTTCTGGGCTGAAGAAACTGCAAGGAAGCTAGTCACTAGAGAGAGGGAAGCCGGGTATTGCCAAGTAAAGTCACTACTTGGATGGGCACTTAACATATTTGCCTTTTATGTATATAAAAAAATACTTCAGAACTGCACTTCTTTGAAAAGCACCTGCCATTCTTCCTAAAAGAACAGAGTCAGACCTTTCAGGCCAGAAAATATACATGGCTGACCTCAAGACAGATATGGAAAGAGAAAATTCACCAAAGAAGAAATAAAAATTGTCAATTAAAATGTAACTTACTAGTAATGACAATATTTTATAAAAATGAAATGTTTTTCTAAGTTGGTGAAATTTTACTTTCCTGGGTTAATGATGGTGGCAGTAGGTAGCCTCACTTGTGCTTGCAGAACTTTATGTCAGTACAACCTTCCAGAGCAACTTGGTAAACAGAATAATATCTTTCCAAAAATAAATTCCACTTATAAAAATAATTCAAAGGAAATAAATCAGAGCTATATATAACTGAAAGGCATTCTTAGATAGGCAAAGGTGAAGGGAAGACATTTGTGAGGAACTTACTAAAAATATACATGACAAATGTCTACAAAAGCTAAGTTCTCTGCTTTATATAGGAGTTCCATAATGGCAGGAGTAGGAGATGTATATGACAACATTATATGTATACCCTAAAAATAGTTCACGTATAAAACAAAGTAAGAAAGAAGGAAAGGGGAAGGAAGGAAGGAAGAAAGGAAGGAAGGAAGGAAGGAAGGAAGGAAGGAAGGAAGGAAGGAAGGAAGGAAGGAAGGAAGGAAGAGAAAAAGGGAGGGAGGGAGGGAGGAAGGAGGGAGGGAAGGAAGGAAGAGAGGGAGGGAGGTAGGGAGGAAGGAAAGAAGGAAGGAAGGAAAGAAGGAAGGGGAAAGAAGGGGAGGGAGAGAGGGAGAGAGAAAGAAGGAAGAAAATGTCCTGAATTCATGGATATTGGAGTACAAAAGTTAAGTCCTTCTTGAGAAAATAGTCAAGATAATAAAAAATTCAAACCAAGAGTTCAGTCATGGTTTCATTTCCTTAAATTTTGTCCCTGGTCATAAAGTTAGAACACAGTAACCATGATGTGTTATTTTCAGGTCCTTTAACCCTATATTGATAGTTAATGTTGCCCCTAAGAACCTTTGCAATTGATTATACAGGGCCTAATATTGAGAAACTCAAGTTAAGTTAGTACTTACTTCTTTTCCCAATTATGCTCAGTTTTCTTGGTCAAATAAATTGCAATGCCAGGCTATAATATAAGCATCACATGAAAATAAAATGTAAACAATAAAATCTCAGCTTTAGTTTTTTTTGCTGCTTTAAACATCTAATAATATTAAACATCTAATAATATTCTTTTCATTATGATGTACATTTTTGTTCTCCCAGAAAAGTGACCAAATGGTACAGAGAAAGGGCTTTTCAACAGAGGCCTCAGTGTGGTTCATCTTCTCTGTGTCAAAATGTCACATTCACAAGCCAAACACTCAAGTGTATAGATTTTCCAAGGTTGCAAAGACCCCAGCAGAGAACAGGACACGATAGATTAGCAGGGCCACAACTAAATGTCACTTAGGAGACTAAGAACTTGTCTCAAAGTTGAGATAGTCTTTGTGCCTAAAAAGGCTTGAAACTTTAGTCACTCTGAGAAATGACTCAGGCTCAAGACTCATGCCTTTCATCAGAATTTTCTTGCTCAAGTGTAGTTCTGCCATGTTACTTAGCATCCAGAGAGGGTTAATTGTCCTAATTAGGAACTGCAATTCAGATACATATCAACTGTCCTGCTTAGAAGCATTCTTCTCCCCCTCACCCATTAATTTCTCCAGGCAATCATCCCTACCCCAAAGCATCCCAAGCCACTACTAATTAAGCTCTACACCCCACAAAATGAAAGGAATTCAGTGACATCTTTGGCTTTTTACAGAACACTGTGACATATGCTGAGAGAATTAATTACATTTGTATTTTGGAATCTCTTCCATCATTAGTGTATAAATTTTACTTCTCTATATAAAAGAAGTAGAGATTTAAAAATTATCTTTAGTTATGAACCACTGGTTTCTTTCCTTTTATATAAAAAAATAATAACAGTGATAGAAACAGTAATGCAAATCAGGTCCATAACCTACCACTTCTGTATCTTTCCTTCCCATTACTATCTATGACAGAAAGAACTGTTTTGAATATCTAAAGCTAGGCCTACTGTACACAATCATTTATTTATTCTGTTTAAATATCTTTAAACAGCCTCAGTGGATTAATGGTCCATAGCAAAGCCTCTTCACCTCTAAAAAAAAAATACCTCTAAGCACTTGAGAAAAAGTCAGGTAATTTCACTTCTTTCTAAACACCAAGAGAAAATACAGTTATTTTAAAGCCCTGCTAATAATTAAATGGAGATCTAAAGGACCAATTTGCAATAGGCTTTTTAAAGAGCCAAGTTCATTTTGCTGAACTAAACTTATAATTGTTCACTGGTTATTTGCATATGAAAATTATCTGCATTTCTCAAAACGGAATGAAATTGGGATTCTCCTCTTCTCAATATATTTGAATGCATCTACATGTGCATAGTGAATTGGAGAAACATGGCTATTATATGGAATAACATCTAAAATTTTCTGAAATATTTGAATATAGAGGCAACTGTTATTTAAAAACTGAATTACTATTTAATTTGCATCTCTCTAATCATTAGTGAAGTTCAGCACGTTTTGATTACGTCTCTTAACCATTTGTATGTCCTCTTTGGAGAAGTGTCTTTTTAACCAGATTGTTTCTTTTCCTTTTGTTGAGTTGCATGAGTACTTTATATATTTCGAAAATTAACCCATTATCAGATGTATCATTGGCAAATATATTCTCCCATATAGTGGGTTCCTTTTCAATTTGATACTAGTTTATTTTGCTATGTCGAAGCTTTTAATTTTGGTGCAGTCCCATTTGTTTATTTTGTCCTTTGTTTCTCTTGCCCTAGATCTTATAATTGTGAAAATTCTATTACCTGAGATGTCTTATACTTTGGTGTCTACATTGTCTTCTAGGATTTTTATAGTTTCATGACTTACATTTAAGTCTTTTATTCATTTTCAGTTTAAACTTGTGTAAGGTGTAGGTTGGTGATCTAGCTGTCAGAAAGATTACCATTAATAAATCAACAAACAAGTGCTGGCCAGGATGTGGAGAAAAAGGAACCCTAGTACACTGCTGATGGGAATGCAGACTGGTACAAACACAATGGAAAACAGTGTGGAGTTTCAAGTTTGGCTTGATGTCTATCATTAATTTTAAAAATCCTTAGCCATATTACTTCAAATATTTTTTTCTTCTCTGTTCCCTCTTCCCCATATGCTATTCACTACATTAAAGTGTCTCATAATGAAAGATGTTATTTTCTTTTTTCCATTTTTTTCTTTACATTTCAGCTTGCAAAGTTTTCTCTTGACTATATTTAAGCAGGAATATCCTATATTTGCAATGTTTAATCTAATAGATGAACCCATCAAAGATATGATTCCTCACCTGGCCAGTGTTGTTCAGTGGTTGAGCATTAACCTTTGAACCAGAAGATCATGTTTCATTCCTGGTCAGGGAAAATGCCTGGGTTGTAGGCTCAATCTTCAGTAAAGGGTGTACAGAAGGCAGCCAATCAATGATTCTCTCTCATCATTCTCCTTCTCCTTTCTTCTCTGAAGTTAATAAAAATATATCTTTGGGTGGTGGGCACATGGTCCTATATACAGATTTTGAAAATTAGTAATCCACACATGTAATCTATATGTTCATGTTGACTAATGTCACCATAATAAAATTTATACATGAATATATGATATATAAATATGATATTTTAGAGGCCCAGTGCACAAAATCCGTGCACTGTGGAGGGGTCCCTCAGCCCAGTCTACCTTGTCTCACATACTTGGAGCCCTCAGGGGATGTCCTACTGATGGTTTAGGCCCGCTCCCTATTGGGAGCGAACCTAAGCTGCATTCAGGCCTTCCTTTGTGGGAGGTGACTGGGCTGATCAGGCAAAGTCATCAGCCCCATCACCCCACTGCTGAAGCCACTGCTAGTCACTGCAGCCACCAAGGTATTTTCATGAACAAGTACTCCAGTCCCTTCACCATGAAAAAATGACAACTGTCTTTAAGCATTTTCAAGATGTGTCTTTCAAAGGATATGACATTTCTTTCTTTATTTTTCTTTTTATCCTCACCTGAGGATATGTTTCCACTGATTTCTCCCCCTGTCCTCTGATCCCAGGCTCGGCCCCTTCCCAGGCCTAAAGCCTCCGTCCCAGGTTTTAGACTTGAGAAGCAGGCTCCCCGTTGCCCCTCTGATTGCAAGCTTTGCTCCTTCCATAGCCTAAAGCCTCCTCCCCAGACTTCAGGCTTGGGAAGTGGCCCTCCTACCCCACCCCTCAGATTGCAGTCTTGGCCCCTTCCCAAGCCTAAAGCTTCTGCCCGAGGCTTTAGGCTCGGGAAGGGGGCCCGCACCTTCGATGGCCAGCTTGGAGTGACCTGGGTGCCAAGAAGGTTCCCAGGACCCAGGTATGTATGCAAATTAACCATCATCTTCGTTGGGTTAATTTGCATACTCACTCTGATTAGTTGTGGGCAATAGCAGAGGTACAGTCATTTTGCATGTTTATTATTAGGTAAGATGTGCATATATATATATATATACATATATATATATTATTCAATGTTTTTGATTTATAGCATTGCTTTTTAATTCTTAATATTTTCATTTATTTACTTCTTTATTCTATTATATTCTTGGATGTTGTCTGTTTTCTGTCTTATTTCTCAATGTATTAATTATGATTATTTTAAGTTCTCTGACCAAAAATTCCAAAATCTGTGTCATATTTGATGTTGGTATTATCTTTTCAGACCGTGTTTAGTTTTTTGGTTTTGTTGTTGTCATTTGTTTCCCCTACTCCTATTGTTAGTATGCCTTATATTTGTTGGTTGAAAACCCTACCTAATAAAAAAGTGATATTCAAATTGACCATCACTTCAAGACACAAGATGGCTGCCCTCATGTGGTCAAAGATGGCTGCCTTCATGTGGACACAAGATGGCTGCCACAAGATGACCTATAGAGAGGGCAGTTTGGGGCAGTTAAAGGTGAGCAGGCTGGCAAAGGAGGGCAGTTGGGGGTGGTCAAGCCTGCAGGGGAAGTGTTCAGAGGGATGCTTATGCTTGCAGCCAGGGAAGGAAGACTTACTCTTGCACAAATTTCATGCATCGGGCCTCAAATAATAAGTAATAATACTAGAATAAAACTTGTTTAACATACTCACAACTGAAAACCTACTTTTGACCCACCTGGATTGGATTATAGGTACTGAGATAATCAGGTCTTTTTTTGGTGGGGTTTACCAGGCTAGACTGGGTTGTGTTTAATGTTTGTAGTAGCTCTACATTTCAGATGATTTATTTTCTTTTACTTTTGTTTCCCCTATTTTATTAGGATTATTTATTCATTTCCAGTGAGAAACTTGCAGACTTGGTGAGCAAATAGTTTATATTTGACTAGAGGCCTGGTGAATGAAACCTGTGCACTCGAAGAGTAGGGGTCTCTCCATCTAGAGTGCAAGAGGGTGCAGGCCAGCCTGAGGGACCTACCGATGCATGATCAGGGCTGGGAGGGACACAGAAGATTGGCCAGCCAAGAAGGGCATGTAAGAGGGCTCTAGGGCATGTCCAGCCTATCTCTCTCAGTCCCAATTGGCTGGACCCCAGCAGCAAGCTAACCTACTGGTCAGAGAGTCTGCCCCCTGGTGGTCAGTGCACATCACAGTGACTGGTAAACTGTCTGCCCCCTGGTGGTAAGTGCACATCACAAAGAGTGGTTAAGTGGACTTAGCATATCATGAGCATATTACGCTTTGATTGGTTGAACAGCCAACTGGTTGACTGGACACTTAACATATTAGGCTTTTATTATATAGTACCCCAACATTTCAATGACTAAAGATTCTGTCTCACTTCTGCTCCTTCAATATGACCTATAGACTTGAGATTGTTTATAGCATATTCTGCATTCTCCATGTTTTTCCTTGAAATTTTTCTAACACATAAATCAGAACCATTTACCATATATTAGATTATTTTTCAGACACATACTAATGCATAAAAGAATAAAAATAAAAATATAAAGTATACATAATCACCACAGTGGCTTCCAATGTTACTAATTATTCTTTATCAATATACTGATAATGACATGAAAAAGAATTTATTTGTATATCCATAGCTATTTTGGTTATTCTGGCATAACATCCAAGTTCATACCTTAACTTTATTGCTTCTAAAAATGATGATTGGAAACCTTAACTAAATCCCTGTGTCAGACATAGTCTTTTATGTTTTATATACGCCCACTAAACTTCTGGAGAAACAGTGAAAGAACATGACAAGACAAGAACACTATAGGGATCCTATATATCTGCATAAGTCAGACTATGATAGATAGTAAACTAAAAGGTGAAATGTGCCTAAATAAAGCACTTATCTAGGTGTCTCAGGTCTGAGTTATGCACTGTCTGCTATCAGCCCACTGTACAACCACCTAATGACCATACCTGATTTATCTGTGTGGAAGGTTTGAGGGACTTAGGGAAGGATCAGGAAAAATGATATATCCACAAGAAGCAGTGACTTATAGTAAACTTTATTGGACACCACTTAGATCAGATTGCATGAGAAAGGAAGTCCCTGAAAGCATGAGACCTTCCAGAGACCTAAGGTGAGGGACCACCATCCAAAAGGGGAGGAGACAGGGAACAAGGAATCAGAGAGGGCACTTGCTCAGCACCATGGCCTAGGGATGCTGGATCAGGTCAAAGAACTCCAAGCAGTCATGAAAACATGGGGTCTTAGCATTACAAGCCCCTATTTTACCAATGGACAGCAAATTCCGGGTGGGTTTGCACAGGTATGCAAGGCAGGCTGGCTCTAAATGGATAGTATCTATTTTGAAGGGCTATTTCTGAAATAGTTTGAAGTGTACAAGTTTGTATTTGATGTTGGTAGGCTTTCAAAGGAATGGGTTCCAGCCTGTAGTGAAGAATTAACCCAGAGAGTGGTATAAACAAACCACTTTTGGCTCATTTATATAACAAAGTGGAATAATATTTCTTCTCACATATTGAACCCGACACATGAATGTTGAGGGATTAATGAAATAATATTTGTAAAGCCTTTGGGGTCCTTCTCAAGAAAGTACTTTATTAACGCAAAACAGACTAATATTGTGGCAAAAAGCTCCTTCCCAATGTAGCTTATACACAATCACTGCTGGTGTGTTCATTGCAACTGAAATGAGCTGTTCATGGATATTACAAACATTAAAATTATTCCTTTAGATTTTATTGGGAGGATAGTAGTTTTCATATAAACATGGTTAAATGATATTTTAAAAAGTAAATCAAAAGCATAGTTTAAATAGAATTATAAAATAAATATTTGGATTTAAATACTAATATATAAAAATTATTTTTCCAAGAATTATTTTTATTTAAATAAGACTCATAATAATTGTTTCTCAATACAGTTATAGAAATCAAATAAAAACTCATTATTTCTCTTGAAATCTGTCTGAATGCTTGTCTAGGACTTTTTTCTCTGAATCTACCTTTAATCCTGAGTGATATGCTCTCAACAGTAATTAGTGTCAAAAACCTCTGCTGTAAATGCAGATATTTTACTAGGTAACTTAAAAAAAGAAATTGAGTTAAATATTTTAAGAATTTTTCTGAATTTCTACTAAGCAATAAAGCACCTCCTCCAATAATTAAAATAACCAGACATTAACAAAATAAAAATGTCTAAATTAATTCAACATGGTTGACTGATGATTGATATTATAATAGAGATGAAATAATTTGACTGTTTATATTTTTAATCAACGCATTGATTTATAATGAGCAAAACTTATTCATAGTTGGTTCCCCCAATGGAACTGAGAAAACAGATTCAAGATCTGAGCTGGTATCTAATAAGTACCTTAAGCAATCCATGTTAGTCCATTCATATCTGTTTGTATCCTTATTACCAAGCCCCCTCCAAATGTTATGGAGCTTCCAAACTTTGTAATAAAATGCCTTCATTTCTTACCTGAGAGCGTAGACATACAAATTAATCAGAGGACTTCCTTCAAATTGGTGATCAGCCACAATATGTTAGCAACATTCTGCCCATATCAGTAAATTCTCTAAAATCCAAGCTTATATTTGACTTCTAATCCCTATACTCTTCCAGTCTATTCATAAAGTTTTCACTCAGTTTATACAGAAACTGTTTACCAGATTTTATATTCTCTTTGGCAATTTTTTTTTTTTCTGGATGAATCTCTTTTTAAATACACACACACTCACACACTAGAAGTAGAGGCCCAGTGCATGAAATTTGTACACAGGCAGGGATCCCCTCCACTCAGCCTGTACCCTGTCCAATCCAGGACCCCTCTCTGATCTGGGACTGCTGGCTTCTAACTGCTCACCTACCTGCCTGCCTAGTTGGCCCTAAATGATCCCCCTGCCAGCCTGATCACCTCCAACTGCCCCCCCGCCCGCCAGCTGACATGATTGCCCCCAACTGCCTCCCTACTAGTCTGGTTGCCCCCAACTGACACCCCCCTCCCCCACCGTCAGCTTGGTTGCCCCATGCAGCCTGCTGTTCAGTTGTTTGGTCACCCTAATTAGCCGTGCTGCCAGCCTTGTCTTCTTACGCAGCCTGCTGTTTGTTTGTTACTTTGATGGAGTCCCAAACAATTTGCATATTCCTCTATTTTAGTATATATATATATATATATATATATATATATATATATATATATATATACTCTATCTAATAAAACAATAATATGCAAATTAACAATCACTCCACTACATCCACAAGCCATGCCCACCAGCCAATCAGGAGCAAGAATGCAAATTATTCCAACCAAGATGATTGTGCCCACGAAGTGAGGAAGAGGCTTGAGTATCCCCAGAAATGGAGGAAGCCAAGCTTTCCACACACCCTGACAGCACCAGGCCTCCACTCAAGGCTACAAAGTTTCAATTATAGAAGATAAATAAGTCCCAGATACCAGGGTCTCTGCTTAGGTTGCCAGGAGGAATGGAGAGCCTGCAAACCATGACAGGTCCCTCACCCAGGCCACCCCACTCCCCAAGAGAACCCCCACCCTGATTTGGTACACCCTACCCACCCAAGCACCAGGCCTCTGTCCTATCTAATAAAAGAGTAATATGCAAATTGACCACCACTCCAACACACAAGATGGCTGCCCTATGTGGTCAAAGATGGCTTCCACAAGATTGATAGCAGGGGAGGGCAGTTTGGAAGGAATAGACCAGCAAGGGAGAACAGTTGTGGGTGATCAGGCCGGCAGGGAAGGGCAATTGTGGGGAACTCAAGGAAGAGCAGTTTGGGGGGGCCAGGCCTGCAGGGAGGGCAGTTAGGAGCAAATAGGCTGGCAGGGGAGCAGTAAGGCATCAATCAGGCTGGCAGAGGAATGGTTAGGGGATGATCAGGCTGGTAGGCAGAAACAGTTAGGGGCAATTAGACAAGCAGTGGGAGCCAAGAGTCCTGGATTGTTAGAGGGATGTCCAACTGCCTGTTTAGGCCTAATCAGGCAGTCAGACAATCGGACATCCCTCGAGACATCCCAGATTGGAGAGGGTGCATGCTGGGCTGAGGGAAACACCCTTTCCCTGTGCATGAATTTCATGCACTGGGCCTCTAGTGTACGTATACATAGATACATTTCAGAGACAAATGGAGAGGCAGAGAGAGAAAGAAACATCAGTGATGAGAGAGAATCATTGATTGATTGAACAGCTGCCTCCTGCATACCCCTTACTGGGGATTGAGCCTGCAACCCTGGCATATGCCCTGTGATATAGATTACCAGTCAACCACTGTGCCATGACCGCTGGGCCCCTCTGAAGCTCTTTTGAAGAGTAACCCTGATTAGTAGGCTAAAGGCAATGAGAGGTGAAATAGACAGATATTGGGTAGAACATTATTGACTTATGAGTAACTTGCTTCCCATGAGGTCATTGAAAATATTTAGGTTGAGGACATTCTTCACATGTAATCCTAGAAAGGGGTGATGTTTATCTTGGTTCAAAAGGTTTAGAGGAATATAATATTCCAATATTTTCAGGTTCAATTTCCCCAGTCTCCTTGCCTGGCCACAACTGATACCCAGTATTTATTTCTCTGAGACTTACTATAATATATATTTTTAAAAAATCATGGCTGGCTATGAATTTTAATTGTCAGCTTTGCTACCTTCACATTTTGGCCTGTGGCTTAATTTTTAATACAAGCTGTCATAAGCCTGTAAGAGATGAGAGGCTACTCAAAAGCTACTACAGGGCTATTTGCTTTTACAGTTTTACAACCAATTTTCAGTTGGCTGCTCAGAGCCTATAATTTTCGTTCTGTAGGCCTTCCAATGTCACCAAAAGAAGCCAACCAACTCTTCACTCATCATCATTATATTGCCCGCATACCATTCAAGTGTGCCAGCGTCTCCATGTACCACTGCATCCACTTACATCCCATCCCTATTAGTCAAAGGTGTAATCCTTAGCACTGCTGATGTGAATACATGTCACATTTTATCACTAGCTCATTTTTGGTTTCAGCTATTTTATTTTAGGTGTTTCAGAAATCAGAACTTAAGGCTAAAACTCATAAGCTACTACTACTTTATTAGGAAATATAATCCAAAAGAAATGAGAGGGAGAAAATGTGAGTGAAGCAGCAAATGTCAGAGAGAAAATAAAAGCAAATGTTACCAGAGTGGTCACCATGAATTTAATATCAAGTAAAACTTGTTAGTTGTTTTTTTTTTTTTTGTATGTTTGTTTGTTTTTCTGAGAAGCAGTATGTGTTATTTTGCCTATCAACACTCCAGCCTTGGATTGGAAATAGAATTCATCTATTGGGTTCTTTCTCTCTCTGGACAAAACCCTTCAGTGTGGGACCTGTGAAAGTCATAGGCATGCCCCGTGGATTTGTAAGTCTTGGGGTCACAGGGAACTCTGAGGGGGAGGAAAGGAACATCTGGCGTGGACATGGGATAAATTGACATTGGGTCATGCCTACTACTTGGACTACCACCTGGTTGAGCCAAAAGAATATCACTGCAGTAGTTAGCTGGCATAAACCAAGTTGGCAAGATCCCCATACATATGTAAATGACAAGGCTATGAAACCCTGTAAGTGAAATAGCTTAAACTTACACTAGACTCAAAACCAAACAGCAATCCTCTTCCCAAGGCTCTCCTACCCAAAGGCAGCACTTTCAACTCTTTGTAGCTTTTTCTTCAGGTATTTAACAAAATATTTTTAAATGACACTCTTACTGGAGTTTAAAAACACATTTAAAATAAACCACTGCAGTTTATTTTAAACTGAAGTTCTGGATTGTGAGAGGGATGTCAGATTGGAGAGAGTGCAAGCTGGGCTGAGGGACACCCACCCTTGTGCACGAATTTTGTGCACCAAGCCTTTAGTTATTTATAATATGCTATTTAAAATTCTAAATTCCTATAGTGTCCTCTCTTGTTCCTCCTCCTCCCCCCCACACACACACTTATCTTACTCATTTTATAAATAGGATTGCATTATAAATGTTTGGTTGAGTTAGTACTATGACCACCTAAATGCTGTTCACAGCAGGCCCACATTCTAATATATTTTTTGTTGCTGTACCACTGAACTAAATTTAATAATTAATCAATTTATTTACTTGCTAAGGCTAATTCCTGCTACCATCTGCAGCAGAGAAATACAGGATTAGATAGACCTTTCTTTGTGTACTTACTGTTAAGAGAAGACAGGGGTTGTAAAGGGTTCACTGATTTGGTCCAGTTTTATTTCATTCACAATGTTTACATCACCATCTTTTGACCTGACAGAGATTTACAAAGAATACAATTTCCCTTCTTCCTTATATTTTATTAAAAAAAACTAAAATTTAAAGTGTGACATTCTAATAAAGTATTATTAAAGTTTTGGCCTGTACATTATGCAATTTACTTTGAATGCAGGATCAGTTTCAGGTTGTGTATGTGAATTATTAGAAGTGGTATATACGTAAAGGAGTTAAATCTTCCGATTCTAAGACTATAATTATAATCCTGGGACATTTTGACATCAAAAGCTCCTTTTAGAGAAGAATTAAAAGCCTCACAGAGAGCTTCTTGTCTGAAACAGAACAAATACGTTCAGTAATGGAAAGAATGGGAAGTGGGAAGTGCTGGAACAGGTTTAGTCGACATCAGGAGATTAGCCTTGGTTCTGTAGAAAGTGAAATAGCCAATTCTACTTTTCGCATGATTGTTCTAAAGGAGTTCGATAAGAAACTGCTGCAAATTTTTGATGTCCTTAAGAATAAACGTGTTGGGTTTTGTCAAGTAGGTCATCAAATAATATACACCCACTTATATATCCTACATTAGCTAAAATGCTAAATAATTGATTTCCTTCACACCTCTAACTTTATTCTAATTCACAATGTTTCTTTTTAGTGATAAATACATTTTCAGTTAAACATGTTCAACATTAATTCAGTTGTATAGGCTAGTTTTATTTGAAGTGTTAGATTGTGTTTTTAAAAATATACAAATAGTCTAATGACATTACATTCCAATGATGCTGAGAACTATAATAATTGATCCAAGGGCTGATGGCCTTTTAAAGAATATATAAAAACCTTTTGGGTGAATGATTAATACAAAGTACATACAAAGGCAGATCATGTAAGATCTTTGACCTTATACCATGTTAGTATTTCAGACCACTTTGTTATAGAAAAAGGTCACTCAATATTACAGAGAGCTTGTAAGAGAAACTGTAGCTTGAAAGATGGAGAAAATAAAAGTTGAGAAATATAAATAAATATAAACCTGTTAGAAACTGAATATTAACTGTATTATGATTATAGATGTAAGCAAGTGTATTTAATTGTCCTTCAGGTACATAAAGGAGTAAAGATGTTCTATCTTTGATACAACTACTAGAGTATTTTAAAGTATTTTCACTTCAAATCAACTCAATACATAAGCTCATATATATTTAAACCTTATGTCCATGTCCACCTTAGTTTTCCTAACTCCACCTCTTCTTAGAACATACATTGCCCATGAATGTAAATATTGTTGACTACCAACTCTGTGATTTTTCAGCTTCATTATTTCCATAGAACTCCAACACTGCATGTACAGTTGGACAAATTCCTTTGACATCTCCATTTGAAAATTTAAAACATCTTAGTGTTAACATGGACCCAAAACAGAATTATTGATTTCTGCCTCCCAAGCTGTGTCTCCTTAGCTATTCCTGATTCTGTTTTTTTTTTTTTTGTATCACATTTACTCAACATAAAAATCAATGACACATTCCCAATGACAAATTCCTGGTTCTTCCCTTTCCCAAACCTCTATCTCATCCATCTTCATGCCCTTCAATCTTTATCTTTAAAATGTTTATCAAATCCTTCCACATATTGCATCTCAACTACAACCATTCACATCACCATTGTCTGTCCCCTAGTTTCTAGGGCCTTGACCTCTGGACACACATTCAATGGCCTAATTCTAATCTGGACCTTTATAATCCATTTTCTACATAGCCACTTATTATAAACTTTCCAAACAAATTTATTATATAATTGTCCTTATTAAATTATTTCAATGGTGTCATAAAGCAGTAAGAATAAAATCCCAATAATTTGAATTGGGTTATGAAACCGCCATGATAACCCCTAATTACATCTCCCTTTACTACCTATTCTCCCACATTCTCACTATTTTCCAATGACACAGACTTTTAAAAACGTTCCAGATTGTGTCAGTCCCAGGACCTTTGCAATACTTGGTTACTTTTTAAAAAAAAAAATGCTTTCCTTTGGATTTCATAGAACTGACATCATATCTTTTTACATCTCAGCCATCATGTTCCGGTCACAGAATGGCCTTTCCTTAGCCAATTACTCACACAATATCATGTCATTCTATTTCGCCACAGAATGATATTTACTTTATGATATTTATTGATTTATTTTGATGGTTTTAAAATTAATTTCTAGCCTCTGACCCAAAACATAGGCATATACAAAAGTGAAATAAAAAAAAGAAAAGAAAATATGGTACTTAGAATATAGCCAGTGACAAAAAGGGAGGTGGGGAGAGAGATGGGAGAGTTACACTGAACAGAAGACCCAAAAGATCAATGCAAAAGCCTAGACTTTAGACTTAAATATTTAACTAAATTCACTTGGGTGTTTTATAGTGAATTGATGATTTCCCCCACTACCTAAAAAATCTCTATATATAATAGAGAAATATGCTAATTAACCAGGATGCCGTAAGGGGTCAACCAGACAGGAGGAGGCTGTGTGCTCAGCATTGGGGGCGGGGTGGCAGGGGTCTCTGGGCGCCTGCGCTGGGGGAGGGCCTGATCAGCAGTGGCCTCAGCTGCTTCAGGGGCCCAGAGGGAGGCAGGGACACACCGGCAGAGGCCACAGCTGCTGCAGGGTCTGGGAGCAAGGAAGGGTCGGACCTGCAACTCGAGGGTAGATGGCATCGCACAATATTGAATCACACGCTGGGATGCTAGCATTCCATATTCTCACATCAGATGATGGCAAATACATCATTTTAGTTGCTGATATAAAATTTCCTAAGTATCATCCTTGACATCACTCTTTCTTTTATAAGCTATATCTAGTCTGTCTGAATGTTTTTTGTTACACTTTTCTAATTTATCATGAATTTGATCATTTATTAATACTGTACCATATTTTCTGGTGTATAAGATGACTTTTTTAACCCAAGAAAATCTTCTCAAAAGTTGGGGGTCATCTTATACGCCAGGTGTTTTCTTATAGGGCGAGTATATCCCAAACTCTATATTTTAACTGGAAAAGATGGGGGTCATCTTATATGCCCAATCATTTTATACACTGGAAAATATGGTGCATTTATTATTATACATTAGATTAAATTAGCATTCCCTATGACTGCCAGCCATATAGCCTCGGTAGATATCCTAATAAATGTAAATCACATTATATTTCTCTTTTGCTCAAAAATCACCCCTGGACTTATATCTCATTCAGAGAATGAGTGTCTATTACAGTACCAGGCATGAGAGGATCTGGTTTCCCACTCCGATTTGGTGTCATCTGTCACAAAGTCCTCATGAATTTTTAAAAATCAAACCAGTCCTGCATGGGACTCCAGAATTTGTAATTTTCCTGGCTCTCTGCCTTAAATGCTTTCTTCCGTGGCATTCACCTGGGTTGCTCACTCATCAACATCAGGTCTTGCCTCACATGTTAACTTCTCGGTGGGACATACTGAACCACTATGTTTAAAATTCCAATCTCTCTTTCCTCACATCTTCCCTTCTGTGCTTCATAGCACTTTTCTTTTTGTTTTAAATATATATTTTATTGATTTTTACAGAGAGGAAGGGAGAGGGATAGAAAGTCAGAAACATCGATGAGAGAGAGACATCGATCTGCCGCCTCCTGTAAGTCCCACACTGGAGATGTGCCCGCAAGCAAGGTACATGCCCCCGACCAGAATCGAACCTGGGACCTTCCAGTCCAAAGGCCCGACGCTCTATCCACTGAGCCAAACTGGTCTCGGCTCATAGCACTTTTCAACAGCTAATCTACAATATACCATACTTAATGTGTTTACACTTTCATTCTTTCTTATTTTTAAAGATATATATATATTACATAAGAGTGGGAATTTTTATGTTTTGTATAATTCTTTATTCACAAGTTTATTAGAAAAGAAGAAAATGCTAGATGTTCAGTAAGTACACAAATATACAAATGAGCTATTGATCTAACACAATTTAAAAACTTTAAAATAAAAATATTTAAACTTTATGAAAAGTCTTTAAAGAATAAATAAAGCAAGTACACTTAATCAATTTTCACAGATAAGAATGATCGGAATTAGAAATTTAGCAATCCCTGGAAGTAGTTTTATAGATTCAATGGAATTTAAATTAAAATGGCAAGACAAATGTTGTTATTTTGGTATCTTGGCAAGCTTATTAACATTAAATAGAGTAATAATGGCCAAGGACAGTCAGGATACTCAAGATATCCCAAACAAGGATATATTGGTGGCAACTCTCCCATCAGATAAAAATTCTAATCTATAATAATAAAAGCATGATATGCTAATTATGCCGAACAGCCAACCAACCTTCCGGATATCATTCTGGATGTCCTTCCTGATGAAGCCACAGAGGCAGGGGCCGAGGCAGAGACAGTTAGGAGTGATCAGGCAGACAGGTGAGCAGTTAAGGGTGATCAGGCAGGCATGCGAGTGGTTTGGGGTAATCAGGCAGGCAAACAGAATGGTTAGGGTGATCAGGTAGGCAGACAGAGGTGGTTAGGGCGATCAGTTAGGCAGGCAGGTGAGCGGTTAGGAGCCAACAGTCTCGGATTGTAATAGGGATGTCCAACTACCAGTTTAGGCCCGATCCCAGTAAACTGGCAGATGGATATCGCCCCTGGATTCCTGGATTGGAGAGGGTGCAGACTGGGCTGAGTGACACCTCCCCATGCATGAATTTCATGCACCTGGCCTCTAGTGCACATATAAAATCTTGATACAAAAGAGATGTGGAGTTGCAGATTTAAAACTAAAAAGAAAGAAATAGTAGCACTTATTGCTAGCTTGGGCCTGATTAAATTTAAAATGTGATTCTGTTCTTATAAGATTGCAGAAGTGAAATAGAAAAATACTAACTAACCTAGAGTACTTCTTGTTTCCTTGGATGTGATGCACTGGTTTATCCCTAGCTTATGGGAGAGCACACTGTTATGGCAAATTCCTAATTGCTACTAGAATAGCAAATGCTCTAAGAAATTGGTACTGACAAAAGGACATGATTAAATTATCAAAAGCAGTCAGCCAATATTCTAATACAACAAAATCAATTGCATTTCTATTGCTTTGTCACTTATGATCATTTGTCTAAAACAGATGGGGGGAAAAGTGAGGGAAAAGTCAGGAAATTATTTTCTTTCTTCACCAGAATATTCCCGTCCCTTTTATGGAATAAAACACTTTATAAGTAATTTAATGTATGTAATCAAAATAGCAAGCCAGCTCAGCTGGCATGCCTCAGTGGTTGAGTGTCAACCTATGAACCAGAAGGTCAATGGTTTGATTCCCAGTCAAGGCACGTGCCAGGGTTACGGGCTTGATCCCCAAGTGTGGGGGGTTGTTGAGGCAGCAAATCTTAAGTGTTTTAAAATGAAAAAAAACAACAGTAATGAGGCTTTTATATTTTTTCCATCCTATGACAATGTTCCCACTAAAAAAAATAAAATCAGTTGCTTTCCCCTTTATTTTCCATTGAAAGGTGATGACCACATTTGGATTGAATCTATGAATTCTAATGCACACTAAACTCTTAGAGAAAAGGCATTTATTCAGTTAAAGCTGCATGTTAACTGGACAACTTCACTTTGAGTCACTAGAAAACTTGAGCCCCTTCCCCTACATGTTTCATAAATGTTTACCTTAGATAACCCGTAGACACTATAAAAACCTTTGCTTGCATAATTCTTTAGGGATTTGCCCTACATTCTTTCATTCCCCTGGAGCTAAATTCCTCATTTGTTATATCTTCACAGATAAGCCCTGCACATCAACCTCACCTGCCAAACTCTTGCTAGAACCCCTCTGGTATTTTCAACGGAATGAGAGAGAGCTCATATTCCCTTTCAGCATTATATAAGCTGCAGATGCTTCCATTCTTCTTACATTTAAATAATACTGTATATTTGTAACATAATGAAACTTATTCATTCAATGTTGAAGGTTCATTCTCTCCCCAACCTACATATCCACTTTACTAATATTCTTTCTTGAGCCATTTGTCTTTGTTATTTCAGTAGGGGTACTTATAGTAAATGTGCACAAGTCACTTAAAAATATTATAAAACCACATGAAAGTTGGGAATTCACATAACCTTTTCACTCAATAGTTGAATTATCTTAGATTTCAGTAAGTCAAATACATAACTTTGTTTTATGAGGGCTAACTATACACACACACACACACACACACATATGTATGTATACTTGTGGCATTCAAGCTTACTTATTAATATTCAATTCAATATTTTGCTTACTAATAACATATAAAATAGGATTTTGTGAATGATGAAATAGTTAATGTCTTCTCAGCAAATATTAGCTCTAAACATTGGTAAATGTGTTATTGCTACTCAATTGATTGAAATTCTATACTTATTTATTATCTCTATCTTTATAATCTGATGTATCTTTGGAGTTAAAAAGTATTCATTTTCCTGAAAACTTAATCTAAGAAACTATATTCATTCTTTGATAATATATGGTGATATAGCTTACACAAGCTATTCACACAAGCTGGACAGTAAAAAACCATCTAACCAGGCAATAAAAACAAAATGTTTATAGGTTATTAAAAAGAAATGTCTTTATAAAGGAGAAATCCATTTTAGCAAGTATGTGTGTCATTTTCATATACTACACATACATAGTTTTTTTTTTTTCTGAAAAGTTATTGACAGTTTATATGTAATAAATTCAAGTAGTTATACCTAGTATAGCCTAGCCTAAGAAGTAATGTTTCCATTATTCTTTGTTCTTGTATTTATTTTATATTTACACTTTTTATTTTCACCATTAATCATGTAAATTTGTTCTTTTTGGATAAACCATGTGACTTCTGATTAAGTTTTTATGTTTTATTTTATAATACATGGCAGTATTTTTGAATGAATGAAATTACTTAAACTTTGAATTTTTAATGCTTTCCTAGGCTTTTATATTTTTCCCATCCTATGACAATGTTCTTACTAAAAAAATAAATAAATAAATAAAGTTGCTTTCCCCTTTATTTTCCATTGAAAGAAGATGACTACATTTGTATTGAATCCATAAATTTTAATACATACTAAACTCTTAGAAAATATTAATTTTGAGCATTTCCTTGCAAATAAAATTCACCTTGTGACTGTGAAGAATTAATTTGAATATATTTTATTTCATATTTTGTCTTCATTCACTGATTTGATTTTAATATATTTTTAGAAATATATTTAGTTATTTTAAAATATCACATAATCAACATCATACTTTGACAAGAATGCATGTAAAATCATCACCACATTATGTAAATGAAAGCATCAAATGAATTAGATATTCAATATTTTACATCTCATATATCTTTAAGCTCATTGTTATATTTAAATTCACTGCACTGTCAGAGTGGCATAACAAAGTGATAGAATATCAATGTTTTCCTTTACAAAAAACAGTGCCAAGAATTTTTATTTTTCTGTACTATGTTAAACTTGAATATAACATCCTGTCATCCACAAGAACCTTCATATTTTCAAAGTGCAAAATTCTATTTGTAATAACCTATTTATTTGGTTGTATAACTTCCATTACAATTTCTATTTGATCATATCAATCAATACTTTGATACTTAAGTGATTTCAACCCAAAACAGGTCTGAACTTTCATTTTCAATCAGTGCAATGGTTTCAGACTGACTCCAATATAGCAAACATAAGTGAAGCATGGGCCTATTCTAATTTCTCCCAATATTAAAGGACTAAGCACCAACAACAAAAAACACTCATAGACACAGGCAATTATATGGTGATCACCAGAGGGAAAGGGGGTGGGGGAAGTAGAAGAGAAAAAAAGGGGGCTAAATGGTGATGTGAAGGAGACTTGACTTAGGTGAACACACATTACAGTATACAGATGATGTATTGTAGATCTGTATGCCGTAAACCTATATAATCTTATTAATCAATGTTACCCCAGTACAAATAAAATTCAATAAAAATTAAAAAGAATCCAAAGATCTTTTCCTTTGTCACTTATTTTTTTCCTTCTGTGTGTGTGTTTTGTGTATATATATATATATATATATATGTATGTGATGTATATCATATATATGTGGCTGCTTCTTTCTAGCTTTTTTATCTCCTCTGGGGGATTGTATTTCTTTATCTACTCTTATATATCACTTTCTTACTTTTCCTATACATTTGGAAACATTTGAGTATTTTTATCTACTAGTCATTCTATAGAATTTGAATTTTTGAATTTCAATTGCTCAAAATGTCATATTTGTTATTTGAGTATAGTAATTAATTTTACTAATATTAATTAAAAGTGTGATGACGTTGCTTTAAGTTTTGTTGTAGTTAACCTTCCTTAATTGCCTAATTGTCCTTGTGTCTTGTTTGCTTGTTTTCACAGGAGGCATGTGAAGGTCCCACCTCATTCTTGTTTCTGTCTTTTCATGTGTCCTACCAATTCTACTTTCCTTCTTTCTTCCAGAATTTTCAATCACCTCTTTATTTTTGCATCATCTCTTCTGTGGTTTTTATTATTATTTTTATTAATATTTTTATTATTATTATTATAAATTCTGTGGTTTTTATTATTATTATTTTTTATTTTTTGTACTTCTGCAAAATGTTTCTCATGAAAGATAAGGGAAATGCATGTGAGCCATCGTAAGCCAAACGTTCTATGTTCAGCTTTTATACAAAAAAATGTTTAAAAGGCAATATAATCCTAGCATATATATTAAATAGAAGCTAACATAATTTATGGAAAATAAGTATGCAGTTACCCTCACATTAATTTCATAAATTAATTTTAAATCTTTTAGAAGTCTTCAAATACAATAGAGTGGAACATAGGCTGCAAATGTAGTATGCTGTTTAAAAACAAGTATATGTATGTAAATATATATATAATTTAGGAAGTACATTTCTTGTTTGATAATAAAGATTAATTTTGTACCATTAAAAGTATACCTTCTTTTATGGTATACCCTCCTTAAATTCACATGTTAAATTATTAATCCTCAATATCTTAAAATGTGATTATTTGCAAATAGGGTCATTAAAACTGAAATTAGTTAAGACAAAACTGTTAGATAAAGCTGTTATTAGTTAAGATAAAGCCCTAATCAAACATGACTTGTATCCTTATGAAAGGGGGATATTAGACCACAGACTCACACACAGGGAGATTCCATGTGAACATTGGAGTTATGCTGCATACCCAGAGGAACTACCAGAATGAGAGAAGTTTGGAACAAATGCTCCCCTAGAACTCTCAGATGGAACATGGTCCTGCAAAGACTTTGATCTCAGACAGCTGGCTTCAAGACTTTGGGACAATATTACTATTGTTTTAAGATCCAGACTGTGATACTTTGTTATAGCCTCCTTTGGAAACTAATACATCACCCTTGTCCTCCTGATATATTGTTCTTATGTCTATTAATTTGTGTCTGCTAGTTTTTGCTTCATTGCCGTTAAGATTAAAATAAGAAATATATTAATAAATGGAAAGCTGTGCATGTCAGTCATTTGCCACCTACTAAAGCTTTATATTATAATCTCACCTGAGTTAACTTTTTTCTCTCTGCTCCAGCCATACTGGTTGCTGGTTCAACTACTACTGATTGTGAATCCTCCTCATCAGGATCAGTAATTGTACTGACCTTCATCATCATCCTCCTCCTCCCCATTTGTTCCTTGAATGGTTCCTGTTTTTCCTCCTTTTAAGGTATCTTTTTCCCATGCCTTCACATGCATCAATAAATGTCTTCTCTTCCCACTCACTTCAGTACTATTTATCTATTTACTTATTAGCTTAATTCTTGGTCAACCTCCATGAACTTTCTGAGAGCAGAGCCATATCGGTTTTTACTCATCTTTGCATTCCCACTGTCGAATGCATTTCCTGGCTCATAAATAAATGAATCAAAGAACAACATTGCTAACTTAATGATTGAAGCTGTGATTCTAGAGCAGAAACTGTAAAATTGCTTCATTTTGGCTACACGGGCATTGCTTTTTTATTTATACCTGAAAATAAGCATGCTCTAGCTAAAAATAAATAATATTTGGTAAGCTCCCTCCATACTTTTTATGATTCTTATTATCTGAATACATGCTCTCTTTAAATCTTAAGGACAGACTTATGAGGTATATATAACAACCCCATACCCCACCCTTACTTCTGATGAAGAAACAGCATCTTTAAATTTAATTAACTGGCATAGTCTTACTCTAGATATCATGTTACAATAAGATAATATGGGATGCAATCAAAGACACTGTAGTCAGGAAAAGTTTTAGTACTAATGACCAAACAATGTTTGAGGTAACATGATTTTCCAGAAAGAATCAGGGGTAGGGAGGGGGGACAGAATCAGAGATAGAGAGAGACATTTCTGAGAGTTAGAAAGGTTGAGTATTGAAAGTCTGCTCTTCCTTTTGAATCATCCCTACCAGTGAAATTTCCCAGAGTAAATGTTTCTCATCTCAGTGATTGCCAAATATAGGTCCATTTTTATGTCAATGAAATCAACAAATAAGGGGTACTTTAGTCAAACTGCCTACATTATCAAATTAAACAGAGGACCACTAGCCTGTTAAATTCATCTCTGCCCAAAATTTTACTTGCTTTGCATTTCTAAATCAGTCACTCACAAAATGCATGTGCACATTATCTTCCTTATTTCTTTTTGGCCCAGCAATATTTTGAGATTGTACTTTCTCTTCCATATTTTACTGTCACATTTGCTTTTTGAGGTCATAATAAATACCAGCAGGCATTATTTCTGGGGTCATGTAAAATGAAAACAGAATAAAGATGAAGCATATTTTGAGGAGATGAACAGAAAGTATCAGAAATGTATAACTTATCTGATTTTTCAGAGTACATGTATAATTCAACATCCAGGCCCTTTTATCTGTAACCGGAGAAGCAAAAGGCAGTAGGGAATTCAAGTGGTGCTGCAGTTAAGCAACAGATGAGACCACTTATTGGACCAAGTGTTCCTCAGTCTCACAGTTCTGGCTACACCAGGGAATGCTTGCTGCTATAACAAAGACATCACCAATCTCAGCAGCAACAGCGACAGCTCCTAACACTTACTGTGATCTTTGAAGTTACTACTGTAATTGTTTTGGAGCATCACAAACCACACCCATATAAGGAAGCAAATTTAATCAATATATATTATCTTTGACCAACAAAATAAACAAAAATAAATGGTAGATTATATAAAGAGAGAAAAGGATATATATATAAATATAGATATTCTACCTAGTAAGAGTAATATGCAAATCTACCGTACCTCTACTACACTATAGGCTACACCCACAAGCCAACAGGAGTGAGTATGCAAATTAACCCCAACCAAGATGGCTGTGGCCACAGAGAGAGCAGGAGGGAGGCTTTGGTTTCCCCAGCAATGAAGGAAGACAAGCTTTCTGCACACCCTGGCTGGCCCAGGCCTCCACTCAATACTACGAAGTTTCAATTATAGAAGATAAATAAATTCCAACAAAAATGGCGGCAGTGATGGAGCTGGAGAGAGCAGGAGGTTAGGATTGCCTCTGTTGATGAAGGAAGCCAAACTTTCCACAGCTCTGGCCTGCCTTGGCCTCTGCTTAAGCTTACAAAGTTTCAATTATAGAAGATAAATAAGTCCCAACAGAAATGGCTGTGGACATGGAGCCAGCAGAAGGCTTGGCTCTGTTCCAGGCTACGAAGTTTCAATTGTAGAAGATAAATAAATCCCAGATACCAGGGCCTCCACTTGGGACGCTGAGGGGCATGGCTGGCCTGAAAATTGCCACAGGCCCCTCACCCAGGCCACCCCACACCCTAAGGAACCCCCCCCTGATCCAGGACACCCTTCAGGGCAAACCAGCTGGCCCCCACCCATGCACCAGGCCTCTATCCTATCTAATAAAAGAGTAATATGATGATTGACCATCACTCCAGCACACAAGATAACTGCCCCCATGCGGTCAAACGATCTGGCCCCCATGTGGACACAAGATGGCCTCCACAAGATGGCCAGCAGGGGAGAGCAGTTGGGAGGGACCAGGCCTGTAAGGAATGGCAGTTGGGGGCAATCAAGCCTGCAGGGGAGGGCAGTTAAGGATGACCAGGCTGGCAGAGGAGGGAAGATGGGGGCGAACAGGCCTCCAGGGGAGAGCAGTTGGGGGGACCAAGCCTGAAGGGGAGGGCAGTTAGGGGCAAACAGGCTGACAAGTGAGCAGTTAGGCATCAATCAGGCTGGCAGGGGAGTGTTTACGGGTGATCAGGCTAGCAGGCAGAAGCTGTTAGGAGCAATCAGGAAGGCAGGCAGGTGAGCAGTTGGGAGCCAGCAGTCCTGGATTGTTAGAGGGATGTCCAACTGCCCGTTTAGGCCTGATCCTATGTGGATCCAGCCTCAATGGGCAGGTGGACATCCCTCGAGGGGTCCCATATTGGAGAGGGTGCCGGCTGAGCTGAGGGACACCCCACCACCCCCCTGTGCATGAATTTCGTGCACTGGATCTCTAGTGTGTGTGTGTGTATGTGTGTGTGTGTGTGTGTGTGTGTGTGTGTGTGTGTGTTTGTGTGTGTATTATACTGAGTGGCCAGATTACTATGACCTCTGAATGCATAACAATCTGGCCACTCAGTGTATTTGTATCTCAAACAGGTAACAAAAGTATTCTAGACTTTTGCAGGAGATCAACCACCTATTTGCCCTGAGCGCTCTCTATCAGCCAGTGCAAAGGGGAACATTGATCAAGTGTACAATTTATTGTATCTTTCATATCAAATAAATGAGGTACACTGAGTGGCCAGATTATTATGCATTCAGAGGTCATAGTAATCTGGCCACTCAGTATAATACACATACACATACACACACACACACACACACACACACACACACAGACACTCACATACACACACAGAGAGAGAGATAGATAGAGAGAGAGAGAGAGAGAGAGAGAGAGAGAGAATATGACAAAATGTTAAATTTGAGTAATTTGAGTGAAAGGATATGAAAATGAATTATACTGTTACAACTTTACCCTAAATGTTAAAAGTATGTGAAGATAAAGTTACAAAAAATGAGAAATATTTTGATACTTGTGACCCTAATTTTATATATAGTTTTGATTATAAAAATGAAGTAGGTAAGTAACATAGTACAAAACTGAACCTTTGCAGATTATAGATTCTACCAGGTAAGCATATAATGTAATCACCTCTTTCTCAAACATATCTATACAATTAAATGTTTACTTCATCAAATCATGAAACACACATTATTTTACTTCCGCAGTTAGTTATACTAATTCCTAACATCATAAAAGATTTTCTGCTTAAAATAAGAGTTATCAGATACTACTCTTTTCTAAAATGATAGAGGTGATGGTAGGAAATGAAAACTAGGTTCTAGAAGCAGACAGACAGGGTGTAGAGTCCAGCTCAGCTACTTTGAGCTGCTTGATGCTGGAAAAATTGCTTTGTTCTCTAAGGTTTTCTTTCCTCATCAACAGCATGGGAGTAATTACTAATTCTCACTTCATGAGGTTGTCACGAGGACCAAAGGAGAAAATTCAAGAAGACTTCTAGCACAATGTCTGCACCATAATTATTTTTATAGATGATACCATTATTACTAATAAGGATTACAAATAATAAGTAGGTAGGTACTGCTTCTCCTCAAACAATTAAATAGGACACCTTTCCATAGATATGAAATCTTAACCAATGCACGATCTAAATTTACGTGGCTGATTTAGTTTACTCAAACGTCAAAGAGAATGAACACCAATTTCTTTCTCAATGCTTCGTTTAGAAGCAAAAGAACAACAAAAGCACAACTATATCTAAAGTAAATTCCTCAATATGACACCTCAAATGATTTCCATTGCTTTATATTTCTATTCTCATTAGGCATGTTTTGAAAATATTTCACTGCCTGAATAACTACTTGATAGTTTTATAAGCAACTTTTCGTTTATATTATTTTCAAGGCAGAGACACATTGTTCAACTGAAAATTTAAAACGTCTCCTACATTATTTTTACTTGCTACTCTGTAATTTAGTAAACGTCCATTTCAAAACATTTTTAATATTATTTATTAGGATTTCTTCTTTATTTAGAAAATGGATGATTACATACAACTGCTTTATATTATTTTTGTTTCACTTTGCAAAATAGTGCCAGTCATGCAAGGAAAGCAAAGAAAATCCATTTTTCTTCTCAATTTTTCAGGTTTACATGATTGGGCTGCCTCCCTGTGCCCAGACACAGCACACTCTGGTGAATACTGACTTCAAATGCTTTAGAACAACACTAAGTTTTAGTCAAAATAAATATGAAACAGAACCATTATTTTAAAAATATCAAAATTATATAAAATGAAGAGATAATATTCACAGAAGTTTTATATGAAGTTAGTAGCTATGAAGATAATGGACTCCTATAACTTGATTTAATTCTTTAACATCCAATTATAAAAAGACAGTGGTAAGTGACTTAAAAAATTAAGGTCCTAATATATTAAAATTGTTTTGATAATTAATATATGTTTATTGTTTTAATTATTTCACCAGTCACTATGCAATATTTGAAAAATATTCAACCCTTTTTTCAATAACTTAAATGTTATATTAGAAAAGCTAATTAAAGATTAAAGGAATCAGTGTATAGGCTATCTTCAAAGGATCTTTAATTTTTCTTATATATAGCTGTGACTACAGATTGATTAATATCAAGGTAATTTTATAATAATGTATAAATATGACAAAATGCTGCTGGATGCTTTAAGGGATCCTCCAATATGAGTGATTCAACACCTATTTGCTTATGAAGCATAGTCTGAGTTTAACAACTGATGACAGTTTATAAGTCTGCAGTGTTCCACTTCAGTCTGCAGTGTTCCACTTCTTTGATTTTTACAGATCTTGTAGAGCAGCCCATATCCTAAAAAATTAGCCACTGAGTTCATTTTTGAAAGTATGTACCCTGAGAAATGTATATTCAGACCCCTGAAGATTAATGATTTAAAGTAAAAGGGTGAAGCAATATCAACATTCAAGCTCTTAAAACAAGCCTTTTAATTGGAAAAGGTTGTTAAATAGGGCAACACTTTAAAGTAGTAAAATGAAACTCATTTTTAACATATTGGCAATTAAACTTATTTCTTTTTTGATTATTCTTTAGACACCCTCTATGGCACTTCTAAGGCAATCCTAATTATTTAACGCTAGTTTTGAAGTTTAAGATGAATGTTACTATGTTTCTTATTGCAGTTTTTAAAGTTCCTATGTGTTGCTTATAAAATCTGAACAGCTATTTCCTTCTTTAAATTCATACGTCTTTTAAATATATTTCTTATTGATTTATAACAACTCATCTTCTAGATTTTAAAAAGTATTCTTCAAATACAATAAAGTATTAAGTAAACTTTATATTTAGAACTCTGATGCTTGTTGGAAACCAAATATTTTTCTCACTAAATGGATGTAAACAGGAGGCCAGAAGGCTGGTCAACCTTAGCTGCTCTGAAAGGTCAGAGCTAATTACTCACTGTTTAGTTGAAACATTATTGGTTGAAGCAGCCTCTACCTGTTTGTTTCATGTTCATTTCTGTTTTGTTATTTCCTGCCTAAAGGCTAGGGTTGTGTCCCAAAGCCTTAATAAAAGGGAGAAAAAGGCCAGAGCAAGAGGTAGTCCTTTCCACTAGAGGAAGGCTCCCGCCTGGTCCCCCAATATCGCCAAATTAATGTTTTCTAGTCTCTCATTTCGTTTGCGTTAGGCCTCCTTCAGAACCCGAACCATGAACTGGAAACCCTGAACCACGCGGGATGTGGAAAGAGGTTCCCACAGATGCTTATAATAAGGGTCTGAGGATTTTTATACATTACATTTAATAAATACAAATGAAGAAGAACAGAGGCAGAATATGTAACTTAAACACAGTTGACAAAATAATATTTTTTTTTCATTCTTTTGAGGTTCATTTTAATATGTTTAAGTAGAATTCAATGAGTGCCTACTATCTGGCAGCACTGATAACTGAGGTATGGCCATAATACATTATTTTTCTTCAATCAAAAAATTCTCTACAGGGGAAAACTCTTTCGCTTACATTGCATTTTTAAAAAATGCATGAATGCACCCATTTCAAAACGGTAAATGGGATTTGTACTTTAAATCACTTGTACCACTAATAAATATAGAGATATAACTATATTTATGGTCTCAAAGCAGTGCTAGGCTTTTATCCAGGATGTCTATTATATAAGAAAGAACTTTTTGGGTTTAGCAGAATGGTTGACCTAATGAATGAAGCACAATGCCCCTAGAAGTTGCAGGAGCGACTATTTTATAGAAGGCATACGGGCCCTTCTCCAGCACAGGAGTCAATATGGGTTAATGTTCTACTCCTCAATGCCTCAACCATCCTCCTCCATATCCTGATATCTTTCAAAATGTATCAGAACCATTCTTAACGCCATTCATAGGGAGGGGTTGCTTACTATGGGATTCACAAATGTGAAGGGTTTATAATTCTATCATTTCTTTATTTGCCTAATCCATTGAATGAGTTCAAGTATGCCCTAGCCTTTAGTTATATTTGCATGTAGCTTTTTCATGTTTTATATGTACTTTTATCCATCTGGGCCTTTACATGTGCCCTTTTTCTTGTTTATAATGACTTTTTCCTTGTTCTTTACTTAGATTAATTTGTTTTCAAGTTTTAGACCGTTTGAATTCAAGGAAGCCTTTTCAAACTGTCTACCCTTTACAGAATTGCTTTAAATGTTTCTCTTCTCTGTTTACAGATGAATCTTTGCTATAAGTGTACTGCCTGAAATAAATTATTATTTTTACTTTACTTACCTGTCCTGTCTACCCTTTACAGAATTGCTTTAAATGTTTCTCTTCTCTGTTTACAGATGATTCTTTGCTATAAGTGTACTGCCTGAAATAAATTATTATTTTACTTTACTTACCTGTCCTATAGTCATATTCTCTATAGCAATTGATTTTCAATTGTTCATTTAAAAGAATTTACTCCATTATGTCAGAGAATTCTCCAAAGTACTTATACCTGGCAGATGTAGACTTTTGCACGGTTCTCATTTGCATGTAGTTTTAAGGGGTTGCATCATTTATGTGGTTTATATGCTGTTTCATTAAACTAATATTTATTGAAGAAATATATGTGCCACAAACTATGCTGGGCATTATAGGGAAAGTTAGGATGGCATAAAAAGAGACTATGACCAACTTCTGCTTTTGAACATGACAGAACAGCTGATACAGTAACCTTCTTACTGAGAAAAAGTCAGTGAAAATTTACCCCTACCTATCCCCTCTCTCCCCTCTCCCTCCAAAAAAAAGGACTCTCTTGATTGGAGAGAGCAATCAAGGCAGCCAAGAGACCGTAGACAGAAAATACAGTGAGTAGAGAGAATAGAGGTCAAGTGGGAGTTTTCATCTTTGTACTTGAATTGGAAAGACTGTGATTAAAGTTTAGATTTTGAAAGTGGCTATGAGTTGATGGGGCAAAATCCCAGACAGAAGAGAACTAGAAAAAAAAAAAGAATTTGAACTAAGCATGCACTTTTCCTGGAGATATCTAGCAGCCCCTAAATTATATTTATATTTATAGATAATGCATGTGTAATATATATTATACGTGATGTCCTAATAAAAGAGTAATGTGCAAATTGACCATACCTCTGCTACACCAAGCCATGCCCACCAGCCATGCTCACCAGCCAATCAGAGTGAGTATGCAAATTAACCTAACCAAGATGGCTAAGGCCACAGAGAGAGCAGGAGGGAGGCTTGGGTTGCCCCTTGCAATGGAGGAAGCCAAGCTTTCCGCAAACCCTGACTGGCTCAGGCCTACAATTAAGGCAACAAAGTTTCAATGGCTGTGTGAGCAGAAGACTTAGCTCTGCTCCAGGCTATAAAGTTTCAATTGTAGAAGATAAATAAATCCCAGATACCAGGGCCTTGGGTCGCCAGGGTGGGGAGAAAGAGGGGAGGTTGGCTGGTCTGCAAACCACCATAGGCCGCTCACCCAGGCCACCCCATACCCAAGGGCATACCCACGCTGATCCAGAACACCCGTCAGGGCAAACCAGCTGGCCCCCACACATGTAGCAGGCCTCTATCCTACCTAATAACAGAGTAATATGCAGATTGACCATCAGGCCAACATACAAGATGACTGCTCCTATGTGGTGAAAATATCCTGCCCCCATGTGGACATAAGATAGTCACCACAAGATGGCCAGCATGGGAAGGCAGTTGGCAGGGACCAGGCCTGTAAGGGAGGGCAGTTGGGGCTGACCAGGCATACAGGGTAGGACAATTAGGGGCAAATAGGCTGGCAGTGGAGTGGTTAGGGGGTGATCAGACTGGCAAGCAGAAGTGGTTAGGGCAATCAGGAAGGCAGGCAGGTGAGCAGTTGGGAGCCAACAGTCCTAGATTGTGAAAATGACCTCTGACTCCAGGTAGGATCGGGCCTAAATGGGCAGTCCGACATCCTTCAATGGGTCTCAGTTGTAGAGGGAGCAGGCTGGGCTGAAGGACACCTCCCCCATGCAGAAATAACATGCACTGGGCCTCTAGTCTAAATAATAAAAGTTGTAATATGCTAATTGGACTGGACATCCTTCTGGAAAACCTTCCAGATGAAGTCAGAACTGTGAGGGAAGCCCAGGTCCCGGGTACCAGAGGGAAGCCACTGCTGGCAGCTGGGAGAAGGAAGGCCTACTTTTGCATGAATTTCGTGCATCAGGCCTCTAGCCTATACTAATGAAAGAGAAATATGTAAGTTGACCATCACTTCACGAAGCCCACCAGCCAATCAGGATTGAGTATGCAAATCAATCCACCAAAGCTAGTGGCAGCCCCGCCCCCCAGCTGCTCCGAGCCTCTGGGCAGTACGCAGAAGGTGCGGAGCAGCCTGGCGGGGTGGGACACCTGCTATGAGGGAGAGGGCAGGGGCAGAGGGAGCTACAGGAGTGGTGCTCTGGCTGGAGCGAAGATGGAAGGCAGTGGCCAGAGCAAAGCCTGGGTCCCAGGTACCAGGGAAAACCGGTGCCAGCAGACAGGGGAAGGAAGGCCTATTGCACGAATCTTTGTGCAACAGGCCTCTAGTACATATATAAAACATATGCATGTATGTACATAGATGTCTGTCCTGACACAACTGTGGATGGTTAAAAAGAATGAGCAGAGACAGTGCCAATATGATGGTGCTGAGGCTCCTGAGGTCGCAGCTCTGTGTCTGTGGAAGTGAAGCCTCATTAACACTGCACTCTTCTTACTGAGATTCCTTCGAAGAGGAAACATGAAATCCTCTAGGCCCACCAACAAATGAAAGAAAAGATACAGCTTGGTAAGTGTCATCTCTATGCACAGATGTTTTTCCAGAAAAATCTAATGGCTTGGTTAAAGCCTGAAGTTAATAGATCACAACTTTAAGTGGATGAAGGTAAAATATAAAACATTTCAACAAGAATTACTTTTTTACAAGAATCTATGTTCAGAAATATATTCAAGCACACTAAAGTAAAATGGTAATGTCTTCCTTAAAGAAAAAAGAAAAGAAAAAACAACACCAACACACACACACACACACACACACACACACACACACATACACACACACAAAATCTGGAGTGAAGGCAATAGGGATATAAGCCGCAAAATAATTATAGATGGAATTCTTCAGGCAAAAACATAAAGATCGCATATGGAACTAGCTATCACCTTTCCTCCCTCCCAAGAAAAGCCATTGGAGGATAAAGCTCGGTAATAAGTGTCATAGAAAGCCTTTCTCGGATTGGACCATTCTGGGAGGGAGCGATGATTTGAGGATATCTTGGACAAATTGAGTTCTTAAAATCAAAGATCTGAGGACCACCCTTCCTCTTGTCCTGTCTCTGCCGACTTTTCCTTCCCTCAGTCCTCTTTACTCCCAACACATATACTGCCTGCACTCTCATTCCTGTTTCACACTGCGTTTTTGAAGTAACATAAAATAAAATAACATTATTTGGAACAAAGGAAAAGGAAATGGCTTTTGATTTACTATGTAAAAGGCAGGGGGAAGTTGAAAGTCACTCCGAGGTTTATATTTTAGAATAGCATAGATATAATTATGGCCCTCTAACCAGGAAAAAAAAGCACACCCAACCTATTTTCTTCAAAATGTTAATGAAAATATAGGTCATTCCATTTGCCATTTTACAAATAATGACATGCAAGTTGGAAAATAGAATCCTTTCTGAGATATAGAATTCAAAAATCCTTAATCCTTGTCTGTCTGAAATACTCCTTTTCCATCAGCCACTGCATTTAAACCTCTGAAAAATGATGTTGTTTAATTGCAAGATAAAATAATGATCTTACCACAGAAGTCTTAATGGTTTAGTGCCACTTAAAATGAAAGTCACAATTTAAAATTAACTGTGATTTTTAGGCACTCCCTCAAGATTTATTTTTGAATAAGTTTCTTCCATTTATCTTTTATACCATATTATACTGCTCTGCAGTTTATATGTATAAGGCAATGAGCTTAAAAATAAAAACTTCTTTGTGAAAAACTAAGAATTTCTTATAAGTATGTCTCAATATATTACTCCTGCAAGTACTTGTTTGTGTTAACACTTTTCTTTTATTCTTGTTACACAAAGCAGAAAATACAATATAGAAATCAATGGACCATCGTATGTATTTTTCTCCAAATACAACATTTAGAGACTCAGAAACATTTATTGTGCTTCCCACCTAATGTGCTCAGAGTAATCGTTTTATTACAGTGTTGCTTAACCTCCCACTGTCTTAGGCATTTCCAGCCATATTAATTAATCAATGGCAGCAAACTGTGGTGTTGAGAGTGTAACCGTACTTTATATATATATATATATATATATATATATATATATATATATATATATAAACTAGAGGATCATAAGGTCACAGTGCTATATTAAGTAAAAACAAGAACAATTTATGACTGTTGTTACCACATATTTTTGTTGCTTTATTGATTTGTTTTAAGTTAAATCAAGAGCAGGTATTTCATACCAATTTTTGTTTTTAGTCTTTAAATTAAATTAATGACATCAGGTTACCCCATGGAGTCTCCGGTAATGCAAATGTGGCAGCTCAGTATAATATACAGTTCATTCATTATGAGAATAAAGTGAATATTTCTAAATTTATAGAAGTACAATGATGGATTCATTTTCATCATTGCTAAGGTGTTTTCAGCCAAAAGTATATAAAATATTTAGAAAGGTTGAAAATATACTGAAATATACTGCTATAAATATTTGTGTTTTGTTTTTTTTTTAGGATGGAGAAATTCTTAACAAAAATTAGCCTTGGATATATGTACAAAGTGAGTCAGATGAGTAAAGGTTTCAGGGGATGAGCAATTTCCTCCTGGAAAGTAACCGTAATGTTTCAGGAGAGCAGGGTAGTATGTGCATAGGTAGAAAAGATGATTAACTAAGTTAGGTGCTGTCCTAGAGAAATTAATTTGCTTTACTGTGAAAGCTATTTATTCTCAGTCTGTGAATGATTTAGATTCATGACAGGGTCGAATACATATCTGCCAGCTCATGAGTCAACCCTACATTAAAGTATTTATGAAGGATAAAAGTAAATTCATTATCATTTATTTCTCAAGTTCTTTTGAAGGCAGCCAGTAGATTAAACTAAAAACATGGGAGAGTTTAAGCTGCAAATAGAAAATGTTATATGCTTGTTGATATTTAAATACGCAATTGTAATCAAAACTTTTTTTGACTTTTGGTTAATTCTTACCCACGGATATTTTTCCATTGATTTTTTAGAGAGAGTGGAAGGGAGATGGAGAGACGAGAGAAACACCGATGTGAGAGAGATACAATTATTGACTGCCTCCTGCACACACCAACTAGGGCCAGGAAACCTGCAACCAAGGTACATGCCCTTGACCAGAACTGAATCGGGTACCCTTCAGTCCTTGGGCCTACGCTTTCTATACTGAGCCAAACTGGCTAGGGCAAAACTTTTATTGAATTTAATGACATTTCCAATTTCTGTTTATAATGGCTGACAATGAAAATCAACATGTGTTATATATATCTTCATAACTACAAATAAATGAGGCTTACAGTTCAATTATTGTTGTGATTGTTATTATCTATGTATATAAAAGCCTAAGCAACTGAATGACTGGTCGACTGGTCACTATGATACTCACTGACCATCAGGGGACAGACACTCAATGCAGGAGCTGACCCCTGGTGCTCAGTGCGCTCCTACAGCAGGAGTGCAGCTCAGCTGACTAATGGGCGCCAGACACAGGGCACATGGCTGGCCACTGCAGCCTGGAGATGGCAGTGGAACAGCCATGAGCCTACCCAGCAGTGGCAGCAAGCACAGCGGGCCAGGATGAGCAGAAGCAGCAGGCAGCGTTGGACTGCAGGCTTCAGCTCGATCCCCACAGGCCACACCGAGGGATCCCACCAGTGCACAAATCTGTGCACTGGGTCTCTAGTATATATATAAAAGGCTATTATGCTAAGTGTCCTTCCCATTGTCTGACTGGTCGCTATGATGCACACTGACCACCAGGGGCAGACACTCAATGTAGGTGCTGCCATAATGCGCGCAGAGAAATGGCACCATAGACCTGGTGCCAACAAAGCAACACTCGGCTTCCCCCAAAGTGAGACAAAAGCCCTGCCACCATCCTGGAGCGACAGCCCACCAAATCACAGCCTATACCGCCGTGTCACAAAATGCGGCGCGCAGCCCATCCCAGCCCACAAACGGTGGCTGCGGGCACTAGGTAAAGACATCAGGTTTTCGTTGACATTCTGAAGCCTAAATTCCACTATGTCTGAAGAACAGTCATCAGCAAGTACTACTAAAACTGGTAGAAACTGCCTTCCTAGGGAAAACGAGGTAAATGAGAATGCAATTATCGAACACAGTTGTGGTGGAATGACTGTTACTGTCAATTTTGCTTATCCCTAAGTTTCTCCGATGAAAAACCAACTGATGGAAAACTTATTTGATGTTGGAGCAAAGGCAAAGTTTGTCCAAATGATATAAATTTTTCAGAATACCCAGCATATTTTTAAAAATTGATGATAAATTAAGATTCTGACAGTAAAAAATTCATGTAAATTATTCCTTGTTATATCATGTTTTTATTGTTTATTAACCAATTTTATATTATTTTCATGTACATTTTACTAATTTTCTTTCATTGCTGACACTTTTATTATAGAGAAAGGGAGAATAGTGATATTAAAATATTCTTTGTTAAAAAATATTTTTTATTGATTTTTTACAGACAGGAAGGGAGAGGGATAGAGAGTTAGAAACATTGATGAGAGAGAAACATCGATCAGCTGCCTCCTGCTCACCCTCTACTGGGGATTTGCCCACCACCAATGTACATGCCCTTGACCAAAATCGAACCTGGGGCCTTTCAGTCCACAGGCTGACACTCTATCCACAGAGCCAAACCAGTATTTCTTCTAATTAATTTCCTTTCAATGTGCACAAATTCATGCACCAGGCCACTAGTATACTATAGTGAGTCATGTGGTATGATATCTATTTTAAAATGAGAAATAAGCATACAGATGGGTCTAGTCCGGGCAACCTTCAGACATGGAATGCAGTCACTATTCAGCACAACACAGACACTGTCTAAATGGCAATAGAAATTAATCACAGTAGACAGTGGGCTGAACTCCGAATGGTTTGGCTGGTGATCACTCAGGAGCCTTGGTATGAACTGGTGCACTGACAGCTGGGCTATTCTAAAAGGATGAAGCCCATGGTTTGGACAAGAGAAAGCCCAGGGCTAGATGGTCATGAACAAACCCTTATTGGGTCAGGACTTGTAGAAAGACCATAGGTTTTCCTGCAAGAGCTGAGACAGACCTCCTTCTTTCCCACACCCCCACGTATGAGGTGCTGACACCCCTTGGCATCCCAGAAGCTGGTACCTTAGCTTTGGTGTGAACCCTAGCAACGGGGCCTTCGGTAGATACAGCCTATTGTGTCCTTACCACCTGGGAGGGAGGGATATTACTAAAGATGGCACATTGCACTTGAACTACCTTGACTTGAAGAATGCAATCTCCGCATGTCCTTTGTCCTTCGTGGTAACAACACCCCTTGCTGAGCTGCGGAGGGCACGCTTCAGAGGAGGGGAGGTGCGTGAACGTGCAAGAGCCGGTCTGCAGGAGGAGCGCAGTGTTGGAGGAGGCCATCGGGAGACCCTGAACTCCTATGAATCCGGAGCTACACCCCAGCAATCCCAGGCGCCCCGATGCTTCCCCTGGTCCTGGGAACGCGCACGCTGCCCTCTATCCCCGCACGAGGAGCCACTTCCCAGACGTCCTCCTGTGCTATGCAGACCACCTGGATGGTGTGTGCGACAAACCCCAGGGAGGCTGCTATAGACACTCGGTTCTGATGGGCAGTTAATGGAGATCTCACCCTGCTTGCGCCCAAGCCAAGCCTGGAAAGTTCCCTCGCTTATTAAAAGGGCCGCTTACCAGTCTGGAGCGCTCTGCTGCTTTCTCAGGCTCCTCCTGGCCTTCGTGTGCAGAGGCCGGTCTCAAAACTTGCCTGGAGAATGGCCGAGGATGCGAACCACCAGCCATGGAGGGGACCTGGGAAAGCGCTGAGCATCAGGGCAGCCCCCAGAGAGGCGGGTTCAGGCTGCTGGCACCTAGGACGCCAGCGCTCTCCCCACGTGAGGCCGGTCTCACGGGGTCTCTCGGGTTCCACGTGACAGGCAGGGGGGTCCTGGGATGAGTAGTTCCTGGTTCCTGGCTCCTGCTGCAGGACAGGTCAGTGAGAAGGCCGGCACCAACGGCTGAGCTGGCAAACTCTGATGCTCGTGGATTCCACCAAAGGCCCCTGGACTCGGGGTCACTGCAGTGCATAGGTCACAGGCCTGGCCCCCCTGCAGGCTGTGCAGGGGGGTCTGCCAGGGGCCAGAGTAGGGCAGTGTAGGGCCCAGGATCGGGTTGCTAATCTGCAAACTTCCAAAAGCCCCAAGGCCCTGGGCAGCGATCCGGGTTAATGGTGCAGAAGCCTTCTGGAGGCCCAATCCCATGTCTGCATGGGTTCAAGAACCTGAACACATAGTGCATCTCTTAGGGCCAGTCTTTCCTGCAGGCAGCCCCAGTGGACCTGATATTTGCCCCAGGAGACCTCCCAGAGCATCTGGTATTTGCCCCAGGAGACCCTTGCTGTCCAATCCTGGAGACTTTTATCCTGAAGAGCAACCTCAGGGTTTCCTTCCTTCCTCCATCCTTTCCTCCCTCCCTCATCTCATCCATCACTATTGATAGACAGGCAAACAGAGACAGGCAGATAGATAGAGATGTAGCTGGATAAGAGATATTTCTTTTAAGGGGATTGGCTTATGTGGTTATAGAAACTGACAAGTCCAAAATCTGCAGGGTAGGCCAGCAGGCTGGAGATCCAGGCAGGACCGGATGTTGCAATTTAAGTGTGCAAACTGTCTCTAGTTAGAATCCCCCCCTCCTCCTCAGGGAATCCCAGTCTGTTTGCTCTTAAGACCTTCAACAGATGATAGTGGCCCGCACACAGTATGGAGGGTAATGAGCTTTACTCAGAGTCCACTGACTAAATTTAATTTTACCTAAAAGTTAACTTTACATACAGTTTTAAACCAAATATTTGGCTACTGTGGCTTACCCAAATTGACACATAAAATTAGCTATCACAGTCTCCTACAGTCTCACATGGATGCCTATATCTGTTTTCAGATTTGCTGTCGGCATTGCCTCACTTTATCAATGTAATATATAGATGCTTTATTATAAAATTTTACATTTGAAATCGATATAATTTTATTAACTAATGTCAATAACTTAATAAAAATTATAAAATATGGCTCATACAAGCAATTTTTAAATCACAAGGAAGAGTTCAATCTTTAATGCATAAAGCACTAATAAGCATTATGAAATACATTATATAATGATTCTGTAAATTCCTACTTACACTTGTCAAAATAAGGGAATATATAATGGTGTGACTTTGTAAAACAAAAAGGCAGCATTTTAAAAAGATATATAGAACAGTTCATTAACTTTTTTTAAATATATCTTATTGATTTTTTATAGAGAGGAAGGGAGAAGGAGAGGAACAGAGTTAGAAACATCGCTGAGAGAGAAACATTGATCAGTTAACCCCTGCACACTACCCATTGGGGATGTGCCCACAACCAAGGTACATGCCCCTGGCCGGAATTGAACCGGGACCCTTCAGTCCCCAGTCAGACACTCTATCCTCTGAGCCAAACCAGCCTCAGCTTGATTAACTTTTTTAAGGCTATGTGTAGAGTCCTCTAAGATTTGGAGCTTGCGATTCCATGATGGGCAGATTGTGAAGAAAATGTTGCAGAGACGGACAGTTTAGAAATGGGGTAGTCATTAGAGAAAATAGAACAGTGTGGGTTATGGAAAGGATACTGCGATAGCTTTATAAATACCAATCAGATATTATAGAAAACTGTGCAAAATGTTTGGCCACAGCAATGTGTTTATAAGAATTTTCTTCAACCTGCAGAATAGAATGAAACCAGTGAGAGAGGAAGAGAGCTTACAAATGTTTGTCATAAATATATAACTTTATGTGTACTAAATTGAGTACAGGCCCCTGATGCAAATTATCTTCTAAAAATAGCACACCCAGATAACCCATGTATAAATCTAATATTAAATGCCAATTCTCAGTGTTAAAAAATTCAGACTTTGCGCAGCACATAATTTAAGTTAATTTGCTTCTCTAACATCTATAACAAAATCTCACTGGTAGAATCATCAGTGACTTATTGGCAATATAAAATAATTGAAGTTATCAACATATAAAATTAAAGGAGAGGGTTTAAATGATAGAATTATAGTACATGCCAGCAATTTCTCAAAGTGAATTACCCAAATATAATTGAATATCTCTGCTATGTTCTAAAGTTCAACAGCCTGAGCTGTTATTGAATTATGCATGCATTAATAAGACACTGCATACCAAAAGGGGGAAAATCTCAGAAATGGTTTAAAATCTATATGGGCTCAAAAATCTATTAATGGTGTCTAGGAAATTATATGCTCCATTTTCTGTTACATTCACTTCCAGATGCATCAACCAAAACGTATGAGACTAAAAAATACTACACATTTGCATATCACCATATTAATTTCAGCACTGAACTGGTAAGAGTTAAACCTCATGTGTTTTTTTTTTTATATTTTTGCTTCAACATAATTGACTTTTTTCATGTCTGCCTTCAATAGGGTCTTATAGTTTAACAAGTAAATTTGAATTTTTTAAGATTGTCTTTCATATAGTTATACCAAGACATGACCTAGTTTGGAGAACATTGAATATAGGACTTTTTGAAGAGTTATCTATATACAGTGGTACCTCGAGATACGAGTGCCTTAATATACGAGATTTTTGAGATACGAGCGGTTTTTGCTTTGAAATACAAGCAACATTTGAGATAGGAGTAATCGCAGGGATCGGCCGGCTGCACACGACCCACCAGTTTACCTAGACTCGAGCGTCTCATAGTTTCCCACGCCTCAAGGTTACTGAACTAATTAAACTCGTATCTCGAGGTACCACTGTATATAAAAAACCAGCGACCATAAGGACCATAAAGACCATAATGAATGGTCGCTATGACACCCACTATGGCCAACAAACTGCCAGGTCAGGGGGTGGGGCTAGCTGGCCAATTCTAGGCTCCTCCCCACGGCCAACCTGCCCCTGTTCGGACCCTCCCACTCCAATCAAGAGTGGGCCACCGGCCAAATACCCCTTCTCTTTCCCTAGGCCAGCCCTGCTCCCGATCAGCCCACACCACCACTATAAGCCTGCAGCCCCTTCTTCTGGCTGCCCCCACCCCGATCGCACTCCCCACTCTAATAGGGGTTAGGGCCAGCCAGACCACCACCCACAGCTCTTCCTGATGGCTGGCCCCCACCCCAATCGTCCCTCCAACTGCAATCGGGGGCAGGGCCCACTGGCTGACCAATCCCCCATAGTCCTCTGCCCCAGTGGACAAAGCCCTGATAGGGCCCCGATCAGGGAGGGCCGGTTGGCCAACCTCCCACCATCTACTCCTCCCTAAAGGCCATGCCCCAATCTACTGGGCCAGCCAGACCCCACCTATGCAAAAATTCCTGCACCGAGCCTCTAGTGTTTCTATAAAAGAGATGGAGCATAGATGGTATAAAATGATGTTTATAGTCTCTGTTTTTGCAATTTTAATGAAATAAGTATTGCTCAGTTGTGAGTTGTCCCCGTTGACAAATGTACGAATTTAATATGTTTGCTGCTTAAAAATATATAGTGACTTGTCTTAAATACCATGTATTCATAGGACTTGGGCATAATAGAGGAGATACTCTAAAAGACAGAGAGATAAGAAGAAAATAACTGAAAATTACACACACACACACACACACACACACACCTCTAATTTTAAAAAATTAGAGATACACAGTTTTCTCATGGCTGCATCTTTTTCTCTCAGATTCTTAGACATGAGACAGTATTCCCAAACCTACAGGTTAAGAAGACACATATGTACTTGGAACTGTCTGCAAACCAACCAGATAGCTCAGACACACATGCATTCACATAAATATGTTTGTGTTTAAACATTTCAAAGCTTTTAAAAATAAAATGTGAATCTGACCAATATTCTGCTGGGTTTGTGATGCTTAAGATTCTTTTGAAGCAGGATAGTTGTATAAACCTTTGTATATAAATTGAAGAGGTGAGGGGTGATACACATTACAGAATGCAATTTCTGATTTGCATTGTAATGGTTAAGTTTAAAAATAGAGCTGCTTGCTTAAAAAATATATTAATGAATCAGAAAATTTTCTTACATAATACATTTTAAAATTTTAAAAAGTTGGCATAATATATCCTCATTGCTCTAAAAGGGTTTGTCTCTAAGAGTTATAATGAAAACTTTTACTCATGTTTCTTATCTCTTCTGACCTTTACTAGTATACACATTCAAAGCAGCCATCCTCAACCTATATGGTAATTTTTCATATAATGTATCTCTATATTTCTAGATTATCTGATTGAAAGGCTATTTTATGATTGTGTATTTTATACATAACCTCATGACAGCTGCAAGGAAGTTCAGATCTTTTTTCATTCTCGTCATTCCTCACATTTAAAACAGAATATTTGTTAAATTGATCCATCTTTACAGTATGTCTATGAAAAACTAATTAGTAACTGAGTTTAAGTAACATAATACAATTACTCATTTCTTTTACTTCTCTTTACTTTTGTGTTTGGCTGTAGCCTCATTATTTTTACTTACATGATTTCTATATAAACTATATAGTTATCATTAATTTTATACAAGGAAATAATTCTGTCACTTGTCTTTCAACAATGTATTTAAATGTTAAAACACCTGAGTTCTATTTTTTTTTTTTTCCTAAAGACCCTGCCTGGAATCCAGAGCCCTCAGACTGCCATTTAGATTATATTGCTCTTTGAGTCTGTAACATGGAAATTCAGCTGTGGGTTTTTAATGTAATCATACATTAAAATCATACATTTCCTGCATACATCTACTCTCACATGAATATCTTGCTTTTATGTTCTTTTGTTTTCTTTAGACTTCATTGGAACACATGTTTCTTTAGCTCCGTTAATTTATTTAAAAAGGTAAGAGATTTATTAAGAGATTTATAACTGAGCAAACTTTGTTTTAAAAGCCATAATTCATCTTGAATGTATCATGGGAGTGTGAAAGGCAGCTTTATGTGCATCCCCATCTTCATGGTCCAGAAATCATGACTCATCTTCGTTTTTGTTCAATAATCTTAAATTTTACATGCTTTCTGTATTGTCACTGTTCACCTGAATACTCTTATGATTAATTATAAAAATGACAAAACATGGGAGAAAAACAAGTTTTGAGAGCCTCAGGGCACTTCCTGGAAATAAGAGGCAAAACTAATTTGCTGTTGAATGAGTAAGTATTTAAACAGATAAAAATAAATTAGCAAATGGCATTAAATCCTGCTGTTTTCTTACTAAGGGACAAAAGATAAATTTTAAAAAATAGTAATACTTTTATACAATACTAGAAGCCCGGTGCATGAAATTCATGCACAGGGGAGGAGTGTGTCCCTCACCCTAGCCTGCACACTCTCCAATCTGGGACATCCCTCTCACAATCCAGGACTGCTAGCTCCCAACTGCTTACTTGCCTGCCTTCCTGATTACCCTAACCACTCCCCTGCCAGCCAGATTGACACCTCATTGCTCCCCTGCCTGGCTGGTTACCCCAACTATCCTCCCCTGCAGCCTGGTCACCCCTAACTGCCCTCCCCTGTAGCCTGGTTGGCACCAACTTCCCTCCCTTTCAGGCCCAATTTCCCTTCCCTGAGGCCTGGTCACCCCCAATTACCCTCCTCTACCAGCCTGGTCACTCTTAACTGTCCTCCCCTGCTGGCCTGGTCACCCCAACTGCCCTCCCCTGATGGCCCTGTTGCCCACAACAGCCTTTCCCTACTGGCCTGATCACCTACAACTGCCCTCCCCTCCTGGCCATCCTGTGATGGCCATCTTGTGTCCACATGAGGTGGCCATCTTGTGTGTTGTAGTGATGGTAAATTTGCATATTACCTCTTTATTAGATAGGATGTTATTTACATATTTTTTAAAATCTATTCATACTGATAGGGTCCCAATGATAAGACTTCAATTCAATGACCAGTGTGATGATAAAATCGTATGTGTGCATGTGTGTGTGTGTGTATGTATGTGTGTTTGTGTGTGTGTGTTAAAAAATCAGAGAATTACAAGGCTAGTGTTATTGTCCCTAACAATTTAACCACATTGTATAGGACCAATGGCATACAATACTGAACAAAATGGAGCTCCTTTCAGATAAGATAGAGTTCAAATTATATAAAATGCTTAGAAATGAAAATCAAGTCTTTCATTACAAACTAACCCATTGGGTCTCTCTGAGAGAGTTTTTCAGTGATATAAAGCATAATTAAGTTTCAAAAGTACAAAAGGGACTATAGAGTCAAGAAACTATGAAAGGTCCAAGGATAAAAAGAATGGCAAACACAGTGCACTGAGAGTCGGGAGATGTAGCTAGAAAGAAAAGTAGGACCAGGCGCTAACATTGATGTCTATTTCAAGGATGGCAATTTGTTTGAAGAACAATAAATTACATTCTTTTATTTAGAGTAGAGTAAAAGATGTTTGTTATATACACGATGTAAAGTATTTTTTATCTTATTTATATCTACTTTATAGCAGTAATATTTTAATTGATACAGTCTCTATCCTTTCTTATATTTATTGAAGGTATACTCTTTTATGAACTAACTTGTATGTGTTAGAGAAAACTGAAATTTCATTAGTCAGCTGTTAGGATGGGATTACAGAACCATAAATTTTCTCAGTCCTTTACTACTGTTATTATATATTTTCTCAACATGAATGCAGCTGAAAATAAGGGTAAAGGGAAACAGAAATATGGAAACCTCCTGAAATAATTAGTGACAGCTACCACAGACTTCAGAATTCCAAAATAAAACGACTTCCAATCTAGAATTGTATATCAAACTTTAGCCATTCATTATTGTAAATATTTTTTAATAAATTCAAGGGCACATTAATTATAGCTCTCAAGAACCTTTTTCTAACAAAGCTGTAAGAAAATATTCTTCACCAAATTACAAAAAAGAGAGAGAGAAGAAAATTGTAGGATTTGTGGACAAAGAATACAACTGGTCTAAAATAGAAGAAACATAAAACTAGTAAATTATTTAGTGTGTGTGTGTGTGTGTGTGTTTTTCCTCTAAGGAGATAAGTGTTCCAATTTTACAACTTAATGGACATTTTAGATTAAGAATATTTATATGCAAGGAAAGATCTAAAAATACAAGTAAATTATTAATTATGAGTAAAAGAATATACAATTTAGGATTTAGAAATATAATCATAAATGACAGTATGAACTATCTCAATAATAATAATAACAATAACACTGATTATTGTTTTGAATTAACTTTCTAGTATGAAGATATTGGAAGGGTAGAAAATATACCATATCTGTGGTGGCTTATGGAAGTGATACTATAATATACCTGCATTTTCTTCTATAAGGTTTAGGCATTTGATAGCATTAAAAAAGTTAAGAATCAAATGATACCATAATAATTCCATTAAATAAATAAAAGTAAGTAGCATAAGAAAAATACAATACAATCTTTTGGAACTAGTGATTCATGGATTTAAACGTTATGTGGAAGAAACTATTTTCTGTAATAAGCCTTATAATAACTTTTGATTATTTAAATAGTAAGCACTTAAGACTTTGATTTTCAAATTTAAATGAAAAAGAAAACATTTAATATGTGTCAGTTCTTCATATGTTCAATAGGTGTAGGAAACTATTACCTCTACATATTTATAAAATAAGAAATAAGGAAAACTGTTAGAAAAATCAAATGGAAATAAAGAAAAAGAAATCTCAGGCATTGAGTGTTTTATTTAATTGACTCTATGTTATTTGAATAAAATATTAATTATAAAAAGTGAATTAAAATGGAAGTCACTGGGTTGTTTCTCAAGCTAGCAGAGATTTACGGCTTGATAATTTAATGTATTTAGGAACATACATATATATATGCATATATATATACATATATATGTATATATATATATACATATATATTCTATTTCTATTGATTTTGAATACATAGTAATAGAAATTAGCTGCTAAAATGCTTATTGAAAATGTGTTTCTCTATTGCTTTGCACTAATTACCTTCATAACATTAGGTGGGAATTAGTTTGATTAGTTTGATGAAATGTTCTGATTGAGACACCTCAGGTATAAATCAAAATTGACTTAATTTAATTTCCATTCTGTGATTTGATTAGAATCATTGCCGCTAAACCTATGCAAATGGGCTAGAATTGATGATGTTTTCTTTTTTTATTACTTGAATTTCATTTTTGAAAAACCTAATCACTAAAAAGTATTAAGTGACATTTAAAGAGCATAATTTTCATATACCTGACTTAACTCTATGATTTATTGGAAGAATATTTTCTAATGCAGTAATTTTTTTAAGTTTGAAATTTTAGAACATCTGGGTACCCAGTGTTCTAAAAATCAGTAATTTCTTTTTATTTTATAAGAAGTTTTAGAGACTGTAGCTTCCAATGCAAAATATTAAGATATTCTTACCCCCAAGGAACGTAAAATTGAAAATGATCACTACGAGAAAATATTCATATGACCATTGGGTTTTTTAGGGAAATCTCTCCTTAAGCCATAGGATAACATGTTTATGGATACTAACATTAATTAGAAGTTTCTGACAAAAATCTACCTATATTAGCTTCCTGTGGCTGCTATAACAATAATCACAAACATGGTGGCTTAAAACAAAACAAATTGGCTTTCTCCTAGTTCTGGAATTTGGAATCTGAAGTCAATATTACCTCTGGGTGGACATCGACATGTCAGCATTTTCTTGCTTCCTTCAGAGTCTATGTGGGAGAATCCTTCCTTCCTCATTCCAGCTCTCCTGTTGTCTCCTGGAATTCCTCGACTTGTGATCCATCCCTCTAATCACCAAGGTCAGTATCTTCAAGCCTATCCATCTTCACTTTAACTTCTCTGTGTGCAAAGTCTTTCTCAGCTGCTATCTTATGTAGATGCGTATGATATAGTGCCAACCAAGATAATCCAGGTCAACCTCTCCATCTCAAATCCTTAACTTAATCATATCTCCAAAGACCCACTGTTATGCCATGTAAATTAACAGTTAAAACCACACAATACTATCGGAATACCAATATATAATTTGTTTTGACCAAAACAGTGCTAAGCTACATGAGGTTTAGAAGACCACAGGCCTTTGCCCAGTAATGCTGCGTGTTCACACCAGGCTTCTAATTTATGAAGATTATTCATAAAATTATATGTATAGCGCAACAATTATGACTAAACTACCCATTGAAGCATTTGCCACCTACAAGTCACATTACTTAGTCTGACTTAGGTGAGCAAACAACAAAGGTTATCAAATATAGTCCCTTCCTTTTAGAAGTGTCCAAACTAATAGGTAAAATATTAAAGTTTAAATACAAAAATAATTGAGAAGTGCAAAAGTTCAGATCAAAAGTGCTATGGAAATGTAAAAAAATACTGATGGATGCATGAAGTATTCTTTTTTTTTTAATGTATTTTATTTATTTTTTACAGAGAGGTAGGGAGAGGGATAGAAAGTCAGAAACATCGATGAGAGAGAGACATCGATCTGCCGCCTCCTGTAAGTCCCACACTGGAGATGTGCCCGCAAGCAAGGTACATGCCCCTGACCAGAATCGAACCTGGGACCTTTCAGTCCGCAGGCAATGCTCTGTCCACTGAGCCAAACCGGTCTCGGCATGAAGTATTCTTAATAGAGAAAGCATTCCAACTTGTTTTTGAAATCTATAGTCAAAGTTGGACAATGTTTCTGTAGGACAACTAGTTTTTTGAACAAGTAGTAAAATAAAATTGTATATAAAATTGAAATTTAATTTAAAAACATCTTAAAAGTAAAATAATTTCCATCTATGCAAAACCAAAATATAAGCAAATGTTAAAAGTATAGGTTCAATATACATTTAAGAAATCACATTATGTATTCATAGATGACTCAATATAAATTCAGGATTTTTATAGAGGGCCTGAAATTATTCCCAAACTTTTGAAGAAGATACCATGGAAGATCAACATTAAATTAACTCATAAAATATCTCTTGATTTCATATGCAAAGAAAGCACGATTGGCATGTTAGCATGTGGAGCAGGAAAAGAAAACTCTTTGAAAACATTTCTGATTTAAGGAGAACAATACATTATTCTTTACTATAATTTTATTGTTCTCACAGTAGTTTATATAATTTAACTCAAATATTTTTCATTTAAATTCTTTATTGTTTAAAGTATTACAAGTGTCTCTTTTTCCTCCTATGAACCTCTCCCCTGCCACTTCCACCCCCCAGCACATGCCTTCATCCCCCTGCTGTCTATGATCATGGGCTATGCTTATATGCATGCATACAAGTCCTTTGGTTGATCTCTTATAGCCTTTCCCTGCCTGCCCTCTCAGGTTAGATGGTCTGTTCAATGCTTCTGTGTTTTTGGATCTATCTTTGTTTATCAGTTTATGTTGTTCATAACATTCCACAAATGAGTGAGATCATGCAATATTTATCTTTCTCCAACTGGCTTATTTCACTTAGCATAATGCCCTCCAGGTCCATCCAAGCTGTTGCAAATGGTATGAGTTCCTTTTTTTTTTTTTTCAATAGCATACAATTCCATTGTGTAGATGTCCTACTGTTTTTAATCTGCTTATCTGCTGATGGGCACTCAGGCTGTTTCCAAATCTTAGCTATTGTAAATTGTGCTGCTATGAACATAGGGGTGCATATATCCTTTTTGATGGGTGTTTCTGATTTCTTGGGATCTATTCCTAGAAGTGGGATTACTGGACCACATGCGAGTTCCATTTTTAGTTTTTTGAGGAAACTCCATACTGTTGTCCACAGTGGCTGTACCAGTCTGCATTCCCACCAGCAGTGCACGAGGGTTCCTTTTTCTTCACTCTCCAGCACTTGTCCTTTGTTGATTTGTTGATGATAGCCATTCTGACAGGTGTGCGATGGTACCTCATTGTCATTTTGATTTGCATCTCTTGGATAATTAGTGACTTTGATCATGTTTCTGTATGTCTCCTGGCCTTCTGTAAGTCCTCAAAGTATCTATTTAAGTCCTTTGCCCATTTTTTCATTGGATTCTTTACTTTCCTTTTGTTAAGTTATATGAGTTCCTATAAATTCTGGAGATTAAATCTTTATCAGAAATAACATTGGCAAATATGTTCTCCCAAATAGTGCTCTCTCTTGTTATTTTGTTCATGGTTTCTTTTGCTGTGCAGAAGCTTTTGATTCTGAAGTAGTCCCATTTGTTACTTCTCAGTTTCCACTGACCTAAGTGCTATATAGGCAAAGATATTGCTACAAAATATATCTGATATTTTGCTGCTTTTGAATCCTTCAAAAATTTTTATGTTTTCCTGTCTTACATTTAAGTCCTTTCTCCATTTTGAGTTTATTTTTGTGTGTGGTGTCAGTTGGTGGTCTAGTTTCATTTTGTGTGTTTGTTTGTGTGTTTTTTTTTGCATGTATCTATCCAATTTTCCAAGCACAATTTATTGAAGGGACTGTCTTAACTCCATTGTATGCTTTTACCTCCTTTGTGAAATATTAATTGAGCACAAAGGCTTGGGTCAGTTTCTGGGTATTCTGTTTTATTCCACTGGTCTATATGTCTATTCTTGTGCCAGTACCAGATAATTTTGAGAACAGTGGCTTTTTAATATAGCTTGATATCTGGTATTGTGATCACTCCTACTTTGTTCTTCTTTCTCGGGATTTATGCGGTTATTTGAGATGTTTTTTGTTTTTGTTGGTTTTTATTATAGATGAATATTTGGAGAGTATATTCTAGCATTTGAAGTATGCCATTGGTCTTTTTATGGGGATTGCATTTAATTGATAGATCACATTGGGTAGTATGAACATTTTAATGATGTGATTCTACCAATCCATGAACAAGATATATTATTCCATTTATTTGTGTCTTCCTCTATCTCTTATTTCAGCAACCTGTAGTTTTCTGAGTTCAGGTCTTTTACCTCCTCAATTAAGTTTATTGCTAGGTACCTTAATTTTTTGGTGCAATGGTAAATGGGATTATTTTTCCCTTTCTGTGAATTCATAATTGGTGTATAAAAATGTGATGGATTTCTGGGTGTTAATTTTGTATACTGCTACATTGCTGAATTCGTTTATTAAGTCTAGTAGTGTTTTTTGTTGTTGTTTGTTTGTTTGCTTTGTTGTTGTTAAGAAATTAGAATGTCACCTTGCAGTATTTTATTTATTTATTTTTAATATTTTTTATTGATTTTTTTACAGAGAGGAAGGGAGAGGGATAGAGAGTTAGAAACATCAATGAGAGAGAGACATCGATCAGCTACCTCCTGCACTCCCCCCACTGGGGATGTGCCCACAATCAAAATGCATGCCCCAGACCGAAATCAAACCCAGGACCTTTCAGTCCACAGGCTGATATTCTATCCACTGAACCAAACCAGTTTTGCCTCTAGTAGTGTTTTGATGGAGTCTTTGGGGTTTTTTTATGTACAATATCATGTCATCTGCAAATAATGACAGTTTTACTTCTTTTCCAATTAGGATGCCTTTTATTTCTTCTTCTTCTCTGATCACTATGGCTAGCATTTCCAGTACTATGTAGAACAGGAGAGGTGAGAGTGGCATCCCTATTTTGTTCTAGTTCTTAGAAGAAATGAATTTAGTTTTAGCCCATTGAGTATGATGTTTGCTGTAGGTTTGTCGAATAAGGCTTTTTAAAAAATATATATTTTATTGATTTTTTACAGAGAGGAAGGGAGAGGGATAGAAAGTCAGAAACATCGATGAGAGAGAGACATCGATCAGCCGCACGCCCCACACTGGAGATGTGCCCGCAAGCAAGGTACATGCCCCCAGCAGGAATCGAACCTGGGACCTTTCAGTCCACAGGCCGATGCTCTATCCACTGAGCCAAACTGGTCTCGGCCAAATAAGGCTCTTATTATGTTGAGGTATGATCCCTCTATTTCCATTTTGCTGAGGGTTTTTATCAAGGAAGGATGTTAGATTTGTCAAATGCTTTTTTTGCATCAATTGATATAATTATGTGATTTTTGTCTCTCATTTTGCTTATGTGATGTATCACGTTTATTGATTTGGGGATATTATATCAGCCTTATATCCCCAGAATAAACCCCATTTGGTCATGCTGTATGATTTTTCTAATGTAATGCTGGATTCAGTTTGATAGAATTTTGTGGAGAAGTTTTAACATCTCTGTTGACCAGGGATATTGACCTGTAATGCTCTTTCTCTGTAGCATCTTTATCTCATTTTGGAATTAGGGTAATGCTGGTTTCATATAAAGAGCTTGGAAGTGTGCCTTCCTCTTGAATTTTTTGGAATAGTTTGAAGAGGATATGTTTTAGTTCTTCTTTGAATATTTGTTAAAATTCCCATGTGAAGCCATCTGGATCAGAGGTTTTGTTTAAAACTTCAAGCAAACAAAACCCCTGCTTCAATTTCATTGGTAGTTATCGGCATATTGAAGTGTTTTTATTATTCCTGATTGAATTTTGATAGCTTTGCCTGGTATAGTATTCTTGGTTCAGTCCCTTGCTTTGCATCACTTTATGTATTTCATTTCATTCCCTTCTTGCCTGATGATGTGTTTCAATTGATAGTCTAATGGGAGATCCATTGTAGATAAATTTCTCTCTCTCTGGTAGCCTTTAAGATTCTTATTTTGTCATTGATGTTTGCAATTTTAATTATGATATGCCTTGGTGTCAGTCATTTTGGATTCATCTTACTTGTGACTCTGTGCTTCTTGGACTTGTGTTACTGTTTTCTTCCCCAAACTATGGAACTTTTGTCATTATTTATTGCAATAGATTTTCTATTCCTTACTTGGCTTCCTCTCCTTCTGGCACCCCATTATGAGCATAATATTTTGTTTCATGTTGTTCCAAAGCTACCTTGGGCTCTCCTCCCTCCACTTTTCAAGTGATTTTTTCCCACAAGTGCTGCTCTGCTTGGGTGTTTTATCTACTTTCCCTTCTTACTCTCTGATGAGGTCCTCAGATTCATCTAGTCTACTGTTGAAACATTCCAGTGTGTTCTTTATTGCAGCTATGTCTTTCTTTGTTTCTTATTGATTCTTACATATGTTGAATTTGTCTTCCATCCTTTTCTGTGTCCTTAGAGCCATTGTTCTGAATTGTTTCTCTGACAAATTGCATGCCTCCATTTCATTTATTTTCTTTCTTGGTGATTACTCCTTTTCTTTCATATTTTTTTTTCATTATCTCCCTATTTTTGCTGTTCCTTTGTGATAGTTTCTATGTATTAGTTCAAACTTCTATGTTACCCAGATTTTTTCAGTTTGTCTTATATAGTAGATGTTTTGTGGGGTCCAGTGGTACAATCTCTCAGATCTTCTGACCTGGGTATTCTGGGGATGCCCACTATTTGGTAAATTTGGCTTCTCTTGATATAGTGGGTCTTGAGTGTTATTGTCTTGTTCATTGATAGAGTATTCTCTCAGTGTGTCTGGTTATGTGGGTCACTCTCTACCATATTGACCAAATAGCACAAAATACAACTCAATAAGACACAACACAAAGGGAGAAAATTATGACATTGATAATGCCAATAAAACTGACCACCAGAGTAAAGAGAATTTGGAGAGAGAAAAGAGAGAGAAAATAATGTCAAGAAAAGGAAAAATGGTAAGAGAGAAAGGAAGAAGGAAAAAAAATAAAAAGAAAGCAATATATATATATGGGGAGAAAACACCACAAAGCAACAAAATAAACCAAAAAAATTAAATAAAAATCACCCAGAAAAACTGGGGTGGGCAGAATCTGTAAAGGCAGAGCTTATATACAGAAAGCAAAGTTAAGGAATTTGATAAATAGGGGAGGAACCATTGGTCACTATAGAAGAGGGAGAAAGAGAATGAATAAGAAGAAAATAAAAATAAATAAAAAATATTTTTTTCCTTAATTTTTCTATGTATTCATATATTTAAAAAAAAAAAACAAGAATAGAGGAGAGAGCAGATTATCTTGAGTTTGCAAGTAAAACTAATTAAACCATTAGGAGAAAGGGAGAACAAGAAATAAGAGGAAAAATGTGAGCATAACAAAAATGACTAGCAAAGAAAGAGAAAATAGAATGGAGCATGAACTTGGAGCAGGGGAGAAGAAATGAGTAAACCAACAGAGACTATAATAATAATAATATGCCAATAAAGCAGATAAAGAAGATCAATTTTTAACAAGGGGTAAAAATAATGGAAAGAGGAAATCTAAAGCAGGCACAAGAGAAGAGAAAACAGGATGCAAAAGGGAGAAGTGAGGAAGAAAAGGGTGTGAAAAAAGAAAAAAAGAATAAGATAAAATAACAAGAAAAATAAGTAGAGAATAAAAAAGAATAATACAAAAAATAAAAGAGGAACAATGATAAAGAAAAAAATTAAAAAGTGAAGTGTCCTCAGAAATACTTTGAGAGACTTTGTTTCCTCTGCAAAGGTGTAGGCTGGCTATCGCTGCACTAGGTGCCTTGTGACTGCTGGGAGAGGCTGGTTCTACAGGAGAAAAATGGCTGCTTAGGATTGGAAGATCCCGGATGTCTCAGTGCTGGATTCCTGGTCACCTATCCCTGTCCTGCTCCCCTCCACATCCTCCACAAATCTGCACCTCAGTCTCGGTGAGTGTTTGTAATTGAAAGGTGCATTGAACCTCATTTAGTGAATAAAAGCAAAGGTAAAACAGAGGCAAAACAACCATGTGACTGCAAGTTTCTCTCCCCCCCCCGCTACCCCTCTGCCCACCATAGAGCAGCTCAGACACCTCTTCAGGCTACCTTTCTGGGTGCAGCCTCTCACAGCTATGGACTTAGATCTAGATTCCCCATCCACCAGCAGCCCTGTGGACTTTTTTTTCACCGTCAGATGTTATACCTGTCTCTAAGGGATACATAATTGGTGCAGTGTAACTTCCTTCTGACCCTCTCAGCCTGGTGGTTGCTCATATCTCTCCAGCCTCAATCTCTAATCCTACCATTCTCCAGGTATCCTCTGCCATTTCTGGCTGTGAATTGTCTCACCAGGTGTGTCTACTTGACCAATTCTGGATGTTATTAGAATTAGTTGCTCCTTCTATCTGCCCCAGAACAAGGTGCAGGATACTTCTGTCTATTCAGCTGCCACTTTTTTCAATAACTCAAATATTTTTAAAGGAAATTTGTCATAGTGTTTCAAAGTGAATTTTTCAGTAAGATAGTTCACTTGTTCATAAATTCATAACCCTGTTATCTAAATAAAATATACATGTAATAAAAATTAATAATACTGTAGTCCCAAATTTAAGAGAGAAGAGTATCATGTGCCTTACTCTGACTTTATGTAGTCAGGTTTTAAACAACACAGCAATGAAAACAATAGGACTGGCAAAGAAGAGATGGTCTTAGACAATCTTTACACCCAACTTTATATATGGGGCAGAAACATGTCACTCACATCAATAATATGAAGTGCAAGGGTAATGAATTCATTAGAATGTCTTATTTGGGTTTTACAACCTTCAACACTTAGACTTTAACTTCTGCACATCCCATTAAATTCTTCTGCTTTGCTTTAAATAAGATCAACAACAATAGATTAGTAATTCATTAAAAACTAATATAATGTTATGTGAAGGACTGAGAATACAAATATTTAAATAAACCCACAGACCCTGTCCTTAAAAATCTCAGAGGCTGAGGGGAGAGAAATTTTTTTCAAGTGTATGTTAGTATTATAAAAGAAATGAAAAAAAATAGGGACATATATAAGATATAGCAGAGCAGAGTAGAATGAGTTCTATATAGAGAGTTATACAAATGTGTTTGTTTTTTTACCAAAGAGCATATCAATCTTCATCCTATCTAGTAAAAGAGTAATATGCAAATTTATGTACCTCTGCTACAACCTCAACCATGCCCACCAGCAATCAGAGCAGTATGCAAATTAACCTAACAAAAATGGCTTCAGACCCAGAGAGCAGGAGGGAGGCTTAGGTTGCCCCTAGCAATGGAGGAAGCCAAGCGCCCAGGCCTCTGCTTAAGGCAACAAAGTATCAATGTCTGTGCAGTAGAAGGCTTGGCTCTGCTGCAGGCTACCAAGTTTCAATTGTAGAAGATAAATAAATCCCAGATACCAGGACCTTCACTTGGGTTTCCGGGGGCATGGCCAGCATGCAAACCACCACAGACCCCTCACCCAGGCCACCTCTCACCCCAAGGGAACACCCACCCTGATCTAGGACACTCTTCAGGGAAAACCAGCTGGTCCCTATCTGTGCACCAGGCCTCTGTCCTATCTAATAAAAGAATAATATTCAGATTGACCATCATACCAACACACAAGATGACTACCCTCATGTGGTCAAAGATCCTGTCCCCATGTGGACACAAGATGGCCAGCAGGGGAGGGCAGTTGGGAGGGACCAGGCCTGCAAGGGAGGGCAGTTGGGAGTGATTAAGCCTGCAGGGGAGGGCAGTTAAGACTGATCAGGTTGGCAGAGGAGGAAAGTTGGTGGTGACCAGGCCTGCAGGGGAGGGCAGTTAGGAGTGACCAGGCCCAGCGGGGATGGAAGTTAGGGGCAAAGAGGCTGGCAGTAGAGCAGTTAGGCATCAATCATCCCTGCAGTTGAGTGGTTAGGTGGTGATCAGGCTGTCAGGCAGAATCGGTTAAGGGCAATCAGGAAGGCAGGTAGGTGAGCAGTTGGGACCCAGCAGTCCTGGATTGTGAGAGGGATGTCCAACTGCCTGTTTAGGCCCAATCCTACTTTGATTGGGCCTAAACAGGCAGTCGGATCTCCCTCAAGGGTTCCCAGATTTGAGAGGGAGCAGACTGGGCTGAAGGACACTCCTATCCCTGTGCACAAATTCTGTGCATTGGGCCTCTATTATATATATAAATGGCTAAGTGACTGACCTTACATCCATCTGACCACCTGACTGACCAATCAGCTGGTACAAATGACACACTCTGGCAATTTAAAAATAAATGTTGACTAATGCATGCACTATATATATATATATATATATATAT
>JAAGEH010000045.1:6093812-6202975 GCA_011751065.1 Lasiurus cinereus | reverse complement strand
TATATATATATATATATATAAAGCTTTAACTGGCGCCAATCACATGCATTTTAATTTTGTAATACTATATTATACTAGAGGCCCAGTGCATAAATTCATGCATAGGTAGGGTCCTTCGGGGTGGCTTGCAGGAATCAGGCTGAAACTGGCAGTCCAATGCTACCTACCACTTCTGCCTTCCACTCTCATTCTTCCCAGCCCTGCTGTGCTTGTCATGAGCTCGCATCCAGTCAGTTCCATTTAGGAGAGGCTTGCACTGCCAGAGTGATGCTCACCAGCCATGAGCTGGTGGGATGGATTGAGCACTGAGCAGCACTCCGCCTGTGGGAGCACACTGACCACCAGGGGGCAGCTCTTGCATTGAGAGCCTGCCTCCTTGAGGTTAGTGCATGTCAAATTACTGGTTGTTCAGTTTTTTAGTTCTTCAGTTGTTCAGTCATTCAGTCTTTCAGTTGCTTAGGCTTTTATACATATACTAGAGGCCCAGTGCTCAAAATGCATTCAAGGGCATGGGGACTCCCTCACCCTGGCCTGCACCCCTCTTTCAATACAGGACCCCTTAGGGGATGTCTGACTGTGGGATCAATCCTAAACTGGCAGTCGGACATCCCTCTCACAACCTGACACCACTGACTCCTAACTGCTCCCTTGCATGTCTGCCTGATTTCCCCTAACTTCTTCCTCCTGTCTGCCTGATTGTCCCTTATCACCTCTTCCTTGGCCCCCGCCACTGTGCCTTCATCTAGAAGGACATCTGGAATGATGTCTGGAAGGTCATTCGACTGTCTGGCCTAATTAACATAGTAGACTTTTATTATTATAGATAAATTTACTATTTTAACATATTTTTTTTATTTTAACACTTTTTTGCAGTAATGTAATTACCACACAAATCTTTCTTTTAATCAGTTTCCTTTCAATGTGCACAAATCCATGCACCAGGCCACTAGTTTGATATATAAATACAAAAGTAATCATAATAGTTACGATAGTTTAAGCCTATTACACAGAAAAGCTAGGAAGAATAGAGGGAAAATGTACACTTATTAAGCTCTTTGGTAAGTGCTTAACATTCAATTAGGAATACAATGTATTCAAAGGTAAACACTTTTACATTACTTAGACATTTAGTAAAACTACAAAACCAAGTAAGTATTTCACAAATATTTTACATGTGTTCTGTATACAGTAATAGAGTAGAAACTTGATCTACATAAGAATTTCAAAATATTTCAAGTGCCTAAAAACCATGATGATGGGTGCTTGAGGAGTGAGCAGATTACATCTCCAGTGAAATGTGTGGTGGACATGGAGTCAGAAGTTTTGATTATATTTCTAGCTCTGCCACCTGACAGATAGGTGGTCTGGAGCCTCTACATCTACTCTTGAAATCATGTGCATTTTTTTTCTCCATGTAACTGAGATTTAAAGGTTGATATTTATTGAAAGGATTTAGCAAAAAGCCTATTACACAATGGGTTTTTAATAACAGTACACTGACTTAAATTATAGGTAATCTCTATTATGTCTATATGTTTGGCATTCCCATTAAGTAGAAAGACATATCTTTTACATTTTGATATATATTTTAAATAATAATCACTCACTACTGTGTTATGCACATGCATGTGCTAATGTGTGTAAATATTTTGTCGTTATATTTATTATATTGGGCTGCAAAAGAAGTTAATGGAATTTTACAATGAAGTACCTTATATTAGGACTTGGACATGCTTAGTGCCTGTGGTGTGAAAAATGTATCAAGCATCCTTTTTATATGATTATTAACTCATTGGAATTAGATGCAAGAGGATATTATAGTCCTTTTTCTTATTGGGCTTTTGTTTTCTCCACAATGTAGGAAGAATTAACAGAAAGTGTCAGGTTTGGGAAAACAAAACACAATTAATTTGTGTCTAGATGTGTTTCCTGTTTTCTCCTTTCCCGGCTGAAGGTTTCACACAGTCTTGACAGATGCAGTTGCTTGCCTGTGGTTAATGTTATAATGGATTTCTCTGCTAAACAAATTTCCCCGTCAAACAGATACAATATCTCTGGAAAATTAATTTATTTGTTATATTACAAATGAGGATTTCGAAAATTCTAGATATTTGCCTGAGGTTGTTTTAGTTTCTCTCCTTTTTAGGAAACCTCAGTATTTTTGTCTTTAACACCTTGCAATTTCATCTATGTCATCATTTCTTGCTGCTTTCTTCTTTTATGATCAATCAGACTTACTAGAATTCTGGTGACTAACGTTTCTCAAAACAAGGTAGGTGCAAGCTGCAGCTGGATGTGAATGTGTTTTAAATTGATTTTTGAATCAGTTTGAGATGTTGTAAAACTCTTTACAACATTATGGAACTTTAAATTATCCATTAAATTTTCCGTAAAGTGTGCACAGATTTTAACAGGGAGTTCTCTGCTCTATAATCGATATACGTGGCATTCACTTCTAGAGTTTCCCGTGAAATCCTTGAGTCTTGTGATGGTGGCTCCCCTATAACAGACAAAAACATTTGCTTTAAATACTTGTCACAAATGAATAGCTCAGTTGCATTTTATTTGCACCACGGGACTCACCAAGAAGCCAGGAAAATAATACTTATCAGGGAGTTCCCAAATTTTGGAAAGAGGAAAATGACTGAAAGCTGGAGAGTATTTCCTGGGAATTTGTAAAGAAGTAGTGACTTTTATCACCAACTGCACTTTGGGATGTAGATTCTCCTCAGTGCTCAAGAATAAAAGGATTTGCAGCTACAGTCATTGGTAGAAAGGAACAGGTGGTCTGTCTAGTGAGGAGAAAGTGGCTTCCCTCCAGGAATGATAGTTTATCTGGGTATTGAGAAGTGAGTTTATTACCGAGGTCTAACCTTATCCTGCCTCATAATTGTGCTGTGAAAGCAACTGGCCCTTTTGAGTGTGACAAATGAAACTACAAATTTAGGTGGAAGATCCTTGAGCTATTTAGTAAAAATAACACAGTTAAAAAAATATAAAACTTACCTTGGTGATCCCATTGTAAGGTATATGTATGTCTAATCACTATTTTGTACACCTGAAAATAATGTACTAATATATGCAAACTTCAGTTTTAGAAAAAGGTAGAAAAATAATGTTAACTAATTCAGTGAAAATAATGTTTAATAAACAAGACCAGGAAACTCATAGATATAGCACTCATTCATGTTGTCTCTAAAACCATATAACCCCAGATAGGTAACATGCCCATGTTAATCCAACAATGTGTTGGCTAAAACTATGTATTTCCTGTAAAAAAATCAAGGAACTCCTTTTTGTGGAGTGGGCAACATTTTTTCTCTCAATGGATTGACTGTTTATATCCACTGTGATGCAGGCACTATACAGTTCATTACAAATGATAGAGATTCAATTGATAAGAATCTAAAAGATTTCTTAATTTAATAAAAGTTAAAATTGTTCTCTTGCCCAGCTGGTGTGGCTCAGTGGGTGAGCATTGACTTATGAACCAGGAACTCACAGCTTGATTCCTAGATAGGGCATAGGCCCAGGTGGCTAGCTCCATTCTCAGTAGGAGGCTTGCACGAGGCAGCCAATCAATGATTATATGTCATCATTGATGTTTCTATCTCTCGCTTCCTCTCTCTTCCCTTGTGAAATCAATAAAAATATATTTTAGAAAACATTATTCTCAACATGCCCCTCAAATTGTGGGATTCCACAAAATTGTATCAAAATCCCATGAACTCTTTGCTTGAAAACAAAAATACAGTTTGCCTAATCCACAGTTTCAGACATACATTCTTTCTCTTTATCTTGATACTAGGAGCCCAAGGCATGAAGATTTGTGGAAGAATGGGCCTTCCTTCCCCTGACTGCCAGCTCTGTGCCTGGCGCCGCCTCTTTCTGCTCCAGCCCTGCCTTCCCATGCTGCTCACAGGCCATTAGCAGCCCAGCATAGTGTGGAAAGCCCTTGTCATTGCCTTGGCGATGACACAAGCATCCTGCCCTACCCCCGGCCACTCAGTGCCTGTGTATGCAAATGAGCACACCATCTTTGTTGGGTTAATTTGCATACTCCTGAGAGGCTGTTGGGTGTTGCAAAGGGGTGGTCCATTTGGATCTTTCTCTTTTATTAGTGTAGATCTAGGAAAGAAACATGGTTCTCCTTCGCATTTGACAGCAACAGAGCACTTAGAATAGTCTCCCTAAAACGGACAGAAACTTTTCATTCGGTTTATTATTTGGCAGCTGGTATAGTTCACGTATATAAGAAAATAAATACTCTGATACCCAAAGGGTAGAGAATGGAAATTGAGGTTGGTTCAAGTGTTAGTATGAAACTTGGAGCCTTTATGGTAGCAGGCAGTGGGTAAGGACATTTGATCATGGATATTAGAACAGCTTCCAGTTTGGAAACCCCTGAAGGAAGATAATGGAGCTGTAAGGTATTACATGAAGGCAATATATATTTTTTTATTTTTTTATATATTTTATTGATTTTTTACAGAGAGGAAGGGAGAGAAATAGAAAGTCAGAAACATCGATGAGAGAGAGACATCCATCAGCCGCCTCCTGCACGCCCCACACTGGGGATGTGCCCGCAAGCAAGGTACATGCCCCCAACCGGAATCAAACCTGGGACCTTTCAGTCTGCAAGCCGACGCTCTATCCCCTGAGCCAAACCGGTCTCCGCTGAAGGCAATATTTTAACCCAGGGAAAATGGAAAGTGGAAGACATTCCCTCAAACCAGAGTACTGAGCATGATGCAACATTATAGGAAGAGTGCCTTCCTTTCTTTGTCAGCAGGGAACTATTATTATTGCTATCATCACCTTCCTTTCTAAGGAGAAACTCAGAGAGAGATAGGCTCAGATTTGAGAAAGAAACAAAAAGAAATGTTAATAACTCATAACATTGACTGGTGTGCACATCTGCTTTATTCAGTAATTCACAGATATCCCTCGTAATGGAATACCTTTTCACTGTTCTAGTATACTTAAGGGCTTAGAAAAGAAAAAAAAAGTGACATAAAATCCTGCTTTCAATTTATTTTTGAATGCTAATACTGATAAATGCAATGGCCATAAAGTTTGGGGAATCTCATTAGAAACATGGCTGGAATACTTAACTTCTGAATACAGCGGGAATGCGGGATCCATTAAGTGGTTAAAGGTATTTAAATACATTGTGTATTCAGATTTTTGAGTTTCACTTTCCAACCTCAGCAAATGTTTTCTGTAATGAATTTTAATACTCTTATGTTTCTCTGCTGCTTTAATTGAGTTGTCTAGGGAGGTCATAATCTGTTTATAAATATGGAGCCTTTGTGCCTGTTCAGAACCACCAGTGCATGAGGAAAAGCAAAAATGAAAACACAATTTCATTTGTTAAGCATGCTTTTTTAATAACCCATGAATATTGAAAGAGAAATGTAATCTTATTTTAAAACAAATGAATAACTGCAATTAATTTTCCATTGTTTTAATTTGGCATTTAGATATGTTCTGTGATATTATATTTAAAATGTGACCTCTTAAAAGTGTTTTCAAATATAATTCAGATGTTATCAGAAATTAAGAACACATGGTATTTTGGAAAGCTATAAAATTAGCCAAGTAAAAATTTCCAGATGTTTGAAGCTTATGTATGTAATATTATACATACCCACATACACAGGGTTAGGCAAAAGTAAATTTACAGTTGTGAATCTGCAAAACAATTTATTCTTGTATTACTTATTAATTATTGCATTATTTTTCATATGATCACTCTAAACCTACTTTTGCTCAGCCCTGCATGTATGTGTGTATGTGTGTGTGTGTGTGTGTGTGTGTGTGTGTGTATGTCTGTGTGTAAAGACTTTTTTTTCACTACTTTTGTGTGTGTGTGTGTTAAACACAAGAGGCTTATTTTTTATAAAGATTATGAATACTTCTTTTCATATTACAGACCTTGAAGTATCTACAAAGCTATCATTGCCCCATCTCATGTTCCTTTAAATGGACTTGCTTGGGTCATAAACATCTCATCTGCATATTACATTTCATTCTTGTGATATATTTCTAGAATTGTTGCAAACCACTTTCCATTTCAACTGAGGTGCCCTGTTCTCTGGGCCCACCATCATCTAATTTCAGCTGTTTCAACTTTAATACACTCTACCCTGTCTCCATGGATTGATATTAGAGGTTGACATTTTTCCTGTTGTTGCAATTTCTTATTTGATGTAATTTGTATTTATAAAGTGCCTTCATTTTTAACTTTAAAACATCCATCAGCCCCTTATTTGCCACGTTATGTGTGTCCCTCTCCCTTTTTCCATTCATTTGATAGGAAAGATAAAGTAATATATTATTCATTTCTGTAATATTTTTTAATATCCTTAGGACATATGGTTACCATCAGGTTAGTCCTAGTTTATAAGCTAGAAATAACATTTATGTGGCTTTTAGCATAAATATGGCAATTAGAAACTGGACTTGAGGTTTGGAAATGAAAATATTTTCTCTTTGCTTAATCTACTTTTCATTGGAATGGACCCTTATTTTCAAGACTTGTTTCTCTGTTCTTTAAAATTAGGAAAAGTGTGTCAGTATATTTAAAATAGTAGAAAATAAGAAATGCTTAAAAACCAAACCAACTAGATAAAAATGTTCACTTCATCTTTTGTTGAAATAACTACAATTTGAAGTTTTTTCCTTCCACATTATTTTAGAATAATAGACCTGCATATTATTTTTTAAAATATATTTTATTGATTTTTCACAGAGAGGAAGGGAGAGGGACAGAGATTTAGAAACATCGATGAGAGAGAGACATCTATCAGCTAGCTGCCTTCTGCACACCTCCTACTGGGGATGTGCCCGCAACCAAGGTACATGTCCTTGACTAGAATCTAACCTGGGACCCTTGAGTCCGCAGGCCAATGCTCTATCCACTGAACAAAACTGGTTTTGGCAGAGCTGCATATTATTGAATTAATTTTCCTTCCTTTATGCAATATAATGATCCTGACATAATATTTATATGTTCTGGACAAATTAATCTTTCATTTTTTAGTTTAGCTGTATTCTTGAAAGTATTACAGATGTCCCCTTTGTGTTTTTCCCCATTGACCCCCCTCCATCCCATTCCTGCTGGATAAATGTGTCTTAATTGTGATCTTTGTAAATTCATTTGCCTGGATGACCCAGAAATACAATATTTCAATGAACCTTTAACAAAATCAATAAATGGCTACCTAGAGAATAATGTATCAAAGCTATTATACTTTTAACTGTACATGGAAATTTTTTGCAGCAGTCGGATCCATTATATTATGATAGAATGCTCCATAAATGCATAGTAAATTAGATATTTCTATTTCATTTTAGTTATGACATTAGTGGTTAACTTTATTCTTGTAGGCAATAGGAACATTCTATTAAGATTCAGAATACTGCATTTAAGATTATAAATTATATATTTTAACTTATTTATTTATTTAAATTATTTAGTACAGATTTTAACTACTAGCTTATCTTTCTACTCCCAGTAACTATAGTTTATCATTTCAATGGGAAATGAGATTTTAAACTACATTGATAATCATTTTAAAAGCTGAAATTTTAACCTTTACATATTTATTAAATGTTTGGGGCTTTTTATTGTTGTTGTTGTTTTTTGTTTGTTTGTTTACAGATGCCCTCCTGATGATCACGCATCGTTTTCTCACTTGCAGAATAAAATAAACTTAATAAAAAGCATGTTTGGATCTCTTTCATGAGGATAGCTATCCTCATATCAATTCAAGATCTCCAAATCCATCTGCTATTTAGTGACTTTCACATGCAATAAATGAAATTGACCCCTCATTTCTGAAACAACAGATGAACATTAAGTTGTCCAGGGCCTTTGACCTTCAAAGTATAAAATGTAATCTTTTAACTATAAAATGACTACATACCATCAGCCAGCTGGCCATGAATCCTTGGTAAAGGCATAAGTCTCTTGGGATTTTTCTCTGATCATTGTTGTTGCTAGAGTCACAGCCACATGGTCATCTGCCTGACACTTTGTAACCTTATATCATTCCTCTGCTTTTGATTTCAAAATCTTTAATTTTACTTTATTAGAAAGTAACAAGAAATTATTCTCTGAGGTTTTCTAACTTTGGGAAATCTCATGAACTCTTGGTATCATAATGGTTGAAAAGTCAACAGACAAGATTCTGTAACTCTCAAAACTACAATTGAAAGTTACCATGGATATACAGTGGTACCTCGAGATACGAGTGCCCTAACATACTAGATTTTTGAGATACGAGCCATCGAGCGAGTGATTTTTGCTTTGAAATACGAGCAACATTTGAGATAGGAATAATCGCGTGGATCAGCCGGCTGCACACGACCCACCAGTTTACCGCGACTTGAGCATCTCATAGTTTCCCATGCCTCAAGGTTACGGAACAAATTAAACTCATATCTCCAGGTACCACTGTACTCCTAGAGGCTATAATTCTTGACAAACTCATCCTTAAATTTGGCCCAAGAAACAGATGAATAAGTCATTGTTTTATTGTAACCTATTTAGTTATTCAGGCAAATTGTAAATGGTTATCATAAAGTGATAGCTCCCTTTTCTAAAATATATCAAGAAAAATATATTGGCAAAGCTAGGGGCCTGCAATGCAAAGTCAGCTTTGGTGTGGCTGCAAATGCTGGGCGCGGATTAGAATTCTCTGATCCAACATTGTAAATGCATCATCTCAAGCTAGTCTCAGATTCTTGAAACTCAGCTGAGCCTGTCTGAACTAGTTTCTTGCATAACCTCACCTTTTCTTTGTGTAGAGAAATACGTGAATCTACTTTTAGCTTAATCTATATAGTTGTATTTTAACTTATTAAAGTTACTTATTAGTACTATTTACATTCTAGTTTATATTCAATTAAACTGTCATTCTTAAATTGAATGTTGTATTTCCATGGACATTAAAAACCAGATCTAATCCTTACACTATTTTGGGCCTATGCAATATTATAAAATTTGTAGAGTCATCATTGAAACATAGTAACAAAGTCCTTACCTTTTTAAATGTCTTTTAGCATTATTTTAATATTTTATTACTGAGGTCACCATCAATTGCTTTTCTGCTTATTGCTACAAATAATCTTGGGTAATATTTATTATCTAGTACATATTGGTATTAATATGGGTCATTGACTTATCACATTAAATAGTATTTCTGGTTTTCTTAAGTGACCAACTTCAGACTGGGCTATTCTCCAAAACTGTCCATAATTCTTTAGAGTACTCAGAGTTTTCCAGAAATGAACTCCCTGAATAAAAGTTCAATGAACCTTGATGACATGTACATATTTTTGTGGAATAGGTATTAAAACTCTCAAGACACTTAAGCATCATTTGCTCTATGTAGCTACACTGTTGTTGCTCGTCTTAATGTAAGAATTGCCATGTAACATTTGAGTGGAATGGGATCATAAATAAGTAACGGGTGAGTCTTTTATATGCCTTTGAGTTCAAAACATAAATGTCTTTGCCTGCCAATGCCCTCTTAGACCTCACGTTATTCCTTGAGAAAGCATTGTCCCTTTATTGACCTTGTTCCCGGCATCTTAGGCCTATTTAATTTCTCCAAAGCAATAGGTAATGTTGCACACTTGAATCCTCAATTAATTTACCTGAAAGTAACTCCGACACCTCCAATAGTGCATGCAAACTTTACATTTACTGCTGAAATAAGTATGGTTTAGAGCAAATTCACTTCTTCTATTATAAATATTACCAAAATCAATGAGGTCACAAACAGAATAGAGTTAGTTAAGCTGTGAGAAACTGAAAATTGTGTACAAAAGCATTTATTTTGAAATATTGAGCAAACGATTTTTTTTAACTTACTTAAATACAGAGTTGAATTTTCTAAACCAAACAAAGTATGGAATCCTATATAATAAAAGTCTAATATGCAAATTGACTGAATGGCAGAATGAATGGTCAGCAGGGTGTAGGGCCAGCCAGGGTGGGTGCCAGCGGGCAGAGGGAGGGGATGGTGATCAGGGGGTGATGGGAAGGCAGACACAGCCCCTCTCCTCCTGCAGAGGGAGGCCATCAATGACAGCAGTGATTGGCCCACCAGTCACCCCCCACAGAGGACATCCCCCAAGGGATGTCAGTTGGACATCCCTCAAGAGCTCAAGAGCCCCCAGACTGCAAGAGGGCTCAGGTCAGGCTAAGGGACCCTCCCCACCCCCCGCCCACTGAGTGTACAAATTTTCATGCACTGGGCCTCTAGTGGGTTCATAAAAGGATATTTGAAAATGTGAATATTAAACAGTCACACCAAAACATTAGATATATGAAGAAAATATGGCATGAACCAGGCCAGGAATAATTCCATCAGCCTTTCTAGCCACTTATAAGCAAATTCCTAGAAAAAAAATTATCATGCACCTAAAATAGGATTGTAGAGTATAAGACCATTTTTTTGTCTATTTCCTTCACTTTTAATTAGTAATTTGTTATTACTAATGAAGATAGAGTAAATATATGTCCATGTTTTTCAAATCATCAGAGTCGTGTTTTTATTTTATGCATATAAAATAACCATTTTATGCTACCAATTTGCCATCTCTGCAGGTAAGTTAAGTTAAACTGATATGATAAAAATGATATGAGAAGCATCAGATACAGCAGAAAGATGGATTCATCCCTGAGATAAATGCACTAAGAACGTAACTGTTTTGTTGGCTATCGTGGTAACAAAGAGATTTGCATCTCCGTTTTTCCACTTACTCACATTTTCTGACACTCCATCTGAACCTTTATCTGGGGTCATTTCCGTACCCTCTGAAATAATTCCATTTATACATAACAGTCTATTCAATATGGAAATAATGCTATTCTGAAACTACCACAAGCACCTGTAGTGAATAATGGCTTTCTGGGAACATTAGCAACTTTAAATGAATCAGTTCATAATTTTGCACCTATTTACTCTGTTACCAGTGGATTTATGTTCTCCAATACTGATTTATTCTTTTTAATGATAAATCAGAGCCTAACAGTGAGGAAGGATTAATCCCATTACTCTCTCTTCTTGTGTATAAACACGTGAGCAAAATTCCTTAATCTTCTCTGCTTTTCTCTTTTCTATTATCCTTATTGCCATGACATGTAGTGAGATTTCAATGTGTTAATATAACAAACTACTTCAGAAAATTCCTAGATGTAATTAGTACCCTGTATTTCTTTTCTATTGTTAAAATATTAGATTCTGATCATTGTGATTAGTAATAGAGCTAAAAATATGCTGCTGCTACTGATGGTAATAATAATAATAATAATAATAATAATAATAATAATAATACAGATGTATCGAGCACTTAGTATGTGCAAGTAATGCTCTAACTTTGAAGGCATTAACTTATTTTTTTCCTTTTCAAACCCCCATGTTGTGTTACATTATTGTGTCTTTTTATACAAGTAATAAAACTGAGATTCAGTGAGCAATTAAGTGAGTTTCCTAAGAAATGGAAGTGGTAAATGCCAAGTATGCTTTGAAAACAGAAAGTCTGAGCTACTGAAATCTTGCCCTAACCACCGCACTGCACCTCTCTGCAGAATGTTAAATAAGATACCATATGATTCAGTGAGGTGGAAATTTGGGGATGGATTCATTAAATAAACGCAACTGCTACCCAGGCTACAGCTGAAGGAATAAGGCTTCTTCTCTTCATAGAATGAAAAATGAGTTAGAGAAGGATATGCCAACATTACTGAAAAATCTTTGTTGGGTGGAGTAACTCTGAAGAATTTGTGTAACTACATTCCATAAGCCCAATGGAATTATGTTTCAGTCTCACACTCTTTTCTGTAGATTCATTCTTTTTTTTTCTCTTTGAGTTCTCTGGTTATTTGCTGCTTCTACAATTTTCAGTAGAATCAAATTCTTGTCTGGTATGACTTTTCTTCCGTTAGATGCATCTTAATTTATTTCACTACATTTTACAGTTCTAGAACTTCTATTTGTTTTCTATTGATTTGGGGGTTATTTTACTTTATTTCCTTGTTTAAAGTATTACAAATAGTAGTACCTATGTCTTATATTACCCCCATTGACCTTCACCCAGCCTCCCCGACTCCACAGTTTCTTGTGTCCATTGGCCATGCGTATTTGCCATAGAAGTTCTTTGGTTGATCTCTTACCTCCTCCCACAACCCTCCCAGCCTTCCCACTGTAGTTTGACAGTCTGTTCAATGCTTCTCTGCCTCTGTATCTATCTTTGTGTTCATCAGTTTACAATGTTCTTTATTATCCACAAATGAGTGAAATCATGTGGTATTTTTCTTTTCTGACTGGCTTATTTCACTTAGCATAATGTTCCATCCAGGTTGCTGCAGATGGTAAAAATTCCTTCTTTTTTTTTTACAGCAGCGTAGTATTCAATTGTTAGATGTACCACAGTTTTCTAATCCATTACTTGCTGATGGGCATTTAGGCTCTTTCCAAACCTTAGCCATTATATATTGTGATGCTGTGAACATAGGGGTGCATATATCCTTTTTGATTGGTCTTTCTGTTTTATTGATTTTTGTTTTTTGATGAAATTCTCCATTTTCCTAAGATTTTGAACAACACAGTCATTGTTTTTATAACTTTAATATCTTGAGCAAGTTTGGGGGTGCTTCTATTGTCTGTTTCATAGGTTGGTACTCTCATGGCATGCTTAAAAAATCTTGAAATTCTTGTATGAATTTACGATTGAAAAATGTATAAACATATGTAATACTTAAATCAAGCATTCTCCCAATGCTATCAATGAGCTACTTCATCCTAATGACTCCTGTCTGGATTTTTGTGTTTTATTTTTCTATTTATTTATTTACCTATTCTGACCCCTACTTTTGTTTCCAAGGCAACGTATGAGAGCTGAAAATGAGTCTTTATTTTTTATTCACTTTTAACTGGCTTTTTGTCTCCTATCCGTCCAGTGCTCCATGGGAAACACAAGGACCTGGCTCACTTCTGTGCTGCTTCTTCCATTCAAGCTCTTGGACCATTAGCCTTAAAAAGCCTGGAGTGCCACTTTTATTTATTTTCAAAAGTGTGGTTTTATTTTATTTTTTTATATATTTTCTTGATTTTTACAGAGAGGAAGGGAGAAGGATAGAGGGTTAAAAACATCAATGAGAGAGAAACATCAATCAGCTGCCTCCTGCACACCTCTTATTGGGGATGTGCCTGCAACCGAGGTGCATGCCCTTGACGGGAATAGAACCTGGTACCTTTCAGTCTGCAGGCCAACACTCTATCCAGTGAGCCAGATCAGTTAGGGCTGGAGTGCCACTTTTAATTTGCATGTGACCATGGCTACTCCTGTGGTCTACTTATATATTAGCAGCCATCTCCTGCATGCAATACAAGAGTTGGCAAATTCTCCCAAGAGAAAAAGCAACATGCATAATGTTGGTCTGGAGCCCATGAGTTATTTTTCTGTGTTGGATCTTATTTACAATATGGTGTGAGTACATTGCTAGAATCTATCCCAGTTCCCTGAAAGTTTCCACTGCAAGGAAGGAGTCATAAAACTTAAGATTTATGGACTTCACAATAAACCCAGCTGTTCTTACCACAAGATGTTAATAAATATCCCAATGCTCTCTAAATATCAACAGGTTCAATAACATGCTATGGGGAAAGAGTAGTGATCCAAATTAAGACTGTTAGAAGATTTTCTGTTAGGGGTTACATTTCAATTTAGATGTTAAAAATCATTAACATTTACAGTTAAAGAGCTTTACAGAGAGAGTTGAGTCAGAGGTGGGAGCAACCTGAGAAACTATGAAATGGTCTGAGTAATTGCTCCATACAGCTGGAGAATAGAGTATGACTTGGAAATGAGTGAGAACGATAACAATAAAGATGGATAGCCAGAGGCTCCTCATAAAGAGCTTTGTGAAATTACAGTAAGTTATGTTGATCTTCATCATAATAACAATAATAGTAATAATATTTTATTATAAAGATAAAAGTTTTAAGCAAAGGTAAATTTATTGTTTAATAAAAAGGTAAGATTAAATGTCAGTAGACATCAGTGGACAGGGATATCACTTGCTGATTCTTTTGTATTTTAGCCTTTTAAAATAAAACAAGTTTAATTTCTTTGAGATTTTGTTTATTACATATGATAATGTTATTTGCCTTCTCTTTATGTCTCATTAATGTATTCAATAGTGGTTTATTATGGAATAAAATATATTAAAATATTTCTAAATAACCATATAAATTCAAGGCATTGGAGAAATATATAGAACTGACAGCATTATATTTGATTCTGTTTTATTAGGGTATAGGTTATCACTAAAATAGTGAGGTTAACCCTGGCTGGTTTGACTCAGGGTTAGAGCATCAAACTGGGGACCAAAGGCCTCTGGTTATGGGTTCAATTCCCAGTCAAGAGCGTGTACCTTCATTGCAGTTCTATCCCCCCTCCATCCTGGTCAGGATGCACAAGGAAGGCAACCAATCAATGTGTCTCTCCCTCTCCCTCTCCTTCTCCCTCTCTTTCTTCTCCCTCCCTCTTTCCTTCCACCTTTCTACTCTTTCTGTAACCAATATGAAAAATATCCTCTGGTGATTATTAAAAAAAGCGACTGAGTTTATATTTAGTACTACTATATTAGATTAACTGCAGAGGATCTCAATTCAAAAATCACATATACTTAACAAGCAATGTGCATACCTTTATATTTTTTATCTTATGATGAGAATCATAGGACATTTGCATAGTTAGCAAAGGCAAGGTCCAAATTCATTTAAAATACCCTGTCAGCACTCAGATGCAATAATCCTGTATGCACATTGTGTGGAAGGTCATTGAAAAGAGTAGCTCCAATTGCCTTATTAAAATAGCAATGAAACCAGTCAATATTGCCAGACAAATGAGAAATTGAAGACGTGTTTAAACTTTCACTGGAGCATATCCAGAACTTATAAGCCTACATCAAATACCTTTTGTTCTAATTCCATTTCATTGACCCTAGGGAATATATTCACTTCACAACAGCACTTAACATTTCAAATGACACGATTTCATTTATACTTGATTCCAGGTTGTGATTTTTTTGTGTGGTCTCTCTCTATACCTCTCAAATTTGTCCCTCTCATCTATTATCTCTATCTACTGTTTATATCATTGTCATTTTGTCCTTAAATTTGGCTTCAGATGAAAACAGTATTTTAACTATGATAATATTTCCACAACCTGATTTTTAGTTTAAAATATATTACATTTATCATTGTGAAAGGGGTGTGGGAGAGTAGTAATATCTTCAAGGTTCATCTATGCTGTCACATACTATAGGATTTTCTTTTTTTAAGGGTAAATAATATTCATACTACTATATATCCTTTCATATCATCTTTATTCATTTACCATTGAAGGGTGTTTAGTTGGTTTCCACACGTGGCTGCTGTGAATAGAGCTCTAAGGAAAATTGGGGTGCTTATATCTCTTCCAGTTCCTGATTTTAATTATTTTGGATAGATACCCAGATGTGGGATTGCTGGATCACATGATAGTTCTATTTTTTTATTATATTGCATGTATTTTTAAATTTAAAAAAGAGGTACTCATGTACCCTTACAGACTTTTTAAAGGTTAAGCATTAAAATTAATTACAAGAAATTTCATCCAAAGTTAAAATTTCTAAAAGTAAAACTTATTTTTAAAAAGTTTTAATTTGGAAGATTCTGATGATTTGCTACCACTGAAATTTCAGTAATTTAAACTTGCACAATGTGTGCTTGTATCTACCTCCTTTCACCCATGCTAAATTACTGTGAAGCATTTTGTAACTTTTCTACTATGCTAGGCAAAAGTTTTTAAATTAAATTTAAATGTCTTTAATTATGTATGAGGTTAAGAACTTAGTGTTGTAAGCCTTTTGACATATTCTTTTTATATAATGCCTAAACCTGTCTTTTGTCGTTTTTTACTTGACTGCTATTCTTTAAAAAAAAAAAAGATTTGTAAGAATTGATTACTTAAGGACATATATAAAGTCAGATTCTAGAAGAAAGGACATTTATATTTTTAAAGTTATGAATTTATTTTATTGGAGTGATAAGACGTGTAGGTTTCAAGTACACATTTCTGTGATACATGATCTGTGCATTGCTTTGTGTATAGTATAAAAGGGCTCAAGTATATGGTGGTGGAAGATGATTTGACTTTAGGTGGTTGACTTCTTATCTATATTAATAAAAAGGCAATATTCTAATTAGACTAGATATCTTCCAAACATCCATCTGGACATCCTTCTGGATAAAACCACAGTGGCAGGGGCCAAGGTAGAGGTGGTTAGGAACAACCAGGCCAGCAAGGGAGGGCAGTTAGGGGCAACTAGGCCAGCAGGGAAGGGATGTTAAGGGTGATCAGTACTACCCTGCTTATCAGCCCCCCTGTGCCTGCTGCAACCCCTATTTGTAGGCTTGTTGCGGTGCTGCTGTGGTCTCCTGGCTGTGGCAGCCAGCTGTGAGCCCTGAATCTGCCGTTCATCTGTCAGCTGAGTGGCACTCCCACCGTTGAACCCACTGACCACCAGGGAGAAGCTCCTGTGTTGAGCCTCTGCCCCCTGGTGGCCAGTGCATGTCACAGAGACTGGTCAAGTGGTCATGTAGTCATTTGGTCATTCAGTCACTTAGTCTTTTATATATGTAGATGCCTTCTAGGCTTTTTGTGGTTTTGCTACTTACATTTACATCTTTTATTCATTTTGAGTTTCTTCTGGTATATGGTGTAAGTTGGTGGTCTAGTTTCATTTTTTTTGGATGTACCTGTCCAATTTTCCCTTAGAACCAGAGACTTGGATACATGGCACAGACTGATAGATATTACAGGAGAAGACAGTAGGCTAAAGGCTACCAATTTAAACCAGATGTATTCCTTAAATTATACCATAGTAAAATTTCCTTTAATTTACACACACAGATCTATATATCTATACCTATATCTATCTATATCTATATCATCTATCTATATTTATATCTAAACAATCTTGATGGTTCTAACATCTGAAAATTATGTTATATCTCTGTAATTACCCTTCTTCAGGGATGCTATGAGCTTGTACATTATCTGCCAGGGAAAAGTCCCACCTCATGCACCTGGGACAGTGAGATAGATGAGTGGCTTGCAGACACAAAGGTATCTGAATTTATTTTTATTTATTTATTTTTAAATCCTCACTTGAAGATATTTTTCCATTGATTTTTTGGGAGAGTTAAAGGGAGAAGGAAAGACAGAGAGAAATATTGATGTGATGAGAGCACATCAATTGGTTGCCTCCTGCATGAGCCCGGACCAGGACCTGGACCAGGGAGGAGCCTGCAACTGTAATACATGCTCTTACACAGAATTCAGACCCAGACCCTTCAGTCTGCGGCCAACGCTCTATCCACTGGGCAAAACTGGTTAGGGCAAGATATCTGAATTCAATGAAAAAAACAAAACGAAAACACAGAGTTCCATGTCAGGCCAACACACAAACTCATTTCAGGCTGTAATAGCCCATCCGACAGGTGCAGTAGAGCAGTACAGAAGTGGCAGCTGCATGTCTTTGATTCCTTGCATTGGCATGTGTCTGCCTTCAGCTTCTTCACTGTGTTCATGATGGGTTGTTATTCAGTAGTTTCAGGACCTGCTGGATTCCTGATTCTAAAACTTTGTGAAATTATTAACTGTCAATAAAAATATAAATTTTATTTCATAACTTTAAATAATCATCTGATACTAGAGGCTTGGTACCATAAATGTGTCCAAGTAGGTGGGGAGGGGTTGTCCCTCAACCTAGCATGCACCCTCTTCAATCTGGGACCCCTTCAAGGGATGTCTGACTGCGGGATTGGGCCTAAACCAGCACTTGGACATCTCTCTCACAATCTGGGACTGCTCTCTCCTAACTGCTCGCCTGCTGCCTGCCTGGTTGCTCCTAACCACTTCCTTCTGCCAGCTTGATCACTCCCTAACAACTCCCCTGCTTGTCTGATTGATGCCTAACTGCTCCCCTGTTGGCGCAATCAGCCCCAACAGCCCTCTCCCGCTGGCCTGATTGCCCCCAACTGCTTTCCCCTGCTGGCCCAACTGCCCTGCCCTGCAGGCCTGGTCACCCCCGACTGTCTTCCTCTGTTGGCCTGTTGGCCCCCAACTGCCCTTCCCTGCCAGCCATTTTGTGAGGACTGCAGTGGCCATTTTGTGTCAATGTCACATGAGCGCATTACATGACACCACCTAGGCTTTTATTATATAAGATTATAGAAATAGTAAAATGCAATTACATAATTTGGATAAAATTATGTCACTGTAGTATTTAACTTAGAATCAGCCAAACAATTCATTATTCTGTTTGTTTGAATTTCAAAATAGAAGGAATGATTTAAAAAGGAAAAAAAAAACAGCTCTCTCTTTCACAATGATTCTGTTTCCCAGATTGTTTTTAATCAAAATTTTGAAGGGCATTGGTAACAATGAATGATTATGTCCATTGGGATTTGACTAGTATTTTTTTTAATTATATCCGAGGTTTCTTTTCATATTCTGAGCTTCCTCAGAGGAGAAACTTAGCAGGTTGTCTTTTGGAAGAGAAGTGTGCTCAGATTTGTTGTATTTTCCTAAACATTTATTATGGGAGAATCTAAAAATATTTTGAAGGAATGGTATACATGACTACCCAGTAGTACTGTTAAAGTCACTAAATAATTAATACCCTGGAAGTTTCATTGATGGTATAAAAAAAAAGATCCCTATTAAAAGGTAGAAAACCTTGCCTGGAGAAAGTAGAACCATCATTCTTTCTCTTAAAAATAGGACCAATTTATTTTCTCATTTTGGATGTGCTATATTCTGTAAATATTTTTGTAGTTCAGTGCTAGTTAGATGTAGTAGCTGAGTTTAACTTTAATGTATATTATATTTTAATAAGTTATGATTTAAATGTTATTCATGGATCACAGAAACTATAATCTTATTTTCTTTTAAGACCAACTTATGCTGAAACCAGTTTGGCTCAGTGGATAGAGCATCGGCCTGCAGACTGAAAGGCCCCAAGTTTGATTCCGGTCAAGAGCATGTACCTTAGTTGCGGGCACATCCCCAGTAGGGTGTGTGCAAGAGGCAGCTGATAGATGTTTCTCTCTCATTGATGTTTCTAACTCTCTTTCTCTCTCCCTTCCTCTCTATAAAAAAATCAATAAAATATATATTTTTTAAAAAAGACTAACATATTCAATTTCTGATTCACCTTTATATTATTTTTTTTACAAATGTATAATTTTAGGATTATCAATCCCGAGTTGTCTTTGAAAATATTTTTCTAATTGTCAGACTTTGATTTATTGCAAAGATTTCTTTAATGAGCATTGTTTGATTGATGAGACATAGGAATGATCTTAAATATTGTTTAAGGTGGTGATATAATTCCAGATTCCCTCAAGATAACCAAATATGCTTGCAAAAAATACTAACAATATCTCTCTTGGTTATATGATCAAGAAAAGTATTGCTAGAATCAGTCTAGTACTTTGGCTTCCTTAGCATGTTTAAGTGCTGGAATAATTTCACCTCTATGTCAACATTTCTGCCTGGAAAGGAAAATCATTGTATTTTAAAGCTCAAGTGACATTTAGACTATAAAAAGGGTTACTTGACATGGAAAGTAAGAGCTTAATGAAAGGGTAAATTGTGTTTTTTTGAGCATGGAAACCAAAATCAATATTAGGCAGCAGGAATTTGTGAAATGAAATATACTTTTATGTAATTTTATCATTGTGCCATGCAGGAAACAAGTTTACCAGAATTGTGCGTTCTTCCTTCAGCCACTAACTCAGGCCCTGCGAAGGCACATTTCATGTTGGGCCAACAACTGCTCTGTTGACCCTCCCGCACAATTGCCCATCAATCCAGAATCCTTCCCACCTCCCCCTCAGCTCCTGCTGCTCTCTCTCCACTACCACCCACTCTTCAGAAGTGCAAGTGCACGGTGTTCCAGCCTGTTATCTAAGCAGGCAGGGATCCCTGTTCTCTTGGCAGGAGGTAGTTGAGTGAGGAGGTGTGTGTGTCTTTTTCTTTGATAGTTAGCTGTGTTGTTGTTGTTTTTTCCAACCAAATTTTCTTTGGTGGGTGTGTTTTTCATTTCCAACTAAAATTCTTGTTTTACATGTATATGGAACTCTTGATATGAAAATCAAGTGTGAGGGGAAAAAATGGATCAAATGGTAAACAGAATTGGGACTGGGACAAGGACATTTAATCCTGAGGTATTTGTCATCTTTTAATTTCTTGGCTATTCTGCTAACTGGGCCTTTGAGGTCCCCGCAGTCACAAAGATGCACTGATCTTTCATATTATGCCAAATAAGTACTGCTAGGATATCAGCAGATGATCTTGAAAGACTGTTTGGGTTAGATTATAAATTGTTCACACTCTGATACAAGAGGTACTTGATATTTCAGTCAGTGGCTGGCTCACCAAGCACTATTCTTTTCTCCCTCTCATCCTGTTGTCAACTGTTTTCTAGCTCAGGGGGAAAATAATTGATCTCAATAATGTGGCTACATACTTAACCATTGAGCACAACCACAAGTTAAGGGTATATTTCTATTAAAACACTTGAGTCCTGCCCCCATGGGGAAGGGAATCTAATGTCAGTGCCATGCTTGATGGAACAAGTGCTCTTTGGTGAGTTGAACTCTTTTAATAAAATTATTTGTAAGCATGACGGTGAGGATGGAAATGTGCCAATAGAGGAGTCAATGGGGGAGGAATAATGGGGATAAGGAGTAACAGGAAGAAACAGGTAGGCCAAGGAAATCGGGCACAGGGAGAACTCCAATGAATCATGGCTATAAAGGACGTCTAATGGTAATTATTTATGTATTTTCTACTCAAGGGTGTGAAAGTCACTTTATGCATTTTATTTTTGATAATTAAGAGTGATTTATGGGTCTGTCACCTTCCCTCTTTCTAGTGGCAAGCTACCAGATCCTTTTCTGACTATCGCACTGCAGAGTGAACTGGCCTCAGAACAAGGTCTCAGTAAGCATGCTAAAATGTTTAAGCTATGTCTGTCTAATAAATATTTCATAAAGTGAATTTATTATTATTTTCTTCATAATTAACATATTTCTCTTTTAGCTGAGGTACTGAAGTTTATATTTTATTATCGTTTTCGTATGTTTTCTTTATGAAACTATGAAGAGAAATTTAACTTTGAAAAAACTGGAGAATGGATATTAGAAATAATAATTTTATAATATCTTTATTTCTCTTTCTATATCTTGGGTATTTAAGCATATATATGTATTGATATATATATGAAACATGTATGTATTGGACATCTCCTAATAATTAGTATCTCTCCTAGATGATTTTTCTTTATTAAACTATAATCTCTTTCTCTTTGTATAATTCCAAATGGAGGCATATTTGAAGCTGTTGATAATTAGTATAGTTATTCATTTTAGAAGTAGATAGAGAACATTAGGTTGACAACAAAAATGAGGAACGGGGCATGTTGATTGACTACTTTAATGGAAAAACTCATATTCTTCTTTCCTGTGTAGTTCTCTACTACCGTGTGTCACCTTTACCACTCACCCAGAACGCTGCCTTCTGACGCTTCTGATCAACACATGCGTCGCAGTCTGTCCTCATCCCAAGCAGTTCTGCACATCAGCTGAGTGTCCCAGTGTTTACCTCAGTTCTGACACATTATCTACCTGGAGATAGTGTCCGATCCACAGATTAAGGCTCATTCCCACCAGACTGCTCCTCTCGGTTGCCAATCCCTGGCAGGAGGTCCCCATTTCTGTCTGATTTGGCTACACTTTGCATTCCCTACAGCCAGCTCCTCAGGTTCAATGCTAGAGCCGCTCACAGAACTCGGGGAGAAACATTTCCTTATGTCACCAGGTTATTAATGGATATGAAAAAGAAAACAGGTGGGCAGCCAGATGAAGAAACACATGAGGGGACATTTATCATTTTCCCATTGTGAATGTGTTTGCCACCTGAAAGCTTTCGGATCCCCATATTTTGTGGGTTTTATGGAGGCATCCTCACAGAAGCATGATCATTAATTCCATTGTTAGCTCTTCTTCCTTCTCAATATAATTGGGGGCAGGCAGGTAATTCCAAGCTTCTACACATGACTAGGACTTTCAGCTGATTAATCCTCATCGGGAACCTGCTTCGAGTTGCCTCACTAGAACAAAATGACACCCCTCTCAACCAGAATTTACAAGGTTTCTGAAGCCATGGGTCAAACACTAGGGTCAAAGATCAAAGGTTAGAACAAAGGATGCTCCCATTGCTCTTAATACCTCAGAAATTACACGGGTTTCAAAAGATATGTCAGGACCCAGGGTCAAACATATAGGGTGTCCCAAAAAATGTATACACACTTTGAATAATTTTAAAGTCAGTACTTATTATCATACAATTCATTTTAAAAATTTAAAAAGAACCTGCAGAAATGAATTTTTTTTTCAATGCCTATTTTCACAATGATGACTGTTCTGTTCCAGGCATGGCCGATAACGAGAAGAATCAGCAACATCAAGAATCATTTTGTTTGGTATTTGCCCACCCAATTATGTAGCTTACTGTTGCCGGTTTTGAACCATAAATTCTATCTTTTGTGTATCCCCATAAACCATTCTAGTGGGTAAATTTTCTTTGTTCAAAACTCAGTCTGGCCTCACCCATTGTTTTCAAATCAGTTAAATCTGAAAAGGAGTGAAAATTAAGTGAGTTATCAGTTGTTAAAATGTGTATACATTTAGTTGGGGGACATCCCAGTAAATGCATGCAGGATTTGAAAATGATAAAAGCAGTGTATGTAATTCAATTGCATTTTTAAACTTCCAGTGGCATTTTAGGATGAATTTCCTTTGTTCAAAGCTTAGTCTGGCTGAAAGAAAGAAACATCAGTTGAGCTATCAGCTGTGTGTATATACATGTTCTGGGGACACCTGTATGTTTTCCTATCATCTCAGAACTGCTATCAAGAAAAATCGAAAAACATTCTGAGTTTAGAGAATAAAAACAAAGACAATATAAAACAAACATGTTTTCAGGGAAGAGAAGCAAGGCCAATATGAAGGAAATGTTATTGTTGTATTTGTTAGTTTTTTAATTTATTTTTCTTTATTGATTAAGGTATTATATATGACCCCTCCCCTCACTCATGCCCTCATCCCCCTGGTGTCTGTGCCCATTGGTTAGGCTTATTTGCATGCATACAGGTCCTTTGGTTGATCTCTCCCCCTTATTCCCATCCTCCCCTACCTTCTTTCTGAGGTTTGACGGTCTAATTGATGCTTCTCTGTCTTTGGATCTGTTTTTATTCATCAGTTTATGTTGTTCATTATATTCCACAAATGAGTGAGATCATGTGATATTTATCTTTCTCTGCCTGGGTTATTTTGTTTATCATAATGCTCTCCAGTTCCACCCATGCTGTTGCAAATGGTAAGGATTCCTTCTTTTTTACCACAGTGTAGTAATATTTCATTGTGTAGATGTACCACATATTTTTAATTCACTCATCTTACTTAGGCTGTTTTCAAGTCTTAGCTATAGTAAATTGTGCTGCTATGTACACAGGGATATCCTTTCTGATTGATTTGCATGTATCCTTTCTGATTGATTTATTAGTTTGTAGACTTTGTTGAATATTTGACTAGTTTTGTGGTATTTTTAATTTAATAAAAATTAAAAACCTGCTTCTAGTATTACATTAGAGCTCCAGATGAATGCCTTAATCTTCATGTCCTTTTAAAAATACTATTTATGTTTGAAAAACACTTATTTATGTGGTTGCTTTTGACTAATCTCATCAAATTTAGGCTATTTTCATTGTAAATCTTAAATATCTGTACATATTACCTTAAATAAAATTAGTTTGACCTATTTGCTACTAAATTGGGATCAAAATTGAATTCTGTGTTGTTTTTAATCAGCTTCTTCAATAATTAACTCTTGAAAAGACTAAAATGCCCCCAAGAAACATTAATTTTCTTTAATGATAAAGGTCAAATAGCACATCAGTATTTTAGCATATCAATTTAAGAATTTTTTTAATTAATAAAATTGGGTAGAACACATGACATCCCTATACATATATTTTCCATGTTTTAAAGATTAACTTGACATATTTTACCACAAATTTATTTTAAACCTTATGAAATGATTTACATTTTATAAAGAGTTAAGCTTTTAGCTTTTGAAATAATGCAGCATTCCATGGAGAATGGAATTGAATTGTAATATAATTTTTTTATCTACCCATTTAACATGTAATCTTTAAAATAGTTGAAATCTACATGGAAGAGTTCTAATTCAAAGGGACAACGTATATTATTAAGTCTGACAAACTAATTCATCATCTGCAGTCATATCAAGTACATGAGGTCTTTTCATCCTTTCACCTGTCCAAAATTAACATTTTTCTTAACACTTTTCATTATGCTTTTCCTGAACATCTATGAACTTAAATTTCAGAAGAAGAAAAATGAATATCGTGTCACAAAAGTAAGAGAGCTATTTAAAAAACATTAGCTAAATGGTAAAAAAATCCCTTTTGATAAAGTTATCCCACAACTATTTAATGATCATAAACATTAATCATTAGCTTAAATTAACATATAAATAAAAATAATGTTGAAAATGGTTTGTTATAAAAAACCCCTTTAAAACTTTTAAGGTGACATTGGAATACTTATATAGTTTCCAAGAGTTGAAAAGATCAACACAGATATATCTTTTCTTTAATTGGCATATTTTCTCATATTGCTATATACTTCCCAATTAAGTGAATAATTTTTCACAATTTCTAATGAAGTCCATTACCTGAATTGTGTAAGGAAATAGAATTTTGTTGAGGAGCAAGAATTGGCAGAGTGTAAGGATTGGATGTGATAATGCATGAGACCATCAGAATCATTTGTCATGAAATGCCATAATCCACCTTCATGTTCCTGATTATTCTCCTTTACCATCCTTCTTGGTAGGGTGTGGGAGGCAGAACCCACATAAAGAAAATGCCAGTGTAGGTGGGCCATGGCTACTTTACAATTCACAGGATTACTGCATTGCCAACATATAAGCATTTTAAAAGTATAGTTAAAGGTAATATCTAAAATGTGTTCTCTTTATTCATTTAGATAATTTTTAAAAATATATTTTCCTGAAGACCCTGAAAGATGCTTGGCACATGATCAGAAAAAAAGAGGCGGAATATTCATTTATATAGATAGAACATCTGTGTTGCCTAATGTGTGGTTGCTAGAATGTTAGAAGCAAAGAAAACAAGGAAAAAAAAAGTATTTTTCCTGACATCTTTATAATAACAATACAATTTTTATGAGATTTTTAAATCCTTTACATTTTAATTTCTTGGTATATGTTAAGTGTTAAAAGCAGGTATTTTATATCATTACTAGAGGCCCACTGCATGAAATTCATCCCCCAGCCGAGCCTACACCCTCTCCAAAATGGGACTCCTCAAGGGATGTCTGATTGCCCATTTAGGCCCAATCCTACAGGAATCAGTCCTAAACAGGCAGTCAGACATCCTTCTCAACATTCCAGGACTGGTGGCTCTCAACTGCTCTCCTGCCTGCCTTCCTGATTATCCCTAACCGCTTCTGCCTGCCAGACTGAGCACCCCCTAACCACTCCCTGGGAGCCTGATTGATGCCTAACAGCCTTCCCCTGTAGGCCTGGGAACCTCCCAACTGCCCTTCCCTGCAGGCCTGGTCACCCTCAGCTTCCCTCCTCTGTTGGCCTGGTCACCTCTAAGTGCCCTCCTCTCCAGGCTTGATTGCCCCAACTGCCCTTCCTTGCAGGCCTGTTTCCTCCCAAATGCCTTCCCCTGCTGGCCTGATCACCCACAGCTACCCTCCCTTGCAAGCCATCTTGTGTCCACATGGGGGCAGTATCTTTGACTACATCGGGGCAGCCATCTTGTGTGTTAGAGTGATGGTCAACCTGCATATTACTCTTTTATTAGATAGGATAGAGGCCTGGTGCATGGGTAGGGGCCAGCTGGTTTGCCCTGGAGGGTGTCCCAGGTCAGAATGGGGATTTCCTTGGGGCATGGGGCAGCCTGGGCAAGGGGCCTGTGGTGGTTTGCAGGCCAGCCACACCCCCCAGTGACCCAAATGGTGGCCCTGGGTTCTGGGAATTATTTATCTTCTACAATTGAAACTTTGTAGCTTGGAGTGGAGCCAAGCCTCTTGCTCCCTCCCTGGCAGCAGCCATTTCTGTTGGGACTTATTTATCTTCTATAATTAAAACTTTGTAGCCTTAAGCAGAGGCCAAGTCAGGCCAGGGCTGTGGAAAGCTTGGCTTCTTCCATCACTGGGGGCAACCCTAGCCTCCTGCTCTCTCCAGCTCCATGGCTGTGCCATTTTTGTTGGAATTTATTTATCTTCTATAATTGAACCTTTGTAGAATAGAGTGGAGGCCTGGGCTTGACAGTGTGTGTGGAAAGCTTGGCTTCCTCCATTTCTGGGGAAACTCAAGCCCCTCTCCTGCTCACTCTGTGGCCACGGCCATATTGGTTGGGGTTAATTTGCATAATATCTCCTGATTGGCTTGAGGGCATGGCTTGTGGGTGTGTCTTGTGTTGTAGCAGAGGTACAATTGATTTGCATATTACTCTTTTATTAGAATAACCAACCATCAAAGATTTGTGGGTGAAGATATTGCAATGATTTTAAAATTTACTTTTGATAACCTGTTAAAATATTTTTTATTTTCAAAAGTCACCTAACTTTAGCCTAATATTGACCTTTTAGCATCACTCTTATTGTGGGCAATTAAAAAAGCAAAAACATTTTTTTTTTTAAGAGAGGAAAAAAGAAGGAGAGAGAGATAAAAACATCAATGATGAGAGAGAATGGCTGATGGGCTGCCTCCTGCATGACCCCCTACTGGGGATCAAGCCAGCAACCAGGCATGTGCCCTTGACCAGAGATGACCACAGGCCAACACTCTATCCAATGAGCTAAACTGGCTAGGGCAACTCTTTTTATTACAAACAGAAGAGCTAGAAGTTTCAGATTTCTATGTAATAAATTGGATAATACGAAATTATATCTACTTCAAAATGTTTAATTTTTAAGCATTTATCTTTTGAGCCTGAACCAAAATTTAGAGCAAACTTCCAAACGTTTATTTTCTTAAACAATTTGCTTAATAATTTTTCATTTGGTTGTTTTAAACTATTCAAAACTGAACAAATAAATTGTAATTATTTTTGAAAAATTTCAGACACCGCAGCAATATCTTTGCATTTCACACATACACATGGCATTGAAACATAAATATTCTATTAGAATAAAAAGTTTTATAGACATGCAATATAAACATTAATAAATAATAAAAACCTATTCTTTATTCTCCATATAGTATATATCTTAAAAATAAATGGAAAACTGAGTATTATCAATGGATTCTGTCAATATCCTTAGCCTGCCTGGCTGACTCAGGCTCCAAAAGTCTCTCTTCAATAACAGACAGCCAGTTATAGTTTGAGCAAAACAGTTACATTTCCCAAGCAGTGATCCTGGATTAGCTAATGTATAAACAATCTGAGTTTCTTTGGAATAAAAATTTGCCAATGCAGTTTTACGAATGTACAGATGAAGTGAATTTTTCAAGAGAATTATATTTTCAGTATTAGATCCAGAGCAAAGAAATGAGATATAACTATAAGAATGTTGCATAGATAATCCTAGTCATTTTAACTTCAGTGATCACCTAGGCGTTTTGTGATGTTATTCATTCGGTGAGTCATTAGTTATAAAACAGGTTAGCCCTGGCCACTGTGGTTCAGTGGTTAGAATATTGGCCCACAAACAGAAAAGTCCTTGGTTTAATTCCTGGTCAAGGGCGTGTACCTGGATTGCAGATTTGAACCCTGTCCAGAGTTTTGTGTTAAAGGCAACCAATTGATGTGTCTCTCTCACATCTATATTTCTCTGATGATTCTCTCTCTCTCTCTCTCCTTCTCTCTGTATGTATTTCTCTTTTCTCCTTCCCTTCCTTTAACTCTCTCTAGAAAAATCAATGAGAAAAATATCTTTGGATGAGGATTTGAAAGAAAAATACAACTGTCAGAGCTAAGCACAGACCAAATAATAAAAAGAAAGTAAAATCCTTGTACGAGAAGGATATAGCTTACACATTAAAGGAAGTACTAGTATATAACCTAGCTACTATTTGTTGGCAGGAATTGTTGGACAATATTTAGACATAGATCTTCCGTATGTTCATCCAAGGCCTGGGAAATTTGGTTTAACAGGAGACAATTACTTTGAGGAATTCATATCCATTATAAGGACTCCTAAAATATACTTGAAATAATAGTGAAGATAAATTCAGGAGACTCAGAGAATATGGGAAGGTTAAATAGATTTAATACTTAAGAGCTAAACCCACAGCAAGTCTATCATCCCAAAAATTGCCTTGAAATACTCCCTTCCATCCTATATAATAAAGAACAAATATGCAAATTAGACTGAACAGCCAAACAACCATCCAGACAACATTCCAGACGAATGTCAGGATGACCTTCTGAATAAGGCCAGGGAGGCTGCGAGGTCTAAGCCCCTTGCACGAATTTCATGCATCAGGCCTCTAGTAAAGTAATAAGGAATACACTGAGTGAGGGTTCTGTGTTCTTGGTAGAGATTGTTCCTTGCTGGGGTGTATCAAGTGGGTGTATGACTGGAGTTGTTCATTTTGAGGTAAGTTTTATCATGTCCATTTTGGGTTAACATCAGTCAGAGATGGAAGAATCGATTGTGAAACTGGAATTTCCTGGTAGACATTTATTGCAAGCAGATCACATATTTAAATTACATGAACAGGTAACCCTCATACCCATATCACCTGTGACTTTGTACAAATGACTTCATACTTCTGCTCTCATAGATATTTTCTATAACCAATTGGTAGAGTAGGATACATCTCAGCCAAATTTATAGATGGTGTTTTTGTTAAGAGAAAAGGACTACTGCCTCATTACAGCTTTATAAAGGGATAGTGCACAGTGCATAAGGCACGGAAAGAAGGTGAGGGTAGGGGGTGGGGAGGAGAAATTAACCAGGGAACTTATATGCATACTAGTAGCCCATTGCACACAGTAGGCTGCCGGCCACTTCTGCAAGAGCCAGCAGGAACCACAGCGAGCCACCAGGAGCCTTACTGCTTCCCTGGGAACCACGTGGCTTCCACGAAAGGTGGAAGTGAGCCACTGGCAAAAACAACAAAAAACACCGAGAAGATAAAATTTTAGATTTTTTGGGAAGAGGCATATGGATAGACTCATATGAGTGTGCATGAACCATATGAGTCTTTATTTTTATGTTAATGCATACCAGAATGACTAATATTGTGACCTATAGCAAACCTTTCTTCTCATCCCACCCAAGTTTGGGCAATGGTCTATGCATAGCCCAATTAGGTGAATGATGAAATCAATGCATGTGTGTATAGTATATGCTCTACTACTTCTAGGCCGAACTAACTGGTACTCTGTATAACCACCCTGTCAGTAGCAGAGGCTAATGATGGGTCTCAGGATGGCATCATCCCTCAAAAAGACTAGTAATATATTAATAAGATGCTAACTTGTCTTTCTATATGCATAATCATATCTATAATATTCTTAGTGTCATGTCACCACTTCAAACACTTTCCTCCTCTGAAAAGGGCAGCAATCCATACTCGCTGGAATCTAAACTTACTCTGAATATGAATTCATCTTTCCAGCTCATAGTCCCTCTGTCAGCATCATTACGCAAGGTGATTATTAAAGTGCCTTCTTATTGGCTCTCCTTCCTGGCTTCCTACCCCTTGCTCTCCACCCAGCACCCTAGGATATTACTACCAGATACAGCAGTAGTACATCAGAGCTTACCCATCAGGCTCTGTGTTCCAGGGAACCCAGCAATGACTATATGACATTTTAATCATCCTTTATCTCACATCCTCATAAAAAAATCCTTTATTTTAAGCTACCATTTTTTTCTTTGAAATTATTTTAACAATCCTTCTCTTTAATTTTTATTTTGCATTTAGATTTATCTTCCTATACTCAAAAGTGATAGTTATTCTAATCAAAAACTTCAAATCATTATATGGCTGCTCATTATTATAGGTTAATTCTGAAAATCTACACCCATTCATGTTCAGTCTTCAGAATAAACTCAAGTTAATCTCACAGTCAAGGACTCTGAGTCATACATTTTTAAGCTTTGTCAGTTATTCTACCCTTTATCTAAATAAATAAATAAATAAATAAATAAATAAATAAATAAATAAAACAAAGCCTTTTATATTTAAAATTCCTGGTTACCTACTTTGTGATCTTCACCATTTATCTTAGATACTAGAGGCCCAGTGCATGTAATTTGTGCATGGGGGGATGGGGTATCCCTCAGTCCAGCTTGTGCCCTCTCCAATCTCGGACTCTTCAGAGGAAGTCCAACTGCCATTGTAGGCTTGGTCCCCGACTGGCCTTAAATGGGCAGTCGGACATCCCTCTCACATTCCGGGACTGCTAGCTCCTAATTGCTCACCTGCTGGCCTGATTGATGGCTAACTGCTCCCCTGCTGGCTTGATTGCCCCCAAATTCCCTCCCCTGTAAGCTTGGTCACCCCCAACTGCCCTCTCCTACAGACCTGGTTGCCCCCAACTGCCTTCCCCTGCTGGCCATGTTGTAGGAGCAATCTTGCGTTGGCCATCTTTTGATGATGTCTTGTGAGAGTGTCGCATTAGGTGCTACGTAGGCTTTTATTATATAGAATACGAAAAAAGAAAGTGCCAAAAAGCTCAAATAACAGATTATAAATGAGATAAAACACAGGAGATTGAGAAGTATAATACTTAATGCCACATGGCTATTTTAAGACAGGCCTTAGAACTGTATTAAGTATATTAGGGATGACACTTGGGGGTAAATATTAACTACTATATGCATAGTTTCCAGAATGTTTATCTCTAGTCCAATGCATAAAATGCATTTTGAAAGTCAAGATATTAGTCGCATCAGGTTGCAAAAGAAACCTCAATGATGTGATATAAATTGTGTATTGGTTTCTGTAAAATAAATATATCTGAGTGAGACAGAGGAAGATAATGACAGAAAGAAAGAGAATATGAATGAACATGATGGGAGGTTTCACAAAGAGGAAACTATGAGAACACATGCATTGCTTCTTCTGATGCTAGCCCTGGGAAACCACATAATCTATGTCCATCTTCTGGCATGATTTCTTGTGAAGGATCCTGAGACATTTCTTTCTCTGACATGCACTCTGAAGCAATTCAACAACGTCTCACATCACAGACCACGTGGCCCAAATACTGGTCACTCTCACAGAGAAGAAGGAACTAGAAACATTTTATATTGATTGTTGCTTTCAAAGCAAAGAAAACTACAGGCACAAAAGAACAAATATCTGTTTAAGCAATTTCATCCTTTCACTCAGGAAGTAAAATAATAATAACAGTAATTGTGGTGGTAGCAGCAATCTCAGTAGCAGAGCCAACAAAAATGATATTCATAGTAATAATATAATAGCAGTAAATTGTAAGTGAAAGAAATCATAGGTCTCTACAAGAAGATAATCTTTTTTTTTTCTGACCTACAGCATTCACCCATTTTTTGACTAGGAGGAGAAAAGGAATGGTTATTTCTACTGGAAACATTTAATACAGTAGTTAATTATCACAAATTACTTCACGGAATATATTAATGGATATGTCCAAGAAGTAAAAGCCTCACAAATTGTTGTCAGGCACTTTTGAGAATCTTTTATTTCTGTAGAATTAGTAGTTTAGTGCTATGGTTAAAAAGAAGAGAACAATTAGTCCGGTTATTAAGTGGAGAATTTGGCTCTTTTCATTTTATTCCGCAGTCTACAGTACATTAAATATCTTAATCTTTGTCTCTAGTTATCCCTTTTCCTAATTTTCCAAGCATGCTACCCATCCATCACTCTAAAAGTTATGAAGATCGCAAGTGGAATTAAAGCCACAACTGTATTCAGTCGCTTCTTCCATATGATATTCAAATTAAAGTCAGAGTCTGAAGAAACGCTACACTGAGGCTTTCACTTGCATTCTCAGATTAAGAGGAATTTTGCTAACTTCTCTTTCTATTTGCATAATCATATTGCATTGGAGGAGTATTTATTATTTGTTTGTTTGTTTACTTACCTATATGTACTATTTTCAAAGCTTTCTCAACAGACACCTACTTCTAAAGCAGCGGTTCTCAACCTGTGGGTCAAGAAATGCCAGCAGGGTCGCCTACAACCATCAGAAAACAGATATTTACATTACGATTCATTAACAGTAGCAAAATTACAGTTATGAAGGAGCCACAAAAATAATTTTATGGTTGGGGTCACCACAACATGAGGAACTGTACTAACGGATTGTGGCATTAGGAAGGTTGAGAACCACTGTTCTAAAGTAATGGTTGGAACACTATGCAGACTTGAAATAAAGTAATTTCCTATAAATGACTACATCGCTTCTACTCAATCAGAGGCCAGATATCATTTACCAGAAGCTCAGTTTGTTTTCCTCAGCTCGGAGTAGTATTCCCAGGTAATCACGTTCAGCTCTTTCCAGATCCATTTGAATCCTGTTCATGACTTAGCAAGGTAAAATCCTTAGTGGCTCTACTCCTCAACCATAAGATTTTCCTTTGAATGGGACTTTTGCTTCCAACATTCAGGATATGAGGTGAAACTATTCTCTGAGGCAGCTGCACCAGGGAGTAGCAATTAACCGTTTGAAATGGTGAAAGATTCAGGACAACTTGCGTAGTCTGATGCTGGTTCACTGACTCTCAGTTGCTCTTGTTGAGGGAAAAGAGTAGAGAGGGGAGAGGTCAAAATGTAATTCTCAGATTCTCTCGGGTTAAATTAATCTCATTCTCCCATTCTGGCAATTGTCAAAATAATTATCTAGAAGCTTTTCTGGCAGGGAGGGGTAATTTGTCTCCTGTCCCCAAAACCCTAGAGAAAGCAAGTTCTATTTGCAGTTCTTCAAAGTACTCATAAAAACTACACTTATGAATAGTTTGGGGTTACTGAGGTGTGCTCACAAGAGGCGTGACAGTGTGTATATCTTTAGCTAAATGTGATTCACAGGATGGTGTGATATAAGTCTAATGACTGAAAACTCTTCAACAGCCATCAAAGTGTCTCACGTCTTTCATCTGGGAACATTTGAAAATGAGATGAAGCTTATTTGCAAATTTAGGTGACAAAATAAGAATATAGAGGGTTTCTTGGGGATCTATTTAAGATATAGAGGGGCTAATTATTAGAAACAGAAATAACAGTGGATGGGTAGGGGTAAGACCAAGTAGGAGTAAAGCCATAGTATGCATAATGGCCATGACTCAAATGGTTTTTGAGCCCTCATTTTGTGCTAATATTTCTTAACTTAATAAAACCTTAATACTTTTCTGACTCATTAAATGTTTTATTCTTTTTCAACAAGTATAAATGGACTTCATTTAACTAATGGTCATCTTCTTTCTTTTGTGAAGAGTTTATGGGGTAGCTGTAGCATAATTAGTGCAGGTCAGCCTTTGAACAGACTTCTCATCTTCATTTGCACTGAGAAGTGAGCACAGTAGGGGAGAGAACCTCATGACATCCATGTGGAAAAGTGATGGGAATGTGCTCATTTCCCTCTCAGCTAAGATTCAGATTTCAAGTTTCCTCAAAGACAGTTTAAAATAGCACTTCAGAGGAATATTATTTAGTAAACATTGCTGCGATATTTTATGGTTGACTAAGAATTTGAATTTGAAATTAAGTTCATTCATGAAAGCCTCTTACAGTAATAATATATATCATTTTAATAGCAAAGTGTCTAGACACCTAATGTCAGACCAGATGATGATAATTTTAGTGCTTTATATCAGTCGCATTCATCATTATAATTATATTTTCTGGATATAATTGAGTACGTTAAACAAGAAATCTGATGACTTAAAAGGAAATATGGGAAAGCATTTCAATTTACATCCTGTTCTTTTAAGGAAATATTTTTAAAATCTGGATAAATGGGCCAACCAGCATGGCTTAGAGGTTGAATGATGACCTATGAACCAGGAGGTCAGGGTTCAGTTCCAGGTCAGGCACATGCCCAGGTTGTAGGCTAGATCCCCAGTGGGGGGAGTGTAGGAAGCTGCCGATCAGTTATTCTCTCTCATAATGGATGTTTCTATCTCTCTCTCCCTTTCTCTTTCTCTTTGAAATAATTAAAAATATGTTGAAAAATACATAAAAATACATTTATACATCTGGAAAAATATATAAAATCTTTTAACACACATTGATTTGCCTAATGTAATCTAGGTTTAACAACTATTAGTTTATTGGCCAGATTAACTATCTCCAGATTCTATTTCCTAGTGTAGACTAAAAGAAATTCAGTTGAAATTGACCTATGTAATCCCTTCCTAATTTCATTCTCTTCCTTCTTTGCCTTAGAATAACCAATATCTAATATTGGTATCTTAACTGTATATATAAAAGCCTAATGTGTAAAGTGTTCCCTTGGAAGTTTGACCAACTGGGAGCTCGATCACTCACTATGACATGACCTGATCACAGGGGATGGAGCAGAATGAAGGAAGGCCCCAGCTGGCAGCCAGCAGCAGGAGAGAAGAGGCCCCAGCCAGCAGCTGGAAACTGGGGAAGCCACTAGGGACCCTATCTGTGCATGAACTTTTGAACTGGGCCTCTAGTTTTATATAATTAAATTAGTGTACATGGTTTTCAATACATTTTTTTTCTTAAATTATTACTTTAATCATATACCTTCAATGAAAAAAACTGATATTTGAATTCCTATTTTATATATTTTATTTACATTTTGCTCTTGAAATATAGCAATTTCCCTCAATTTAAGATTTAATATTGACTTTTGAAACCATAGTTAATTTTCCCAAATTTCTAGTTGTTTGACACATAGGAAATCTGAACCTAACTTAAATATTGAAAAGAGGTTGCAGTTCCTCATTTCTTCATTCGTGTTTTTCTTCATTCTTTCAGTTCTTATATTACTTTGAAGATTTTCCATTTTGATCTTACAAGGCAGAATCCTTATCTAGAATTGAATTGTGAAATGAATAAATTATTTTTGTCTAATTATCAGAATAAAGATAGATTTATCTTTTCCTTGCAGATAGTTCTCAACTGGGAATTCATTGTCTAGTGTTTTTTTTTAATTTAAATTCTTTATGGTTGAAAGTACTACATATCTCTCCTTTTATCCCCATTGACCTCTCCCTAGCCATTCCCACACCCCCAGCAAATGCCCTCACCCCCTACTGTCTCTGTCCATTGGTTATCCTTATATGTAGTGAGATGATGGAGGTATTGAATATATAAGTCTCTGGGAATCATTTAAACGGCATTGGGTTTTATCCAGAGTTAATTGTGAAGCCGCTGAAGGGATTTCAAATATTCTGGCTGCTCTTGTGAATACAGACCATTGGAAAGGGTAGGATCAGGGAGATGAATTAGGAGGCTTTGGCTTTACTCTAGGCAGGCAACACACTGTCTTTAATGGAAAAAGTCTTAAGTTCTGGTTATCATTTGAAGGTAGAACTAACAGGACTTTGTGGCATATTGGATATGAGATTCAGGAGAACTAAAATGAGCAAAATAATTCAAGGATGCTTTTAGGGTCATTTTCAGTGAGTTGGAATTTTCCTTAACTGAGATGGGAAAGACTATCCACAAGCAGATTTGGGGGGAAGATACTTCGAACATACCAAATATTAGGTATCTTTTGGAAACCCAAAATTTTATTTCGGTTCTTGATTTTCCAAAATTTCTTGTCAAGTAACAGTGCATTATTTAAATATAGAAACTGCTTGAGGATTTCAGAAACAAACAGTAAGTTGTAGATACGTGAAATTGAAAATTAGCAAATGTGCACTGTTAATAACTTAGATTAGAAGTCAGACGCTTAGGTTTGAATCCTAGCTCCACCACTTACCAGCTGGGTGCATTTGTACAAGTTACTTAAGCAAGCAGTACCTCCTTTCTTTAACCATGCCTACTTCGTGAAATTGCAATACTGACTGTATTATTTCACACATATGAAGTGTTTGGAACAGTACACTGCTTAACTAAATTAAGTGCTCAATAGCCATTGATTATTAGATTAATCATCAGCTAGGTTTCACTGGCTTCTGCCTCTGACAATTTGTAATAATGACTCTGGGGCAGCAAATTTAATCTGGCCCTGGCCTCAGTGGGGCCTCTTTAAAACAGAAGTGTTATATTTTAACATACAAAGTGCATTTCAAAGAGAAATTCCCAAGTTACACACAAAAAGAAAAAAAAATTTCTGGGTTCCAATCTATCTCCAGTTTCATACTTCCTTAATCTCAGTCTAGAAGATCACTCTCTTACCCATTTCACATGACAGGCAATAGGTAGAAAGATTTCCTGATCAAACCCACCTACTTCTAAACAGGGTAGCTTATGTCTGATGTGATACCTTCCTTATACATCATTGAAATCGAAAGTAAAAAGCATTGTACAAAATCTTTTTTTTTAACAAGTATTTTAATGTTTCATTTATTATTGGGTTCAGGCATTCATTTCCTGTCTTGCTTTAGATGGTTGTACACATCATCACCACCAAATGGCTTGCCTGTGCTTTGGTGAAAATGTTACTCCTCTATCCCACTGTTGAGATCTCAGTATTGCGACTTCCTTTGAGATTAGCATGAGATTGGAGCAATGAAGCTTTCTGTCATATTTATGAACCATTGCATGATTCAAAACTCACTCTCTTTACCTCTTTCTTTTTGCCACACAAAGGGTGTGTTCCTCAGAAGGGCTGCTCTTTCAGCTTGAGTACTGAAAAATGGATAATCTGAGACAATTGGAGGTAGATGGAGCCAAAAACTCATCGTTGACCATCAATCAGTAATGTGAGCAAGAAATAAGTGTTATTGTAAGCCATGCAGATTTTGGAGATGTTTGCTATGCTGCAAGGATGAATGATACATGATATAACTCCTAAACTGCAAGTCAGAGCAGTTATACATCTGTTTCATTATTCCTGACCAGGCTATAGGGGTCTTACTTTTATTCGCTTTATGTTTACTGAGTTCACTCTGAATTGTAAGGATGGTTATTTTCATTCTGTGCCTTAGCATTGAACATTCTTTTTATATGGAAGTGACAGAAAATCTCAGCCAAAAGTGCTTTAGAAAAAAAAAAAAAGGTGGAATTTATTGGTACACATCACTCACAATTTATGAGCTTTGAGCAGAAATAAAATCTGAGATTCAAATAATTTCCCCAAGCCAAATCCTTTTTCAGTCCTACTCAGTTCTAGGTTCATTGTCAAGATCCATGTGGTATCGTGGTGGCTGCCAACTACTCTTGGCTTCCATTTTCAGAAGGACAGTTATAATTGTAATAGTCGATCTTCAAGCACTTTTAGTATGCCGGGCACTCTTATACGGAATTTATATGAGTTAACTCATCTCATCTTTACAATTATTCTGTGATGTAGAAATTAATATTATTCCTATTTTATAAGGAAATAGATGCACGGGATATTAGGATGCCTCATCATAACCACTTTCAACATGGGCCTTATAGAATAGATCAGTGGTTGGCAAACTGCGGCTCTGTTGACTAAAATGAGTTTGCCGGCCACTGGCATAGATTATATACTGTAAAAGCATTTACACAACAATCTTAAACCTTACTTTCAATAGTTCAAAGTGTGTCCTGATTCTATCACTAACCGAATCCCTATTTTAATAAAATCTGATGCTCTAAATGTTTTCAGCTGAGACAGATGTTCTCTATTTAGCTGAGCTGAATTTTTTTGCACTTGCAGACTATACAGAGCAAATGATGGGGCGAGCGTTCCTCAGAGAAAAACACAGGCACTGTTGTTGGATGAAATGCTGATGTACGCAATGTCAAGAAGTGTGAGCATCTGATAACGTTATGCCACTTGTAGACTAACAAGTTAGCCTGCCCACGACTCAGGAAATCCCTGGCTCAGCTACAAAGGACTTGGTTAGGATAAAGCTGCAAGAACTTTGTGTTCCCAGCTCTTCCGTGTGTCCGGAAGGGGCGAGACAGAGAAGTCTAGGTGTTAGTGTGGGTAGCTAGTGAGGTATCAACAAAGAAGGAGAAAGCTAAACAGGTCAACCCTGATTAAGACTAGAAGCTACACGCCGAGATCAGTTTGGCTTAGTGGATAGAGTGTCGGCCTGTGGAGCCAAAAACTCATCGTTGACCATCAATCTGTAATGTGAGCAAGAAATAAGTGTTATTGTAAGCCATGCGGATTTTGGAGATGTTTGCTATGCTGCAAGGATGAACGATACATGATATAACTCCTAAAATGTAAGTCAGAGCAGTTATACATCTGTTTCATTATTCCTGACCAGGCTATAGGGGTCTTACTTTTATTCGCTTTGGAGCCAGGTTGGATTCCGGTCAAGGGCATATACCTTGGTTGCGGGCCCATCCCCTGTGGGGAGCGTGCAGGAGGCGGCTGATCCATATTTCTCTCTTATCAATGTTTCTAGCTCACTGTCCCTCTCCCTTCCTCTGTAAAAAATCAATAAAATGTATTTAAAAAAAAAAGACTAGAAGCTACAGCTTCGCAGACTCTCCAGCAGGCAGACACATCATTAGCCAAAGGGACATAAAACCTGTTTTCCAATCTCCCCAGAGAACAACCCACCAGCTCTCCCAGATTACCAGGTGGGAGGGTTACACACCAAGGGGAGACTCCTTCTGCTGGGCTTACCCGCAGCAGAAGCCAACATGGCACAGGGGAAGGTGAGCACATGCTCTGTAGAAGTCAGAGGAGGAAGCAGGACTTTGAGGGGAGCCCTGGAGGAGTGGTTCTCAACCTGTGGGTCGCGACCCCTTTGGGGGTCGAACAACACTTTCACAGGGGTCGCCTAAGACCATTGGAAAACACAGATACGATTCATAACAGAAGCAAAATTACAGTTATGAAGTAGCAACAAAAATAATTTTATGGTTGGGGGTCACCACAACAGGAGAAGCTGAATTAAAGTGTCGCCATTAGAAAGGTTGAGAACCACTGCCCTGGAGGAACCAAAATCATTAGCAGAAAGGGGAGGGTCTAGCCTGGGGAAAGGATAAGATAGGATAAAGGCATGTGATTCCGGAAGATTGAGGAATTTGGTTAGCATCTGGGCCCAGCACAGACCCTAGACAAACTAGGACACCAGTGGGACAGTTTGAAAGACAGCTTCCCACTTGCTTCTGAGACGAAGAAAATGTATGGAGGATTACAAGGACCTTGGATCAACTACAGTGGTTCCTCGAGATACGAGTGCCCTAACATACGAGATTTTTGAGATACGAGCAGTGGAGCGAGCGATTTCTGCTTTGAAATATGAGCAACATTTGAGATAGGAGTCGTCGAGCAGATCGGCCGGCTGCACATGACCCACCAGTTTACTGCGACTCGAGCATCTCATAGTTTCCCACGCCTCAAGATTACGGAACGAATTAAACTCGTATTTCGAGGTACCACTGTATTAATAGAGCCCGCTGGCTCTCTATGTCCCTGAGAGCGTATTTCTTTTCCCTTCAGACCCAGCTTTTATTTTCTTGTCTGTCTTCTCAGTCCTTCCCTGCCCTCTCTCAGGATCTCCAGACCTGGCTGAGCTGGTGTGGCATATAAGGCAACCGAGCTGAATATGCCATGATTGTGCCAGCTCACCACACTGGATCTTTTTTGTTGTTGTTGTTCATCAGTTTATGTGGTTCATTATATTCCGCAAATGAGTGAGATCATGTATATGCATCTTTCTATGGATGGCTTATTTCACTTAGCATAGTGCTCTCAAGGTCCATCCATGCTGTTGCAAATGGGAAGTCCTTTTTTGGAGCAAGGTAGTATTCCACTGTGTAGATGTAGCAGTGTTTTTTAATCCACTCATCTGCCGATGGGCACTTAGGGTTTTCCAAATTTTAGCGATTATAAATTGTGCTGCTATGAACATAGAGGTGCATATATCCTTTCTGATTTGGTTGGCATCTATTTGTTTCTGATTTCTTGGGAACTGTTCCTAGAAGTAGGATTACTGGGTCAAATGGGAGTTCCAGTTTTAGTTTTTGAGGGAACTCCATACTGTTCTCCACAGTGGCTGTACCAGTCTGCATTCCCACCAGCAGTGCAAGAGGGTTCCTTTTTCTTCACTCTCCAGCACTTGTCCTTTGTTGATTTGTTGATGATTGCCATTCTGATAGGTGTGAGATGGTACCACATGGTTGCTTTGATTTGCATCTCTCAGATGATTAGTATCTCTCCGATGATGAGTGACTTTGAGCATGTTTTGGCCTTCTGTGTGTCCACTTTAGAAAAGTAATAATTTAGGTCCTTTGCCTACTTTTGGATTGGATTGTTTATCTTTGTTTTGTTAAGTTGTATGAGTTCCCTATACATTTTGGAGGTTAAATCCTTGTTGGATATGACATTGGCAAATATATTTTCCCGTGTAGTGGGCTCTCTTAATGTTTTGTTGATGATTTCCTTTGTTGTGCAGGAGCTTTTTATTTTGATGTAGCCCCAAGTGTTTATTTACTCTTTAGTATTCATTGTCCTAGGAGATGCATTGGTAAATATATTGCAAGGCATATGTCTAATATTTTGCTGCCTTTGGTTCTTCTATGATATTTTATGGTTTCCTGTTTTATATTTAAGTCTTTTATCCATTATTTATTTATTTATTTGGTTGGTTGTTTAATCCTCACCTGAGAATTTTTAGAGAGATTAAAGGGAAGGGGAGAAACACACAGAGAGAAACATAGATGTGAGAGAGAGAGACGTGGAATCAAATCTGGGAGGCTTCAGTCCACAGGAGGAGGGCTAGGGCTTCGGAATACATTTTAAATACTGCAGTACCACTTACAAAGATGTTGTTTCTGATTTTTAATAATCTTGTCAAAGTACTTTAACCTGATAGCTTTGGGTTGTCCCTATTCCTCTAAGGGTCATTGTGATCACAAAGGTCAGGAAGGTTTTCAGGAAACAGCCATGCCTCTGAGGCTATGTGTCTACATGCCATCTCTGTACCCCTTTCCTAGTCCACTCCTTTTTTGAACCACCCTTACCCTCTGGTGTGTAGAGGAGCTGGTGAGAGGGAGGAGCGCTCACAGGGAAGCCATACTCTTGCTGATCCTTTGCCTTTCCAAATCTTTTGTGAAAACTTTTTGCTGTTGTTATTCTTTTAAAAGAATCAAGGCACCTGAAAAGCAAAATCCAGCTAACACCTGGTTTTCCCCTCCTCTAATGTTTGCTGTCACATCATTTATCTTAGGTAGAAAACTCAGACTAACCTAAGGAAGATCGAAATAGAAAAAGAAATACTGGAGAAGGATAATTGTGAATGTTTCAACGTATGGTTTCCTGTCCCAGAGATTTGTTGCAAACTTAAAATCCAAAGAATAGATCAAGCAACAAATAAAACCATACTATGATAGTTGGCCTGAGAAAAAATACTGATGATTTATTTTAGAGCAAGGAACATCTAAGAAAAAAAAATCATGGATTCATGGAATGTATCTTCTTGGAAGATGATACTGAGTATAGTGCAAGGAATAAATTTCTTGAAATCACTACAAATAATTCCCTTAGATTAGATCTGAATGAAGGTCAGAAAACTAGAAATTGTCTATAAATGTCACAGATAACAACATGAAGAGTTTTCCATAATATATTTAAGGAAAATGAAACACATTGTAATGAAATTTGAAAAGGATACCTCACTTTTTATATTAGTGAAAGGAAGATTTTTATTGTATGTCTTGTTAATTTTATTTTTAAAGAAAAAGCATTAACAATTTGAGTTATACAACTTTATCTACAAAAGGACTAATGGGATAAAAGAATGAACACATACAATCCAGTGCTAACAACAGTCCTGGTCACCAACTTTGGGATTATTAGGCTTTCTTAAATAATTTATTTGTAATATTTGATAAATATAAGAGATGTTAGTACCTATAAAACTCAACCAATTCTTGCTGGATGCACAGACAACTTAGAGAACAGAAGAGAGTGGTCATAATCAGTCTTACAATATTTTTTTTTAGGTTCCTACTATAATCTTAAATTCATTAGCACTTTGCTATGAATCTTTTTTTTTAAAAATATTTTATTGATTTTTTTTTTCTTTTAGAGAAAGGGAGAAGGAGAGAGACATAGAAATATCAATGATGAGAGCGAATTATAGATTGGCTGCCTCCTGCATACCCACTACAGGAGATTGAACCCGCAACCCAGGCATGTGCCCTTGGCCGACATTGTATCTGGAACCCTTCAGTCCACAGGCGGATGCTCTATCCATTGAGCAAAACCAGCTAGGACTGCAATTAATCTTTTAGTTAAACTATTTTGGAATTTAAGCCTTTTGAAGGCTTAGGCAAACCAACTAAAATAGGTTTCTTATTTCATTTGTTTAATTTGAGAACCCTTGCTTTCAAGGACACTTCTTAAATGAACAATCTTGTTTAATTCAAATATTCCCCATAATGGCCATTGTAATTCTAAGTTGTTTAGTGAGATTTTGATAACTCATTGGAATATCAATATTTTTCCTCTTTGTGGTAACATTTGTTACTATCAAAAAGGTACGTTTGAAATGGAATGCAAATTTTCTTTATCTTCCCAGTACTACTCTCCTCCATCTGTTTCTTCCTGGGATTGTCGATAGTCTCTGGAGAGCTGTCTGTCCAGTTATGCAGGTCATCTTCTTAGAAACATTTTAAGAAGAAAAGATTAGAATGATCAGATGGGAGACATACTTCTTTCTCATTGGAATGCCCAGCTCTTTTAATCACATTTGATAAGGATTAGTTGCTTGACATGTTTAAGGAAATGTTTAGTGAAGTTGCAAGAAGACATGTGTTTATGCAGGATTTGGATTTCAGACAGCTTTCTTAAAAAATAATAATAATTTTTATTGTTGAAAGTGTTACATGTGTCCCCTTATTTTCTCCCATTGACCCATTCTAGCCCGCTCCTGCTCCTTGCCCCCTGCCCCAGGCCTTCACCACCCTATTGTCTCTATCTATGTGTTATGCATAGACTACATGTACTAGTAATAGTATGCATGTACTAGTATGCATACAAATTCTTTGGTTGATCTCTTCCCCACCACCACCACCCCGCCTTCCTTCTGAGATTTAACACTCTGTTCCATGTTTCCATGTCTCAGGATTTCTTTTATTCATCAATTTATTTTACAAACAACTTTCTTTAGACTCTTTTTATTTTTAAATATATTTTATTGATTTTTTACAGAGAGGTAGGGAGAGAGATAGAAAGTCAGAAACATCGATGAGATCAGCCGCCTCCTGCACGTCCCACTGTGGAGATGTGCCCACAAGCAAGGTACATGTCCCCAACCGAAATCAAACCCTGGGACCTTTCAGTCCGCAAGCCGAGGCTCTCTCCACTGAGCCAAAGCGGTCTCGGCTCTTTAGACTCTTATGATCTCTCCTTGCACTCTGGCTGGCTATCAATACTGCTATCCAAAGCAAGAATTTTCAACAGTCATGCCCTGACCTAATCCATACTGTGCGCAACTCTTGGTGACAAAAAGAAAGAGTGAGCAAGAAAAAGATAGCATTTCATTATGGAAAATCCAGATATTTGAAATAGTCCATGCTTGGTATATGAGTGTTCATTAAAAATCCAGCTGAGCCTGACTGGTTCGGCTCAGTGGGTAGAGCGTCAGCCTGTGGACTGAGAGGTCCCGAGTTCGATTCCAGTCAAGGGCATGTACTGTACCTTGGTTGCAGGCACATCCCCAGTAGAAGGTGTGCAGTAGGCAGCTGGTCGATGTTTCTCTGTCATTGATGTTTCTGACTCTCTATCCTTCTCCCTTACTCTCTGTAAAAAAATCAATAAAATATATTTTTAAAAGTCTAGCTGAAAAGGAAATACAGATATACTACACAGAATATTCACAATTTGAAACAAACTACATGTTGATTGTAAGTTCATGAACTAGAATTATTATTTTCTCTAAATGGCTAAGTGATTCCATACGTTTTCACAACATGAAAACTTGTAACTTTTTCTTTGAAAATATATTTGATCCTATCTTTTAAGAGGTGGTTGGCAAACTGAGGCTCGGGAGCCACATGTGGCTCTTTGGCCCCTTGAGTGTGGCTCTTCTATAAAATACCACAGCCTGGGCGAGTCTCTTTTGAAGAAATGGAGTTAGAAGAAGTTTAAGTTTAAAAATTTTGGTTCTCAAAAGAAATTTCAATTGTTGTACTAATATTTGGCTCCGTTGACTAATGAGTTTGCCGACAACTGCAAGGCACAATGACTTTGAAATTTAGAAAGCTCTAAGAAACCAAACCTGATTTAGCAATTTTGTGGATTAACAGGTTTGTTTTGTGTATTACTGTTCACATTGTACAAGTATTCTGTTCTCTTAAGCAAATTTTATAAAACCTGTAAGTTTTATTTCAATGAAAATTATTATATTTGTCAATGTTTAAAATTATATTATTAAAGTCATTCTTTTCATTTCCTTGTTTAAACAAGTGAGGGATATGCTGCAAAAACGATTATATAATAAAAGTCATCCTTATTAAGTGCAGAACTCTATCCAGGGTTTCCATTGTCATATCTCTCATATAATTTATTTCAAATGCCACTAATTAATATTGGGATGTATTAAAAACTAACCCAAATATCAGCATTGGTTGATTTCTATTAAATTAGCAGAAACTTTTATGGTTAAGTATCTTAGGTCTGATGTGCAAAAATGCCTTTAACCTTCAGCTTTCTGTGGATTATTATAAGTATTATTAGTATTATTTTTCAGTATGAGTGGTAGATGCTATTAGTGACACTGTTGATGTTTGTTCACCTATATATTTTTATTAAATAATATTGCTGTTAATATCACCTTGCAAAGACAAATACGGCATCTCAATTACTGCAGAGTTGTGTCTGAATATGGGTAATAAAATACAGACGGCATAAATAGGTATTATTCTGAAATTTAATTAATAAATAAACACAGAAAATTAAATGCAATTTAGGTTATTTTCATAAGGAGCTGCCCAAAATAAACATTAATAAATTACATGAAGATATTAATTACAATATTAAAATTTATCATATTGCAATTGAAAAAATCTACCATATTAATGGTTTTCTTTAGTACAGTTTGGATTGAGAATTATATTCTGAAAGTAAGCGGTGTTAATTTTAACCATAATTAGAATGGATGCTGTATCAATATCTTCTTGATAATTCTAGACTAGAAATTATAATCAGTGGACAGAGGAAAACGCAGAATAAGTTAGATCAAATGCCTCTACTTTACTATAGTGATTTTAAAATATCATGTTGTGTTTATCCTTTACCATATTTGCTCTGCCTTTTATACAGAGATTGCTTTGCTCTTTATTGCTAGATTACTATGGCACTTAGACTTTTTCTACCCAGCATAGAAAACTCGTGGGGGCAGAACTTGACATTGTTGATAGTTGAGTGTCCTTCAAAACGTGTCCAAAATAACTTGTTGAGCATTACCATGTTCCACATGGTATTTTCTGAATAAATATTTGTAGTGATGCATTTTAAACAAATTTATTATGAACATATATGTCTAACCCTGGGCTGCCTGAGATGTACATAGTAGATGGACCAAGATAATAAGTAGATATAAGTAAGCTAACAGAGAATGTGTGACTATGATTTGATTTTTTTGAGAACAAAAGAATAGGTATTATTTATGTGCTTAAGGTTGTAAGAGTAACTCTAAACAGAAAATAAGGGTCACTCAAGGAGGTCATGATGTCCCCCAAAACCTATATCATCAGCATCTCTTAGTTTAGAGAGATATATAGAACACAATCCTATGAAATGAGAAAAGCTTTTATCTAATTACCATTTACAGATAAGTTATTTTTAAAGAAATACTAGAATATCCTATCTAATAAAAGAGTAATATGCAAATTGACTATACCTCCACTACACCACCAGCCACACCCACCAGCCACACCCACTAGCCAATCAGGAGCGAGTGTGAAAATTAACCCCAACCAAGATGGCTGTGACCACAGAGGGAGGCTTGGGTTTCTCTGTGATAGAAGAAGCCAAGCTTTCCACACACCCTGGCTGGCCTAAGTCTCCACTCAAGGCTACAAAGTTTCAATTATAGAAGATAAATAAATCCCAACAGAAATGGCTACAGCCACTGAGCAAGAAGGCTTGGCTCTACTCCAGGCTACAAAGTTTCAATTGTAGAAGATAAATAAACCTCAGCTACCGGGGCCTCCACTTGGGTCTATAAGGGGTGTGGCCAGCCTGCAAACCTCCACAGGCCCCTCACCCAGGCTACCCCATGCTCCAAGGAAATCTCCATTCTGATCCAAGGCACCCTTCAGTGCAAACCAGCTGGCCCCCACCCATGCACCAGGCCTCTATCCTATCTATTGAAAGAGTAATATGCAGATTGACCATCATTCCAACAAAAGATGTCTGCCCCCAAGTGGACAAACGATGGCCACCATAAGATGCCAGCAGGGGAGGGCAGTCGGCAGGGACCAGGCCTGCAAGGGAGTGTACTTGGGGGCAATCAAGCCTGCAGGGGAGTGCAGTTAGGGATGACCAGGCCAGCAAAGGAGGGAAGTTGTGGGGGGACACAAGCCTGCATGGGAGAGCAGTTGGGAGGGACCAGGACTGCAGGGGAGGGCAGTTAGCGGCAAATAGGCTGGCAGGGGAGCAGTTAGGCATCAATCAGGCTGGCAGGGGAGTGGTTAGAGGGTGATCAGGCTGGAAAGCAGAAGGGGTTAGGGGCAATCAGGAAGGCAAACAGGTAAGTAGTTGGGAGCCAGCAGTCCTGAATTGTGATCCCTACCTGGATTGGGCCTAAATGGGGAGTTGGGCATCCCTAAAGGGATCCAATATTAGAGAGGGTGCAGGCTGGGCTGAGGGAAATTCTCCCACCCCTATGCATGAATTTCATGCATCAGGCCTCTAGTTAAATATAAAAGTACATAGTAATCATCCAATACAACTACTAGAGGATAGAAAAAGTCAAAGCATTTATATGGCTAAAGCAGTAGTTGGCAAACTCATTAGTCAAGAGAGCCAAATATGAACAGTACAACAACTGAAATTTCTTTTGAGAGCCAAATTTTTTAAACGTAAATTCCTTCTAATGCCACTTATTCAAAATAGACTCACCCAGGCCATGGTATTTTGTGGAAGAGCCACACTCAAGGGACCAAAGAGCTGCATGTGGCTTGTGAGTCATAGTTTGCCAACCATGGGGCTAGAGAATATGTTAACAGTTTAAAAAAATGTAACACATAAAATATCTACAAAATTTAAAAGATTTCTCTTGGATGTAACAATTGGAACTAGTGAAAATATCAGTGCTTAGATAAGAAGTCATTAGGCCATTTGATATTTTCTGCAATTTATTATGAAGAAATATGATAAAGGATATACCTTTTCTTTACATCCATAGTGCAATAATAACATAATATATGGCAAAAAGACATGTAATAAAATAGATAAAAATACTACAAGTGACTCATTTATAATAAGATAAACTCTAGAAAATTATATGTAAAGGGAAAAATTTTTGAAAAGTACTGGTTTTCTCAGAAATTTAAAATATTCTGTGATGTCCCAGGTGCCTTGGCACATAATTTGAGAACCAGATGTACAGTTACTTAATCTGGTCATCACGTGCACATCTTAGCTTGGCTATTCTACTTTGGTTTTGATGCTTCAAACAAATCATGGATTGTGACCCTCTGTGATTTGAGCAGGGTTTGGAGCAATCCAGTAGCTTTCCTTTTTTGAACTATTCCCTTTCGATTTGTCTGGAGGTTGACTCTCAAACAGGATGGGTCCAAGATGATTGCCAAGTCAACTAGGCTATCTAGAGTTGATGATGTGAAGTAATTTACACGAAAATAAAATGTTACAGAAAATGTTCATGACACTGAATGCAACTCTTTGCTTGTGTAAGAGATACATGCTTGGAATTATGCCATAACATGGAAATAATACCCTGAACTTCCATGATGATGTGCTTTGTGTGCATTTCTCATTTAATTTTTCAGTGATATATAATTATTCCAATTTTTCCAATGAGAAAACTGGGTTAGGAAGGCTGTGCAAAGTTTCCAAAAGAGGAAAGATAATATAGGATTCATATCCAAGTTTTCTGACTCTAAATCTCATAGTTTTCTTTATGTTTATTCATATATATTATGTATTTTAATGTTATAAACAGTAACATTTTAATTGAATACTTGACTACCTGAATTCTTACAGAAATTTAGAAATTTCAGGAAGTACATGTAAACTTTAAAGTACAATTATATGATTATATATGGAAAGATGTAGGTCAATGATAGTCATGATGATGATGATGGTGATAGATGGATAGATGATAGATAAGCACACAGATTGATTAAGAACAAAAGAAAGATTTCTTTTTGATTCTGCATATCTTCTCTCCTATTATTAAAACATTAATATTGTTCAATGTATATTTCTATAGCTTGATTATATAGTTTTTAGATTTATTATATAAAGAATATTAATAAGGTTCAAAATAACTTCATGAGTCCTGGATCAAGAGACCGGAAAATAAGGAGAATGTTTAAAAAAAATCTGAAAGAATTAAGCCTTTATCAGTTATTGTGATAGTATAAGTAGGAGTCTAAACCAGAGAAAGCATTGATTTCCTCTGTTCCATTCCACCCCCCTTCCAGTGAATAGCAACCAGCAGGGTGCATGGGGCAAACAGGCCAGCATGGGGGTTAGTGAGGAGCGTCCAAACAACTGAGTAACAGGCTGCATGGGTCTACCAGACCCTCAGAGGTGGCAGTTGGGGGTGACCAGACTGGTGGGGGGGCAGTGAGGGGTGACCAGATTGGGGGAGGGGGCAGTTGGCATCCACACTGGAAGAGGGTGAATTAAGGGGTAACCAGGCTGGCAGGAGGGCACTAAGGGGTAACCAGGCCAGTTAAGGGGGTAGTTGGGAGCTACCTGGCCAATGGAGAGCGGGGGACAGTTGGGAGTGACCAGGCCAGCAAGAGAGGGGCAGTTAGGTGCGATCAGGCAGGCGGGTGAGCAGTTAGAAACCAGTGGTCTGGATTGAGAGAGGAATCCCAGATTGGAGAGGGTACAGGCTGGGCTGAAGGGACCCCCTCATGCACAAATTTCATGCACCATGCACAAATTTCATGCACCAGGCCTCTAGTATTTTTATAAAACTATTGTTGAAAGCTGTATTGCTGTAAATATGTATGTAATCACATTTCTCAGTGTTGAATTTTGCTTTTGCTGAGTAAGAGAATTTTATAACTACAAATGCAGAAATAAGTTACATTGTTTAATTTTCCTTTGTTTTATTGAATAATTTTAAAGTTTTCTATTTTCCCAGTATATAGTTATAATGTAGTTTAAAGTAATAATTTTTGGATAGTAGTGATCTACTATCCCACCTATAGGATTATTGTCCCAATGTGATTTCACGTAGAGTTCATTTTCTCCCTCTAATTTTTAAGATATGCTGTATAATATACCAAAATTCCATTTGTGATTGAGTCTGTAAGCAATTGATAATTAAGTATAAAAAGAAGGATTGAATATCTAGATACAAAATTATTAATATAAAATGTCTCTAGTTATATAAGGATATCATAGTTTTGGAGATGGTAAAGGGGGCATAATTTTATCTGTAATATTGTTCTCTTAATATTTGGGAAACATGGAGTTTATACTGGATAGAAGTTTCACAGTTGTTTGAAAATTACTCACTAAACATGTCTGTATTACTTTTTAGTAATATAAAAGCCTTTGTAATAAAAACTTAGTATTCAGTTAGTTTTCTTAGTGTCATAAAATAAAAATCATTTAGCTATTTACTAATAAGGAGGTTCAGAAAATAACTGCATTACCAGATTAATCTAAAGAGTGATTTGTATTAAACACATGCCTGAAAATGACTTTCAGCTGACAGCAACTGCTTTTGTTAACTTATGATCCCAGCTTAATCTATTATTAGGGATGACCTTAGTACGTAGGGAGTACCTGGCGACCATCTATATGGTACTATTTTATGAGCATGAGGAAGGCCAAGTGCACAAAATTTATACCTTGCAACCTGTTATGGTCTCTGAACTCAATTATTAGAGATTTATTTCTTTGTTTTCAAATCCTTCTCAGTCTTCTGAAACACTATCTGAATGCAAATAGCCTTCAGTTGTAAACTCTGAAACCATTCATTTACCTTAAAAAACAACAACAAAAACACTACCACCTCATTTAATTAGGACTTTTTACTATTCTAATCATGGGGAATGAATATAACAAATTCATGATTGAGTCTGGATTCAAGCCCAGGACTCTTGACTCTCAATTTGGAGATCTTTTATAATAAATTTACTTCTACCAGTTAGCCAAAAGTTTTGTACATTTTTTCGGGAACATTTCTTTTACATGATTATCTCTCTAAAATTGACTAATCAATTCTCCTTGAATAGAAATAAAATAAAAATTTGTTTTAAATGTATTTTGAACTCTCCCACATACTCTTATAGTGTTGAGAAAAAAGACACACACTCACTGACTTCAGCACTGTAGTCTATTTACTTCAAAAATTCACAAAGCAACAAGGAAATTACCTTTTATTTTAAAAAAGATTAAATAGCAAAAAAACTGATGAAATAATCCCTATTTACTTATTTGCTAAGTAACAGCAAATATATTTAACTTTAAAATTTGGAACATTTTCCTTCATTTGCTCAACTAAAATATAGATTACAAAATAAAAATCCTTATATGTGATGAGCACCCTCTAATGACTTCAAAATAAAAGCAAATTTCTTATTATTTCAAGGGGCTATTTTTCTTTCTTCATATTGACCTTAACAATTTGTTCAACCTCTGAATATGCTTCTCTATTACAGTCTCTGATAACACACTGCCTCATTCAAAGGAATCTGTCCCATATCTTATTGCTTATAAGACATTAACCACTGATATGTAGTCTCTCTCGTATTGTCTGATAATAACTATTATTGTCTGGATTTCATACAATTTCCACAATTCTCTTCCCCCTCTAACTTGAATATCTTGCATAATGGCTGGTACAGTTAGCCTTCATCTATTTTGGTATCTAGAAACTTTCAATCCACATCCTTTGTGCTTCTCACTCTATAAGTGATAAAGAGATTCTATCTTGCATGTTAAATGCATTTGAGTGCAGCATGTATGAGATCTGAGTCAGCTTGGAGGACACTGGAGAGAGAAGGAATGAGAGAGAGGTTGAGTGGTTGCTATCTCAGACTGAATCTTGCTTCATACCTTTCCCTATTAACTCTTAGATCAGTTCTCTCCACGATATATCCATTGCTTTTTGCATTGATCTCTAATTCAAGCTTTATGATATTTTATCATAATTAATGATTTGTATATCAATTCTAGTAAATATTTAGTTCATTAGTTAACGAGTTGTATTCATCTGTGTATTTTTTATTTATTATATATTTTATTTTAAAAATCTTTATTGTTCAGATTATTACAGTTATTCCTCTTTTTTCTCTCCATAACTCCCCTCCACCCGATTTCCACCCCACCCCATGTCCTTATCCCCTACCCCCACTGTTCTCATCCATAGGTATATGATTTTTATCCAGTCTCATCCCACATACTCCACACCCTTATATTCTCGAGGATTGTCAGTCAACTTCCTTTCTATACCTCTGATTCTATTATATTCACCAGTGTTCTGTTCATCAGATTTTTAATTCGCTTGATTTTTAGATTCACTTGTTGATAGATATGTATTTGTTGTTCATAATTTTTATCTTTCTTTTTCTTCTTCTTCCTCTCCTTAAAGAATACCTTTCAGCATTTCATATAATGCTGGTTTGGCGGTGATGAACTCCTTTAGCTTTTTCTTATCTGTGAAGCTCTTTACAGACCTTCAATTCTGAATGATAGCTTTACTGGGTAGAGTAATCTTGGTTGTAGGTTCTTGCTATTCATCACGTTGAATATTTCTTGCCACTCCTTCTGGCCTGCATGTTTCTGTTGAGAAGTCAACTGATAATCATATGGGTGCTCCCTTATAGGTAATTAACTGTTTTTCTCTTGCTGTTTTTAATATTCTCTCTTTGTCTTTTGCTCTTGACATTTTAATTATGATGTGTCTTGGTGCGGTCCTCTTTGGATTCCTTTTCTTTGGGGATCCATGTGCTTCCTGGACTTATAAGTCCATTTCTTTCACCAGGTGGAGAAAATTTTTAGTCATTATTTCTTCAAATTGGTTTCCAGTATCTTGCTCTCTCTCTTCTTCTGGTACCGCTATAATTCATATGTATGCTTGAAGTTGTCCCAGAGGCTCCTTACACTCTTTATATTTTTGAATTCTTTTTTCTTTTTTCTTTTCTAATTGTTTTTTTTTTCTTTTTTGTATTTCAAATCTTTGACTTGATTCTTGCAATCCTCTAGTCTTCTGTTGGATCTCTGTATATTATTTTTAATTTCAATCAATGCATGCTTAATTTCTAGTTGGCCCTTTTTCATATCCTCTAAGGTCTTACTAAATTTATCAGCCTTTTCTAGAAAATTATTGAAAAACTTTATAACCATGGTTTTGAATTTTATATCCAGTAGTTTGCATTCCTCCATTTCTTTCATTTTGACCTGTTTCTTTGTCTCCACATTTTGGCTGCTTCCCTGAGTTGATAGACTGGCTTTGTGTGCTAGGTGTCCTATAGGGCCTGATGGCTCATCCTCCCCAGTTACCTAAGGTGGACACTCTTGGTGCACCCCTTTGTGGGCTATGTACACAGTCTTGTTGTAGATAAGCCTTGATTGTTGTTGGTATCACTGGGAGGAACTGACCTCCAGGCCAATTGGTTGTGAGTATCAGCTGTGTTTATGATGGGAGAACTTCTGTGCTGGAGACACCCTTATGGGGCAAGACTTGCTTCAGTGGGGCTTTGGTGCTCACTGAGTCTTCCCCTTGAGTGTGTTCCTTATGGGTCTGAGGAATTATAATCTGGATGGTCCTACTCTGACCCCTAAGGACACTGGATCTTGGATCTCCAAGGAGGTGCTAATTTAGCCTCTGCCTGAGGTCATCCAGCAGGACCTGTGGAGAGATCTGCAGATTCTTCTTCTTTGTTTGGGTTTTGGAGGGGTCCAGATGACACCCAGTTGTGAAGCAATGCAAGCTACTGAGGGGCCTTGGGCCTTCTTTTGGATGTTCTGGATTGTTTTGAATCAGCTGCAGTTTGTTAGGTAAGTTTAGTTTTCAAAGGACCAGACCATTCATATGTTCTCAGCTTGAATGGGCTGGAGTCTCAGGGCAAAGCAAACAGTAATGGCTTCCCATCAGCCCTGTCCTAAGAGGCCCCCAGGCCTCAGTGTCCCTAGGTAATCTTAGCAAGCACCTCTGAGAGAAAGCTGCTCTTGAGTTCCACCTGCTACCAGTCAGTCCAGTTTCTCCTCATATGAGTCTGAAACCCAAGAGTCTTGTCCAGAACTGGAATTCAGAGCAGTAGGGAGTTTGTGTCTCCTGAAAAAGCCAGCCACGTACTCAGTTGCGAGCCTTCTCCCCATGTGCCTCCATACCTCTGGACTTTACCTCGGCAGCTCCTCTGAATCTTAGTGTGCTTTTCTCTTCCTTTCTAGTTGTAGAATTTCTGCTTAGCCGGCCTTCCAGTGGTTCTGGATGATGTCTGTTTTGTCTTTAATTGTAAATTTGAAGTGGTTGTGCAGGGCATCAAGTTCAGGTGTTTACCCATGCTGCCATCTTAGTTTCATAGACCTCATCTGTGTGTTTTTTTAAAAAAATATAATCTATTGATTTCTTCAGAGAGGAAAGGAGAGGAGTTAGAAAAATTGATGAGTCATAGATCAACTGCCTCCTGAACGCCCCCTAGTGGGGATAGGCCCGCGACCAAGGTACATGTCCTTGACCAGAATTGAATCTGGAACCTTTCAGTCTGCAGGCCGACACTCTATCCACTGAGCCAAACCGGTTTCGGCTCATCTGTGTATTTTTAATACAAAGGAAGGTGTTTAGCATAAACCATAGGCCCAATATGTTAAATGAAAGCATTAGAACAATATGGGATACATAAATTAACCTTAGTATAGTGAGATATCACCAATTTAAGTGGTATAACAAAATTGGAACACATATAAGGATTAGTAAATGTTAGGGTATTAAGTCTCAGAATGCCTAGAGAATGCAGTATTTGTGGAAATTGTGTAATTATTCATTTAAAATATAAGTCAAATAAACCATATATATATGTATATATATATGGTTATATATGGTTATATAATATGTATATATATGTATATGTATATAACCATATATAACCATAGTATATATTATATATAACCATATATAACCATAGTATATATGGTTATACACTGAGTGGCCAGATTATTATGATCTCTGAGTACATAATAATCTGGCCACTCAGTGTATATCTTATATAATAAAAGGCTAATATGCAAATTATCCCCTTAACAAGGAGTTCCACCAGCAGGCAGGCCAGCCAACCACCCATGTCCCCTCCCCCTGGCCAGGCTGGCCAGAAACCATCCATGCACGAATTCATGCACTGAGCAGGTGAGCAGTTAGGAGCCAGTGATCCCACACACACACACAGCAGAGTGGCCAGATTATTATATGTTCAGAAATCATAATAGTCTAGCCACTCAGTGTACATTATATATAATGTAAAAATGTTCAAGTGACAGATGTGGTGCCAAGTATTAATAGCAATAAAAATGGATGGCTGAATTAGCATGTGAATCTTTGTGAATGTGTATGTGTGTATGTGTTTGTGTGTGCGTGTGTGTGTGTGTATATGTATATATATGTGTGTGTATATATATATATATATATATAATCAAGTGTAGAAAGGCAAACAAGCTTTAGCAGATTACTCTGGTCTGAAGGTTTTAGTGAATTCTTCATGCTAAATGAATTTAGCAATACAATTGGATATGTTGTATTATTAATGATCCTAGAAAATAACATTTTATCTTGCAAAAGTTAATAGTGTTGAGAAAATAGTACAGATTATAGACATGATATATGGCATGAATCTGTATTCCAAAAGTCATCTTTTGCATTGAAATGAATATGAATTATAAAATATAGTGAATCTAAAATGCATTATATGTTATTTCTTTTTGAAAGCATAATTCTAATCATTTAAATATTAAATACTTCAGATTTTGATCCATCTGCTGTTACTTAATTTTCTTCTCACTCATCTTTCTAGTTAGATTGCTGTTAATATTTTGATAAGAAACAGTGAACTGAGTATAATCTTTCTCAAAGTAAATATGCTTCTACTTCTGCTTCAATAAGAATGCTCAAAGCTGAATAGGCATATCTAAATCCTTCAGGGGAGTTCATTCAATGTGAAATTGAATAGATTTTCTGATAACTAAGAAAACATATCCTCTCACAGACTAAGTTATATATTCAAAGTTGAACCTCTTCTTCAAATCTTCATCCCTGTCAATGGCTACAGCAATGATCTAACACTGTTCCAGAAAAACTTTCTTATTCCTTCTTTACTTCTTCTTTGTACTCTTACATAAGTGAGCCTCATTTTCTTTTTCTGAAGAAAGAGGATATTGAAATACAACACCATTTAACACCAACATACAACAGTGGCATTACTTCCCAAAGGTCTCACTTCCAAATACCCTCAAATTAGGATTACGGTTTCAACATATGATGTGATAGATATCTATAATAATAAAAGCATAATATGCAAATAGACCAAAGGCTGAACAGCGGAATAACCATCCACATGACCTTCCAGATGAACTTCTGGATGAAGTTGGGGCTGTGAAGGCCTACTCTTGCACAAATTTCATGCAATGGGCCTCTACCTCATGAATATTAATGTCAAAATCACTTTAACCATCACCAGCAACAGGGTTGTCCAGTTCTTTCTATTCAACTCATATTCATTGGCACAGACCAAATTTTGTCCAGGGTATTTAGTTTCCTCTTTGGAATTTTGTTACTATATCTGTGTTTATTAATAAACTGTTGGATCCATCTTTTTCACTTTTGTACATTCCACTTTACAAAATAATGTATCTCATCTAATTTATATCATGTAAGAAAAAAACCTAACAGCAATATCTGTTTATAATTCTGACATTAAAAACCTTGTATTAATGTATTCCACCATATTTATATTACCTTTTCTTTTATTCACTTATTATTTCTGGATAATTTTTAACTGGAATTTACTGAGCAATTATTCTGAGATTATTAAATTGTGACATAATTTACATTAGAAGGGAATGAAAATAGTATGGGTACTCTAGAAAGCAATTTGCCAATGCTTAGTAATATTGAAATTTTGAATATTTATATTTCACGTAAACCACTCCTAGAAATACACTCAAGGGGCATTTTGGCTACCTGTACAATGAGATGTGTACTTGGCTGTTCACTGGAGAATTTTTTTTGGAACATATAAAATAGATACATTCATACAATTATTGGTAGAAATAGGTGTCACTATTTATTTTTTATAATGAAACTTTTTTTCTGATAATTGGCTGTTGGGATTATAATGAACAGGATGTTTTTGCCTTTCTCCCCCCACATCATATGTTGAAACCGTAATCCTAATTTGAGGGTATTTGGAAGTGAGACCTTTGGGAAGTAATCTATATATATAAAAGCCTAAGTGACCATTATGACTGGCCAGTAGCTATGGTGCACACTGACCACCAGGGGAAAGATGCTCAACAAAGGAGCTTCCCTCTGGTCAGTGCACTCCCATAGCCAACCTCCCGTGGCTGGCAACATCCTGTGGTCCCTCCCCCAGGCCGGCTGCCCTGGGGGTGTGATGGCCCCAATTGGCCCTGATCGCCAGCCAGGCTGAGGGACCCCATCTGTGCACAAATTTGTGCACAAGGCCTCTACTTAGGTCATAAAAATGGAGCCCTTGTAAGTAGAGGTCACAGAGCTAGCTAGCTTCTTTTACTAGAGAAGAATACAAAGGAGGGCAGCTATCTGGATCCCAAATATCCAAGGGAACCAGATATTTCTGGCACTCTAACGTTAGCCTCTGAACCTGCAGCTCTGTGAAAAATATTTCTGTTTATAATCTACCCAGTCTATGCTTATTTAATTTTAGCATCCTAAACAAAATGAAGTGTATAAAGGAACATGTATAGTCACTCAACTCCTCTCTGAGTCTGACTTTAGGATTAATGGGTAGAAATAATCCCCACAATGGACTAGAGTGGATTTGGAAATAGCAGAACTGAATGATCTTGATGGCGGCATGGACATTGAGGAGTATATGCCAGAAATTCATGGGTAAACTTACTGGTCATTATGAAAAGCATCAGAAATGCAGGTATAGCAAGAATAGTCACCTTGTATCAGGTGAAAAAGTAGGATAAATTGTCAGGTTTTAGACACAAAGGATTTATTCTGCACACCAACAACTATAGTACTAAACTTCCAGTCCTATTATACATCATACAATTACACTGGAAAATACTTGATACATCATATATAGTTGATAGCCTATCTAATAAAATAGTAATATGTAAATTAACCATCACTCTGTTACACCCTCAAGCCATGCCCACCAGCCAATCAGGAGTGAGTATGCAAATTAACCCCAACCAACATGGCTGTGGCCACAGAGTGAGCAAAAGGCTTGGGTTTCCCTAGCAATGGAGGAAGCCAAGCTTTCCGCACACCCTGGCAGGCTCAGGCCTCCACTCAAGTTTACAAAGTTTCAATTATAGAAGATAAATCCCAGATACCAGAGCCTCTGCTTGGATCACCGGGGGGCATGGCCCGTGCCCTAAGGAACCCCATGGCTGCCCCATGCCCTAAAGAACCCCCGCACTGATCTGGGACAGGACAAACCAACTGGCCCTCTCCCGTGCACCAGGCCTCTAGCCTATCTAATAAAAGAGTAATATGCAAATTGACTGTCATTCCAACACATAAGATGGCTGCCCCCATGTGGACAGAAGATGGTTACCACAAGATGGCCAGCAGGAAAGGGCAGTTGGGAGGGACAAGGCCTGCAAGGGATGGCAGTAGGGGGCAACCAAGCCTGTAGCGGAGGGCAATTGGGGTTGACCAGAATGGCAGAGAAGGAAAGTTGGGGGTGACTTGGCCTGCAGAGAAGGGCAGTTGGGGGGACCCAGGCCTGTAGGGGAGAGAAATTGGGGGAGGGGGAGACCAGGCTTACAGGGGAGGGCAGTTAGGGGCAAACAGGCTGGCAGGGGAGCAGTTAGGTATCAATCAGGTTGGCAGGGGAGTGGTTAGGGGGCAATCAGGAAGGCAGGTAGGCAAGCATTTGGGAGCCAGCAGTCCTGGATTCTGAGAGTGATGTCTGACTGCCCATTTAGGCCTAAACATGGAAGTCAGATATTCCTTGAGGGGTCACAGATTGGAGATGGTGCAGGCTGGGCTGAGGGACACACTCCCCTGTGCACAAATTTTGTGCACTGGGCTTCCAGTATCATAATGAATGTTAACATAACATATTACATGATGGAAAAGTAATGACCCAATTTTCAGATGATAGTACCATTACAAATTGTTAACAGACTGAATGTTGTGTTCCTTTAACCCCCAAATTTGTATGTTGAATCCTACTGACTAATGTGAGTATATTAGGTGGTAGGGTGATTAGTTCATGAGAATGGAGCCTTCAAGACAGGGATCTGTAGCCTTATAGAAGAAACCCCCAGAGCAAGCATGACAAACTCAAATGCTAACATGGGCCAAATAAACGAGGCATGTGGCTCGCTGGCCATGAGTTTGGCATGCTTGCTCCAGAGAGAGATCATATGCCCTTTCCACCATGTGAGGTTACAGCATAAAGACAGATGTCTAGGATTCGGGCCCTCACCAGGTACCAAATCTGCCTGCACATTGATCTTGACCTTTCCCAGCCTCTAGAACTGTGAGAAAAAAAAATTTCTGATGTTTTTCAGTTACCCATTTTGTTATAGCAACCCAAAGAGACTAAGATGAGAGTTTACTATGTGCCAGACACTGTTCTGAATTTATTTATTAAAATCACTACATTTAAACTTCAAAACAATCATAGGAGAAATATACATTGAAAATTATAATTTTACAGATGCAGCAATGGAGCTTTGGGAAGTTGAACAATTTTGCTAAGTTCATGCAACTAGCTGGTGGTGGATTTAATATCAAGTCTGTCTGCTTTGAGACCGTAGATTTTAAATATAATTCATCTTAAGTTTCTATATAATTCTACATTCAGAAGCTGTATTTATACATATATATACTATATTTATATAAATATATATATACTATATTTATATGAATACATATATATATTTATGTTATGCCACTTAAATTTAAAATTTAAATATTGTAATCATATTGGTTTGAGTTTTATTAGTTAAGTGGCAGAGATTAAAGAAAAAACAGCAAATTACAGAAGGCAGAAGGGGATATCATCAAAAGGGTTTCATCCTATTAAAATGTTTAAAGAAAAATTGAGTGTCAGTATTCTCCTTGAATTGTAAGATTCCACTTACATAAGATTTTCTGAAGTCTGAAAGTTAATGAGCTGTACTTTAATTTTACAGATGGGTATTAGAAACAGAGAAGAATAGCAGTATTTGTTGTGGTTCTTAAATCTGAGACAGCTGATTTCAATATACCTTATATGTATAATTCAACTTAAATTTTTAAAAATATTATGAGGCTGCCAATTCAGGTTTTCTTATTGTTGCTGCTGTTTGTTTTCCTGCTAGATTAAATATGAATGAATTGTCTGTTCTACTTAAAATGTATCTTAATGTGTTCAGGTCTACTCTGTGGTTCCACGCTTGAAACAAATAATTTCGCTTGTTGCTGTGGCAATAATCATCTTTTGATTTCATATCAAAGCTTACTTATACATTGACCCCAGCTGGTTCAGACTTACCTAACAATCTCAGTCAGTTCTCATCTCTAGTATATATTTTCTGTGTTTCCGTTTTTACTTCCTATTCTACGTATAGGAACATAGCAATATAATTTATTTGTCTGGAACTTGTTCATCCCATTGAAGTGTCTTTTCAGGGCAAGGAGCAAATAAAAAGTATAAATCTCAAACCACTTATTGCAATGTCTGGCACCTGAGAATGCACAGTAAATATGAGCGGATGACAAATAGCAGAGCACTGCGAGGCATAAATGAAGACAAGGAGAGAGGAAATCTGGTGCCACAAAACACTGAAGCAACTTGCCTTGCCCTGAGAAACCGTCGGAGTTAAGGTCACAGCATCAAGTGTTGTGCTGATGAGCTCGCTAGCGCTCTCCCTTTTACAGTGCAGAGAACACAATGCTTAGTATTGGCCTTACTCTGATGACAGCTTAACAAGCACGGTTTTGCTTGAGTGATGAGGAAAGTGGCATGCCATAGTGGCAATGGGACAAAGAAATGGATGGAGAGGAAAGGTAAAGCCATCATCCTGATATGGACCTGATACATACTGACCAGGCTTTGCCAGGGTTGACTTGCTGAGTCAAACTTCAAGTGTGTCTTTTCTGAATATGAGGAAAATGAATTGACTAGAGGTATCAGAATATCGTTAGAGCGTCTGTTTCTTTTCTGGATTTGGATCCAGAATAATTCTGCTGATTATTCTGATAGAGAAAGACTGGAGTTATTTACCTGATATGGCACGATCAGCATTGTGTTATTTGAAACTGGGGCTTACTGAAAAATGAAAGCTAAAATCCCAGCCGTTAGACAACAGAAACAACAGTTAGGCTTTTGCCCCAAAGTGAGAGTTGAGCTTTTGTCCTTATTTGTTTGTTTGTTTGTTTGTTTGTTTGTTTGTTTTTTCCTTAACTAATATGGCATTACCGCATTGTTCTCTCTGGAGATATAGCACAAGTGTTGGAGTTTCCACTTCCTCTAATGAATAAGCTTCAGTTACCCAAAGGTTTTGCATATAAATCTGCCCCTTACTACATCTCATTATACACTGGAAACATGTAAAAAGTTACAAAAATACCATGTTCTTTTGCCTGAGATTTCTAAACCATAATAATTTGATCTTGTGCCATCATTAAATATTCTTTTCTATAATGAATGACACTGAAATTGCCAAAGAACTAAAGCTCAGTTGGGTGATTAAGGAAATTAAACATGTAGCAAAACATGACTAAAATAACGCATGCTCTGAGACACAGGTTAACTGCAAGATTTTGGCTCAAAATGGAAACTTTATGTTAGTAGTAGTCACCACATTTTTTGAATTCCAATCTCTAACTCACTCAAAGTTTAGGTTGATATTAATCCTTGTTTTATTTATTGTATTGCTGGATATTTATTAATTTTAGCTTGCAGTCATTTAATTTATCACCTGAAACTACTGGAATGACTTTTGGGGAAGTTTATTATCTATACATATAAAAGCCTAAATGACCAAATGGTCTCTATGACACATACTGACCATCAGAGGGCAGATGTTTAACATAAGAGCTGTCCCCAGCCCATAGGCCCCAGTCACCATGGAATCTGCCAGCCAACCTCCCAATTCCTCCCCTAGGCAAGCAGGCCCTGAATGCCTAATCGGGGCCAGGCCCCAGGCTGGGATGGGAAAACTGGGGGTGGGTGGCAGTGGACACGGGTAGTGAGGGAAGGCAGGGCGGCAGGGAACTGCACAGTGACATCATGCAGATGGTGAGGGTAGGAGGAGGTGGGGAGGCGGGGAACCTGATCAGCCCTGATCGCCAGCCAGGCCTAGAAACCCTACCCGTTCATGGATTCCATGTACTGGGCCTCTAGTTTATTCTGGGAAGGGACAAGTTTAAACAAGTCTGGGTTGACATTTTTCATGCATTTTCATTGTTTGGTGTTATCAAAATCAATTGGATCTAACCAACGGACCTTGGTTATCGAGAAGTACTAATGCTAGGAGGTACCAAGGTTTGCTAAATGTAAAGTGGTACCTCGAGATACGAGTTTAATTTGTTCCATAACCTTGAGGCGTGGGAAACTATGAGACGCTCGAGTCGCGGTAAACTGGTGGGTCGTGTGCAGCCGGCCGATCCGCGCGATTACTCGTATCTCAAATGTTGCTCGTATTTCAAAGCAAAAATCGCTTGCTCTACAACTCGTATCTCAAAAATCTCGTATGTTAGGGCACTCGTATCTCTAGGTACCACTGTAGTTTCCATTACTTATTGTAATGTGTCATGCTAGAAAGAGCAACCTGCTTACCAGAGAACAGAATGTGAAAATCAGGAGTTATAATTATTTTTAAATCATCATCATAATTGGGAATCCATGCTAGGGACAGGATAAGCAATTGCAGTTTTCAGTACTTCATCCAACCAATATGGATTTTTTAATTATTATGTGCCCAATAATGGGCCGAGGGAAAATCATGATCAGAAAAAGGAAATAAGTTACCAGCGAGAAGAAGGGTGGAGAGTGGTTAAAGGGGGTCAAATACACGGTGACGGAATTCTGACTTTGTGCGGTGGGCACAGAATGCAATATACAGATGATGGATCATGGAATTGTACGCTTTAAACCTATATAATTTTATTAACTAATGCCATCCCAGTAAATCTAAAAAGAAATATAAATTTCAAAAAAAAAAAAGAAAGAAAGCAAACAAGTAGAATAAGGTGCATAAAGAATGAGAACAGCTAAATGTTATAACATCGCATTCGTGAATTCTGGACTTTCTTCTTGAGTGATTACTAATGGCTGTTATTAAGTGCGGAGTAATGCCAAAACAACAGAAATCAGTCACGTTGACACGTGACTTCCCAGTTTACTTAGTCACCTCTGCTTTTCCCTTTTGCTTTGAGAGTGGTCGCAGGGCATTTCCATCTGCAGAATAAGTTATGATAAACATTAGCATAAATCAATACGGGATAATTATTATTGCCATCAGGCAGTCCAATGTTTCTGGAATATTTTCAAGCTGAGAGGGCAGTGGACAAATGCAATAGCAAGGAGAACAAGTCGAAATGTTTGCTCTCCTCTCTCTTGACTGAGAACTCAGTCATTTCCTTTTTTTTTTTTTCTTTTCTCTCTTATGAAAACACCTCTAAATGCAAGTAAAAACTCTGGAAAAGAATACATTTTTTTCTTCCTTTCAAGCAAAAAAGTGTTAATTATTTAAGAGAGAGACCTGTTTATGAGATAAACTTCGTTTTTATCTCATCATAAGTGTAGAGCACTGGTTCCAAGTGTAATGTCATGTGACACTGGTCAGTTGTGGATCAGCTGCAGGAAAGGAGTGGACTTATTGCTTCTCTAGTAGGAATGCTACAGCCCCATTTCTTCTAATCAGTAGCCTCTAAAATGGTAAAAAGCAAACATAAAAGTGTGTGGAAGTGAGAATGTCATCCATTACGTTTGTTTAAAAACATGTGAGATTATTTTATGTAAGGTAAATACACATCCCTCCAGCCTACAAACGTGCTTACACACACATATGTAACAGCTCCAAATGTATGTAACTTGCAAAGCTAAATATTTAAGTAAGATGAAGTTTTGTTTTGTGTTCTTTCCCTTTTAAAACAAACTGCCTTTCTAGTGGCTGGTCAATTTTGCCACTTGGTGGTTTGAGTCAGGAAACTAAGGCATGTTTGGGATATTGAAAAAATATCGCATATATTTACACAAATGTGAAATCCTAAGACAAACTTACAAGAGAACACGTGGTGCACTGAAGTAGCTGGTAAATGTTTGCCTTGTGTGTATTTTTATTTGTCTACACAGTTTGATTCAGCTGCGAGCAGTATTCTGCGTTCCCCGAGTTAGTTTTCATAAATTAAATCATGCATAGCCCAACACAGAATTCCCATTACATTTTCGCTAATATATCAATCATCCGAGAACAAATTTTTGGTTTCAATAAAAGCATTTTAGCAGAACTGACTGTGTTTATTTATCCCCATTCCTTCCATGTTGCCTCAAGATTGTGCAGTTTTCTAAAATAATTCTCCACATAGTGCATTTCTTGCTTGCCGTTGAAATTCTCTTACTCATAATTATTTTATGAGAGAAAGAAGTCAGTGTATAGAGAATGAAATGAAATTTCCCAAAATAAAAGAGAGAGGTGGATCTGAAAAAAATTACCACAAGCATTTCATTGTTTGTTCATGCAGCACCTATGCATTCGATTGTAGATCTTTCCTCCCTCTTGAGTACCTTTTAGAATATAACATTCTTATAATAAATGGCCTGGTCATTTCCCACTTGGTAATATGCAATTATTTAGATTTTAGGCAACAAACACACATGCATGTGTGCACACATACAGCCTACACATCAGCATCTTTTCCTGGGAGATCCAAAAAAATCTCCTGGGGCTTTGAGAGCCACATATGATGAATTCCCATGGTCCTTTGTAGAACTGACTTGAAACTGGGAATTCATCAGGATGGAGACTAAGGGAGAAAGATTTTACTGCACTGATTCTGTCAGTCAGGCTAGGCACTTCCATGAAACTTATATTGGACTTGAACTTTGGTTTAATTACCTCCTCAGGGGATTGTTTGGAACATTTCTCTTTAATATATGATTAAATTCCACTATTGTTTCTTCTGTCATTTGCCACATTTTCCATATATCTAAAAGTTGGGTTGATTAGTCCATCAATATTTCTAACTCAGGAGAAAGAGAAGCTAACAAATAAAATGAAAAACGAATTAAGAATGTTTTTTAGTGACATAAGCACTCCTAACAATTTTAATGTGAAATTAGTCTCCTGTATATGAGATGATTTTCAGGGATGTAAGATAATTTTGACTTCTTTAGAAAATGAATGTCACATTTTAAACTCACTTTTAGATTTTGGCACCAGAAAAATAAAAACTTTCACAGCTTTACTTCCTGTTATTTATATAAATTGGGTATAAATACGTGTTATTTCAAACTGTATATCTGAGCCAATATGATGCCTTGATCCCTGTACCAGGTTTGGATATACCATTATAGTTTGATATACAGCAAAAGTATTATTTTCTTTACTTAATTACTGTATACTCAATTTGGGGTGTTAATATATTTATGTTAGTTAAAATAATACTGTTGTAAGTGTTGATAAGCCTTGAATGAATTCATTGACCTTTCAATAGGTCTGTGCAATTGTTAACACAAGAAAGAGAAGGCTAGTTTGGCAGAAAAAAATGTTGAAGTAAAAGAATGGAATTGTTGAATTCATGAATCAGAATAAATTTTTCTTATTCTTTGATGAGCTTAAAATTAAAGTGATACGGCTTAAAGTCGTGGCCTTCATTATTTATTAAGTTTTGTAGAATTACAGGGAGCCACTAGCAGAGAATAATAGATGATGGACTTTGAAAGCAGTGGGATACATATATGGACATAGTAATTCATATTGGAAGTATCTTCAGTAAGCAACTTACCTTTATAATCTATAATTTAATTTATTTAATCTCTAAAAAACAAGATATTATACATTATTTAATGTGTGTGTGTGTGTGTGTGAAAAGTATTTAGGCCACCATACAGTGTTCAGTATGTATTAGCTTTATTTTTTCTTTATTTTTATACTATTGGGTATAAGTAATTCTTTCATTTTTTTGTTCCATACTTTATTTTTTAATTTTCTTTATTGGGTAAAGTATTAGCTTTCTTTGGTTGGCTATTTGCATATTAATTTTGTATAACTGGCATGTTGATAAAAAGAAAGATGCTGAGGCTTTTTATACTTTCAATCAGGGACAGCTCTATGATACAACAGAGAATAGGGATTGCATAATTTTTAAGGAGTTGACTCCTTGAATGTGTAATGACACTATTTTGGAACATGCCTTCGTGGTAGTGGCATCATTCAGCTCTCTGTTGCTAGACTATGTATTGCTAGGTTCTATGCAAATTGTCTCTACATTTGCATATCTAATGCAGACTTTGGGACTTCATTCCTCAAAAACTCACCTTCCTTTCTTAGAGCATGTACCTTGAAGTGTAAACCCTTTTAAGTAGAGTTTAATTACTGCATTTTTCCAATTTGGCTGCTAGCTAGCTTCCTTTGGAGTCTACTGCAGCACTCCTGCCCCCACTACCTTCATGATATGAAAAAAAAAAAATTGTTATTTTCAGAACATACGGACAGTGGATTTTTAATGAATGATTTTTGAAAATTTAATTGGCTTAATATAAAATGTCAGCCAAAATGCTAAAAGTAGAGCCTGAGTATAAATATTTCTGATTGTTTAGAAAAATGAAATTTGTGTATGATATTTTGTAAGCCATAAACATCAATTAAATGTTCTAAAAATATTTCTTATTTGATTTCATCGATCTTATCCTCAAAAATTAATGAAAAGCAAGGTGCTCACTCATTAAGTAGGCATTTGATACAATTCAGGAGTCTTCTACATTTATATTTTAAGGTTGAATTATAACTAAAAATAATGGATTTACTGTGTGAAAAAGTTCTTTAAAACAATATTTAAACTTGAATTATTCACTATTTTTAAAAATTATTCCATTTTATTATGTCTTAAGTTTTTCAGTTGATTAATTTTGTCAATCATGAAAAAAGTTCATGGACTTCTCTGATTTAAAGTTAGAATTTCAACCTGATAGTTGCATAACCTCTAACTACACATCTCCCATAAGTGATTAAAATGACTAAAGATCCAGACGCTATATGCTTTCTGAAAAATTTTGATACATGTAATGGAATTAAATTTATTGTTGTGAAACTTCCTACAATATGGGAACAAACAAGTATTCAATTAATATTAAAACAAACAATAAAACAAAACTTGCTTGGAGAAAATTAAGAAAACTCATCTGCACAATTTAAATAAAACTCCCTGCTATTATACAAAACTGGTCTGATGACAGAAAAGGAATACAGAGCAAGTGATGGCAGCAAATATCCAGAGATGGTAGCTCCTGCGATTGGCAAACACAGATTTCATACTATGGGCTTATGTTGTAGAACAATGGTCTCCCATAGTAGACTATGGGTGGAAAAGAATGAGGGTACCCCAGTTGGGGCCTCCAGATGTGACAGTTATGCAAATAGAGACAGTAGCCTGTACTCTCAAATAACTCTATCACATGAAGTCTAAAAAAAGAAAATTGTGAGATTTATCACAGCTATGCCTTACAAGTAAGTGCATGGATATTAAGGACAGGGTGTATATTTTGCCTAAATAATTTTAACTTAAATCTGTTTTCTTTAATAATAACTATACAGAGTTTATAACATTTAAAGATATGTAACACATCTTTGTATCAAATATGTTAAAAATGCTAATACTTATATCTTGTTCGGTAAGATGATAATCATGTATATGTCATACAAGCATATAAATCAGTGCATATTTAATATCTAATATCACAATTAGATATTCTTCTTCATAAATTAAAATATAAGAATAAGCTTGTTCCAAGAAAGGGAATACCGAGAAAAATATTATATTGTAAATATTTGTGAAAAAATATCTATAGTGAGACAACTTTATGAATAATATAATTTATAGAACTAATTTCTTCCAGAAGTAAAGATTTTTATCACATAAGCAATTCTATTAAAGTGTGTAAGCACAGCTAGAACACATTATGAATAAATAAAACAGCAGTATCTCTAAAGAAATATTTCATTCTCTAAGAAGGAAATTCCTGAAAACTCAACACCTTATGATCTGGTATCATTTTGACAAAGTTAGAAATAAATGATAGCCTAACAAAAATGTTCACCTTATCACTTTTGATATTAGGAATGTATTTTTCCTGAAAGGATATTGTCACAGTTTGATATATGTTGAAAATAATGCAACGAAGATTGGGATTGGCAGCATAGGGGAAAAGAGTACCCTCTAATATTCCCTCAAAAGTAAAAGAAAGAGATAATGGTTTAGTTAAAAAAAAATCTTTTGTAGTCGGAAAAAATACAATTTTTTTTCTATTATTAGGTATGGAATTGGTGACAATTTTCAAGTGTCAGTAAACAGAAACAAAGTCATCTATAGTCCCCTTAGGTGTTTAGAGATACTATAGACTCTCTGAGGACTCCATTATAGTGCCGAAGGCTAATTCTTCTTCCATGACGATATTTTTGCTTTTACTATTTTTAGGCTTTGACTGAATTTTCATCAAAGGTCAAAGTATGACTTTATTGCCTAAAGGCCTGCTTTTGAGTCCAAAGGAAAGTGTCAACTAAAATAAAGGATCTTTCACTAACACATCCACTTCTACCTCAGCTTCACCAATATTACTACCATGTAACTGAAGATAAGTAAATCTCCCAGGTTGGAAGAGGCAGGGACAGGGCTGAGTTAGATATTTTGGTATCTACAATGAAATTAATTATTTAGATGTTTTTAAACACACTGCCATGTATATAGATTATAATGTGAAACACTGTTTTCTCTGTTCCCATAAGAACTTTTTTATTTGCTTCTTAAAGACAGCATGTTTTATGGTAACATACTACCCCTTATCCAGATGGGATCAGACTTTTCAGGGCATGGTGGTACAATTTGATCAAGGTGGCAAGGGTGCCATCTTCTCTCTTCAAATTGATGAAAAGGTACTAAACTTTAATAGACAAGAAACAGAGGAGAAAAGAAGTTAAAAATCACAAATAACATACTTTTCAGTTCCCGTAGATGCTTTCTTTTGGTGTGGTGGCAGTGCTAAGAACACTTTCCATGAAATCAACCCTCTTAACAAATTAGTAGGAACAGTATTAACCACAAGCACCATATTATAAAACGGAGTTCTAGAAATTATTCATCTTTAATAACGGAGACTTGATACAATTCAAGAGCAAATCCCCTGCTTCTCCGCCCCTAGCAACCACCACTCCACTTTCTGATTCCATGAGCTTGACTATTTCATATACTTCATACAAGTGGACTCATGCAATAATTGACCTCCAGTAACAGGCTTATTTTGTTTAGCATGATGTTTTCAAGTTTCATCCATGAAACTTGCATTTGACAGGGTGCCCTGTTTTGGGGGGTATTTTGTGTGTGTGTGTGGTTTGGTTTGGTTTTTAAGGCTGAATAGTCCTTTGCAATATGGACTATTATATATATTTTTTATTCATTCACTTATTGATAGACATTTACGTCATTTTCTTATCTTGGCTCTTGTGAGTAATGCTGCAGTGAACATGAACATCCAGACATCTCTTGGAGATTCTGATTTTTAGTTTTTTTGAGGTAACTTTGTGTAGTATTCCATAGCAGCCTTTGTGTAGTATTCCATAGCAGCCTTTTACAGTGTACCTCCTCTCCTTTTTAACTCCCAGCAGTCCTGACAGGTGGCTGGTTTTCTTGACTATGTGTGTGTGTGTGTTTATATCATTCTACCTCCAAAGTGAAATTTACTTCTAACTAAGGCCAATGTTGAACATATGGAGAAAACCCAGTGTTCGTGCTTTTAAGTGTATCAGATCCTATTTTAGATGAGATTGGTCTTTAGAGTTTTTTTGCAAGTGAGAAAACATGGAGGAAGGTCTTGAAATCAAGCCCTGCTTTAAAAAAATGGAGCCAGAAACACTTGTTAACTTCACCCAAGTTCATCAGCTGAGGTTCAGGAATCCGTCATTATTCATGTGGATAATTATGGTGAGAAATACATAAGATATCTGGGCAGAAAAGCCAGTGAGGTGACTTACAGATCCTCAGTTTGGGTCATATAGGGAAGCTGCACTTCCATGATTATAGAAGCCTTCCAAATAGTTAAGTGTATAAGAGTATCCCAAAGACTTAGGGGCATTAGCATGGGGAAAAGTAAGAACAACAAAAGCATCACAAAAACAACAGCAACAATCAAACCCAACCTACATCATCCACATTCCTGGGGATTAAGGGAAAACACAAACTGAAATCAAAAGACCAAAGTTCAGGTCTCGCTCTGTTATTAGTAGCTGTGGCATGAAAAACTGTACAAGAGTTGTAATATTCATGGTCTTTGGGTTGTAGTTTCCTGAACCGCATTCTAGACATTAGTAAAAAAGAGGAAATCTCTTAGGAGGTGAAGTTGGAAAGGCATAGTAAAAGGACGCTTCTCAATCATTTCAAACTCATATATGTCCTGTTGCCTTCTCTTGATTTCCATTTGGATAGATGGTAGGCATATCAAATATAATATCTTCACAATGGAGACCCAGGAATCCTCCCCAAAACCTGTTTCTCTGACAGTGTTTCTCAACTCAGTTATTGATAACCCCACATTTCCATTTGCTCAAGCCCAAGTCCTGAAGTCTGCCTTGACTTCAAAATTTATGTCCTTAAACGATTGAAGGTATGGCAGACACTGTTCGCTTGAAAGTGAAGAATTTGCAAGGTCTTTTAGGAATTAGGCTGAGAACTGGACTGGCCTTACTTTAATGATGCAGGCAGGTCATGAGCAGCATACCAAGCAGTGAGGTAGAAAAACACACCTCCCCCCTCTCATTAGGAGGGTCTACTAGTCTCGTGACAAAAGGAGTATAGACAGGAAGGTGAGTAAGTGAGGACAAGAGGACAGTCCACCAAAAGAATACATTTCATCTCCCCCTGGTGCGCCTGTACTTATTCATGGAACAAAACATACCAGGTGTCCACTCTGTGCCAGATTCATGTGGAAGTAGTGGCGAGATGTTCTTCCTTCCTTCTTTTATAAAACAGCACTTTTTAGGGGAAGAGGTAAAGAATTAATAAGTAAGGAAAATGTAAATAATGTCTAGCTTATCATTAAGAGTAGATAAGAAGAATGTTGTGGTTTTGGAGAAAAATTTATTAGCCAAGCAGCTGACATTTTAGTTGAGATACATAAAGGGAGACATACAAGAAAAAGTCAGCACTGAGGCTGAACAGCATAGTACGTGCATACATGTATATACTAGGAGTGTGTGTGTGTGTGTGTGTGTGTGTGTGTGTGTGTGTTGGTTAAAGCATGGCTATATTGCAACAAAATACTGAAATCAGATTCTGCTCCCTGCTCTTGAAGTGAGTGACATTGGGAACTCATTTAAAATCTCTGTTGCTGCAGTTACAAATACTTAGCCCAATATAATAACTTGGAGAGCAGATGCCTACTTGGATAGTAAAGGGAAATTCAAAATCAGTTTTTCAAATGATGAAAGGCTTAAATGCTCAGAAATGTACTTTATACCAGTACATTACAATAATACCTGGTCTGTTTATATAAATATTTATTTATATAAACATCCACCTTATGTTATCAATAACAATAACTTTCTAATACATATTTTATGGCAGCTTCTTTCCATGACTTACTCATTTAATAGGTCATCTGTGTGAAATAAATATAATTAGTATATTTATGTTATAGTTGAAAAAACAAAATAGATAAGGAGGAGGCTAACCATATGCCTGTAGAAATAAGGCTAAGGTAGTTGAAACGGGAATTTGCATCCAGGTTTTCTGAGTTTAAAACTGTATGTTTAGCTACTGTGCTCAATTCCATTGTGTATTACTTTGGGACATTTTAAATCCTTTTGTATTTGTGTCCCTCGTGTTATACAAGTAACAGATTAAATTTAAAAGGAAAAATGTACAGAACCATTGCTCTTAATTGTATTTTTCCACATTTGAAATGTGTGTCCTGGACACTTCCACTTTTCATTTTCCTACTCAATGGCAACCATTTATAACAGTTCTGTGTGTTCTTTTAAAAGGTAGTAAGACTTTGTTTTTTAGAGCAGCATCAGGTTAATAATAAAGTTGAGAAGGTACAGAAAGTTCCCATATATACCCTGCCACTACATGTGCATAACTGCCTACATTGTCAACATTACTCACCAGAAAGGGTGCTTCTCTCTCTCGTTCTCTCTCTCTCTCTCTTTTACTTTTTTTACTAAGGGTGAACCTAATTGACACATTTTAATCAAATATTACAGCTTATATTAAGGTTCACTCTATGGTGTCATGCATTCTAAGGGTTTGAAAAAAGGTGTAATGTTATCCATCTATTTCTTCCTTCCCCTCCAACATCTTGAAAACACTTATTTTTTATTGTCTCCTTAGTTTTTCTCAGAATGTCATAAAGTTGGAATCATACAGTATTTAGCCTTTCATGTTGGTATCTCGCTTAGTAATATGCATTGAAGTTCTTCCATATCTTTTCATGGCTTGATAAGCCGTTTCTTTTTAGCACTGAACAATATTCCATTGTTGGGATGTACAACAGAGTGTTTATTATTTACTAGTGTCTCAGTGCACAGATTCATGAACATTGAAAGGAAATCAATTGGAATAAATATTTTAATATCACTATTCACCCTTTCTCTATAAGTGTCAACCAAATTCACAATTGACAATGACAGATCAAAACACATGCATGTGATTGGGGCCAGCGAGAGCTTTATATTTATCGCACATGGGAGAGTCAACTTGGACACACACACACACACACACACACACACACACACACGTGCGCGCAAGGCCCAGTGCACAAATTCATGCACCCATGGCATCCTTCCACCTGATCTGTGGGGATCAGGCCAAAACCTGCTTTCCGACATCCCCTGAGGGGTCCTGGATTGCAAAATGGCAGTATATGGGTAACGCACCCTGGAGTTGGGCTCCCTCCTCTCTAGTTCTGGGTGTGCCACCCAAGAACCACAGCTCAGCAGCTCCTACAGTGAGTGTTTGCCCCCTGGTAGTCAGTGCACATCATAGCTACCAGCCTATAAATAATTTAGGCTTATATATACAGTGGTACCTGGAGATACGAGTGCCCTAACATACGAGATTTTTGAGATACAAGCTGTTGAGCGAGTGATTTTTGCTTTGAAATACGAGCAACATTTGAGATAGGAGTAATCGTGCGGATCGGCTGGCTGCACACAACCCACCAGTTTACTGCGACTCGAGCATCTCATAGTTTCCCATGCCTCAAGGTTACGGAACGAATTAAACTCATATCTCAAGGTACCACTGTATATAGACTAGAAGCCCAGTGCATGACATTCATGCACTCGAGAGAGGGGGTCCCCCAGCCTGGATGGTGCTCTCACAGTGCAGGAATCCTGCAATTGATCACAACAAAGAGGTAAGCCTTGCCCATCCATCCGGGGCTCTTTGATGGATTGCTCCAAAGAGGTAGGGCCGTAGCCGCGGGATCTGCCTCCACACTGTGAGAAGCTGCAGGAACCCCCAGGCCTCACCTATAGGAACCGTGGGCCCTGCCTCTGAGCTGCACATGCAACATCAAGCCTCCGCCCACTCGCACACACGCACAGCCCTGTCCACCTGCACACACCAGCTGCCCATGCAGGCTCCTAGTGATTGCCTTTTGTGGCATGAGGGTGTCACAGCATGAAGGTGTGATGCCTCATAAGTTTTTATTAGTATAGATATAGAATAAACTTGCTTAATTAGACCTGCTTTCTGATTTAGCTAAACTTTTTCCAGCCCAGTGAAGCACCCTAATTTTTCTTTCAGGTAATTATCAGCAACACAGCAGTAAATATCAACATGAAGCAGATTATTATTATAGATCCTACAGGAAGAACAAAGGGTAAAATATTTAACTGCAGCAGTGTTTGACTATATCCTGTGCAGTGAGAAAACCTAAAGTCATTTTCAGATTCCACCATTTCTTTCTTCCTTTTCAGATGGGTCAAGTTTCTAAGCTTTCTAAATCTCTGTTTTCTGGCTAATGCGGTGGCCATCAAACTGCGGCTCATGAGCTACATGTGGTTTACAAGCCGCAGTTTGCCGCTCTGTTGATTAATAAGTTTGCCAACCACTGGGCTAATGAAAAGAAAATAGGATTCCACCATGTCTCCTATCTCCCTACTCCAAGACTTCTGTGAAGGTGAAATGAGATGAGGCACGGGAAATCCCTTCACAGACATTTGGTTAAAGTGTAAATGTTTTCACCTGGCTATAAAGCAAGATTTGTTCCTGGGCTGAAGAAACTGCACGGAGGCTAGTTGCTAGGGAGAGGAAGCCAAGCGTTGCTACCTGACGTCATTACCCAGTGCCCACAGCCACTGTTTCCAGGCTGGCTATGGGGTCCCAGCGGTGTCGACTGCAATTTTGTGGGCTGTCACTCTGGGATGGTGGTAGGGCCTGTGTCCCATTTGGAGGAAGCTGAGTGTTGCTTTGTCGGCCAGGTCCACGCTGCTGTTTCTCTGTAAATGGCAAGTGGGCATCATGGCAGCTCCTGCTTTGAGAATCTGCCCCTTGGTGGTCAGTGCGCATCATAGCTACCAGTCAGATGGACGCTTAGCCTTTTGTATATATAGATTTGATTCTTTCTAAACTTTATCTAACTATCAATAACCCCAAGAAATCTATCCTAAGTTTTTCTTTTTCTCCTATAATTTCAATTCTAACTATATTCTAACACTGCAAAAGTAAAAGGTTAATGCTAATCATTCCTGTAAATATACTTCTAGTTTTAGGTTATTTAGCTCATTGGCAACAAACCTGTAATTCTAAAAGCCTTGCAGACATTCTTATCTTGATGATCCAGGACAATTTCAACAAGACTGATGGAGTGATAACTCCTCCCTCTCTAACTTGTTTTTAATCCTCAATTTCCTATCCACTTAAAAATAATGGTGCTGAAGTTATTATCCAATTTCAGAGTTATTAGCTAGCAACTCACAAGTATTCATCTCAAGCTATAATGCCACTTCCTATCTGACAATTTCCTACTGATAGCGACTTGCCATTAATTATTTTGATATTTTTAATATTGCCGTATTTGTAAGCCTTTCTTCAGTTTTTCCATTTCTTTGTATTTCCCACAGATTAACCCTTACCATCTGAAACACAGATATAGCAATTTTATTTCTATGTTTAATGCTGATAAATGATGGCCACTTTTAAATGCTTACTGGTCAACAAACAAAGCAACCTTAACATATGATATATGATTATCTATATTTTACCCCAAACTTCCTGAATATTATCTATTTTTGTTAACACTGAAACCATTTACCATTACTTGACCAGTGAATCCTTTTATTCATATCATATCCTTTATTCTCCCAACTATTTATGTATCTTGTCAAAATTAATCTTTCTAAAATGAGTGTGCATATGATTTTTACTAAATGTCACAATTCTATTGGATAACATATCTTTTGTAAAATAGATTTAATTAAACTTTTTTCCTAGTTTATTCAAAGTCTGTGATAAATGATAATCTTCAAAATATTCACTCACATTTCAGCTCTTGCTTAGATATTTTTAATTTGAATATTTTCTCAATTTTACTGTGATTTCCATTATTTAATAGAAAAGGCAGTTATATAATAGGGCATTTAATAACACTTATTTAAGATATAATGCTATACATTAAATAAATTGTATTTGCCTGAAACTATATTTGAATGACTATGTTAATATTTAATATTTACATGTTTATATTTGTAAGTTTTATTTCTGTGCACACATAAATTGTGTGTATGTGTGTGTGATAGTTGCTTATTATGTTTTATGGATGAGATGCCAGTCTAATAGTATATGTTCTGCTACCAGACCCTTTCTAGCCAATTTTACTCTAACTTTAATATTTCAGTATGAATATTCATAATATGTAGCAATTTTATAAATGTGCTTGAGTAGGCAGCAATAATTGCTGCAATATGTTGAGAGTTAAATTAACTGAAGAAAACAAAAGTGGCAGGAACTAATTAAAAATCTGCAACAAGAATGAATGGGGATTTTTTTAAGTGCCTTACAAAATGTTTAGTAGCCAATCCATTTGTGACAGAAAAACGTATTATAATTAAGAGATTATTTTTGTTCAGAATATATTGAATATTTCTTGCCCTTTTTACTATTATTTGGGCATTAACAAACATATAAAATAATTATTTGGAACAAATATATCTCTGGTATGTCTGGAAAGATTCTGGTTTTAGGGAGGAATAATAAGTAATTGATTAATCAATTTAATAAATAGCTTTAATGAATGTTTACTATGAACAAATACACTAAATGGTTTTTAGGATTAAATACTGACTAAAATACCATGTCAATAATATGCAATGGGGAAAGGACAGTATTTTCCATAAATGGCGATGGGAAACTGGACAGCCACCTGCAGAAGAATTAAACTTGATTAAAAATTAACTCACAATAGGTTAAACACATGTAAGACATGAAACACTAAAATTCCTAGAAGACAACAGCTTCTGTACAGCAAAGGCAACCATTAATAAACTGAAAGGGCAGACTGCTGAATGGAAGAAATATTTGTGAATCATGTTTCTGATAAGGCATTAATATCTAAACCTACATAAAAATCTCATACAACTCAGCAGCAGAAAGACACTCTGGTTAAAGAATGGTCATAATACCTGAATAAATATTTTCCATAAAAGACATATAGATGCCCAACAAGTACATGAAAATATGCTCAACATAACTAATCACGTGGGAAATGCAAACCAAAACCACAATAAGATATCACCTCACAGCTGTTAAAATGGCTATTATAAAAAAGATAAGAAATAAATGTTGGAGAGGCTTTGGAAAAAGGCATATGTATTGTTGATAGGAATGTAAATTGATGTAGCCATTATGAGAAATAGTATAGAGGTTCCTCAAGGAATTAAAAATAAAATTACCATATGATCCAGCAGTTCCACTTCTGCATGTGTATCTGGCAAAAACAAACCACTAACTCAACAAGATACATGCATGCTCATGTTCATTGCAGCATTATTTAATTAGCCAAAATATGGGAACAACTTAAGTCTTAAACAATGGATAAATGAATAAAGAAATTGTGACACATATATATACAGCATGTCCTAAATAATGTATATAAACTTTGGATAATTATAAAGGCAATGTTTATTAAAATGCATTTTCATTTGCAAAATGTAAAATCTACAGACATTATGCATATATTTTTGGGACATATATATGTGTGAGTGTATACATATTCTTTCAATATATGAATATTCATAAATGCATTGACTTTAAAGTGTGCTAGAATAGTTAGCAAAATTTGTGTATACATACATATTTATGCATATATACACATATATTAGAATTTATTTTACACAGATATATGATATTGAATATTAGAATATTTTTCAACCTTAGAAACAAACAAACCTGGATAAAATCTCACCATATATGACAACATGAATGGCATTATAGTAAATAAGTCAAACAGAAAAAGATAAGTATCTTATTATCTCACTTGTATTGAAAATTTTAAAAACAAGCTCAGAAACACAAACTACCATATACTCATTTAAAAACCATTTATTGCTTTCAAATTTATATCCCACATATGAATGCACTAGTGTTCTTTTTTCTGTCTGGCTTATTGAGCTTAGCATGCTATTCTCAAGATCATCCATTTAATTGCAAATGGCAGTACTTCATCTTTTCTTATGGTTGAGTAGTATCTCTTTGTATATATGTACCACATCTTCATTCAACATCTAAGTAAAATTCTATATTTTGTACATATTATTCCTTCTGTTTGGAATACTTAACAAGTAATATTCCCAATCTGAAAATTTCTTTTCATCTTTAAAGAAACACTTTTCATGTCATCTCTTCTGATAAGCTACATTCTAGTTCCATTAATTCCTACATGCTTTTGTTAATATGACATGTTGGATTGATTGTCTTCCAAGAAGTCTATTCTCCCAAAGATTATGAATTCTAAAAGGGCACTTGATGAATCCATAGATCACAGAGCTTCATGATCACTTTCCAAACGAAGCCATCTTGTGTCCTGAGCAAGCGAGATAAGAGAGAATTGCATACACACAGCTGCTGTGCACTTTACATGTACCAACTTATTCAACCGTCACAAAAATGTGAACTGCATAGTAGTTCCATTTTACACATGAAGAAACTACATCTTGTGCCCTACCCAAACCACTGAATTCTCTGATTTTGATTTGTTTTCAAAACATTCAATTTTTAATGATTAAACTGATTAAATAAAATGTTATTATTGTAGTCCTTAGCAGGTTTGACTCAGTGGATAGAGTGTTGGCCTGCGGACTGCAGGGTCCCAGATTCGATTCCGGTCAAGGGCATATGCCTGGGTTGTAGACTTGATCCCCAATAGGGGGCATGCAGAAGACAGCCAATCAATGATTCTCTCTCATCATTGATGTTGCTATCTCTCTCTCCCCCTCTCCTTTCCTCTCTGTAATCAATACAAATATTTTTAAATATTATTATTGTAAAACACAGTTATAAATAGAGAATTGATATTAAAACTAATTTATCTTTAACATAATAGGCAGTTTCATGAAAAGTATTTAAAATAGTCCATTTTGTGTGATATGATGTATTTTAAAATAATTTTCTTATATACTTATTGCCCATATGAAGTATCTGTGACATTTTCTGCTGGTTTCTCAGACCTTGATATGCTATAGATGATATGAGATTTCATTAGACTATCCTGACTACCTATGTGACAGTGAGAAGGGGAAAGTGGAGCAAGATTAAGCTTTATGCCACGCTCACTGCTATGGAGATTTGGAACTTTGATGGGGGAAAGAGTAAACAATTCTTGTAAAATAGCACATTTGAAATTGCAACTGAAAGTAACAAATGTGTGATGACACAGTTCCTTCCCTGTTCCCTCAGAGTAGCAATAAAAAGAAGAACAAAAGTGATCTTATACTGTATAGATATCACTTCTAAAGGAATGCATTTTGTGGAGCAGTTTTTAAAGAACAAAGGGAAATGGTAAAATGTTGCATAACTGAAATGAAGGTCAAATCTTCAAGCACTCTGTTGATATAATACAGCTAGGTGTGAAGAGATAAAAGAAGAACCAAAGAAAAATAGATTGGTTAGCAAACATTGTAATCTGGATTTCTATGCCTTAGTGGAAAAAATGTCCTTGTAAAATATTAAGATTATGATGCAATCGAGCAAAATCATAAGCTTCTCACAGTTGGTTTTGTGTAATTGCTAATCTCTAGAATATAGAATATTTGGGGATTGTTTCAGGGTATGTGTGGCAGGTTTATTTTTATGAAACATAAATCAGTTCTCAAGATATATGCACAATAAATAAGATTTCGAGTAAGAAAATATGGAGTATATGTGTGCATGTGTGTTGGATTTTAAGAATATGAGGAAGGTAATTCTTATGGGTTTAACTAGGAAATATACTGAAGTTGTTAAGTAATCAGCAGCATAATCATGTCCACAGTTGCAAGTATGAGACTTTAAAGTAGAAAACACAAGTATTAGTTTTCAGGTTCTACTATAAAGCATACACATCTTATATGTTATTTATGAAATAATAAATCTTAAGACAGAAAAGCTATGAGAAAATAAATTTCTGATAGAGCCCAGTATGAAGCCAAAAAAAAAGCATCTAAAATGGACCTTTTTAAATGTATACAATATAGGTTAGTTTTCCTATGACAAGAATGTATTGGTGTCATGATAAATAAGATCAAGTAGAAACTAGTATGTGTTCCCAGCCAAAGGACTTCCACTGTTAATATTTTCAGAATGAGAACAGTTGGAGCCTGAGCTTAAATAGCATGTTTCTTCTTTGTGTTGCTTGAAGTGTCATAAATAGCTCTAGTGGCAAACAGCATAAAGAAGCTGAAAGGAAATTGTTAAAGCCCCATTATGGAACTGAGTCATAAGGCAAAGGGTAGGGGATAGCACCCTATGTTTGAGCTTCAACCAAATGAATCTAACAGATTTCCAACAAAATTAAATATATTCTGCTTGACTTTTAAAATAGTTTTACAGATTAATAAACGTTGCTCCATTACTGAAGTAGAAATTCAGTCCTTACCATTAGAAAAAAACCAGAATATTCTTCATATTCTTTCCCACCTATATAAAGTTAGGTAGAATGATACATAAAATTGTCACGGAAGAGATAGCGACAGAATTCATGAAGATGAAACTTGTATTTTGACTTCCTTTCAAAGAATTCACTATTGCAGTCTGTGTTAAAAGATGATAATTCTGGAGGAAAATATAATGACCACTGAGAAATAAGCATATTCTGAATTTTCAAAGTACTATTTCTTAATATATAGAATGTATTAGCATTTCAAAATCATTTTTTTCAATTATAAGAGGTTTAAGTCTCTATTATCTTTCCAGATTTCTAAAAAGCTTTAATTGGATAGAAACATTAAACCTGAAGAACTATTATAAGTATAGTTACTTAAAACCCTGGAGTTCATGGCTCTTTAAGAAACCACCACCGCCGGGGCCGGTTTGGCTCAGTGGATAGAGCGTCGGCCTGGGGCCTGAAAGGTCCCAGGTTCGATTCCGGTCAAGGGCATGTATCCTGGTTGCGGGCACATCCCCAGTAGGGGGCGTGCAGGAGGCGGCTGATCAATGTCTCTTTCATCGATGTTTCTAACTCTCTGTCCCTTTTCCTTCCTCTCTGGAAAAAATCAATAAAATAATAATAAAAAAATAAACCACCACCAACAACAACAAAATAAAATCTCTTCATGTGATACAAAATCTACCGTCTGTCATTTGTTCAGTGTTCTCAGTCTTTTAAAATACCATATAAATACAGTTTTTTTAATATATAAAAATTTGATTACCTAAGAGAAAAACTTTTAATTCTACTACACATTAAATTGTCTCATAGACAATTTCTTAAGTTATATTGTTGCCACAGGTCCTAGGAGAACAAATTCCCAGTAGTGTAGTAAGGTCCTGGAGCAATTCTATAGTTTAATTCTGAAATTCCCCTGGTGCTATTTCCGAGTACAATACACTATACAATACATGATAGGCATTTGAATGTGAAGATGCTAAAGAAAGCACACTCACAGCCAAGTCACCACCGCTTAAATGCTTTGTTTAAATCATATGATGCAATAAATGAAAGCAATGTAGAAGAGGGTTTCCTTAAAGTCAAATTGCTGAAACAAAAGACATGACCTTTTAAATGTGGAGACTGCCAAATTAATCTCCAAAAGTTTGTACTACTTTAAAATCCAAACAAAAATGTATGAGAGTATTCATTCTTTTCATCCTAACCAGCTCTGGATTTTATTGACTATTTAGAAAATCATGATGCTTGCTTTTTGACAAAGGTCATTGAAAAGCATCTCAATATTGTTCTAATTCACATTAATTTTATAAAACTATAGCATCATTGCAATTTCAGCCAACAGTGTTTTGTTTTTGTTTTGTTTTTTTTAAATTAAGAAATGCCTATTTATGTAATTGGCCATTTTTCCCTTTGAGTTATTTTAATAAGAAAGAGAGACTGCATTTTAATGATATTACATATTTGTTCTATGGATCACAAGAGGACTTTGCTAATCATTTGTTTGGGTTTTCTCTTTTCTTATAGTGAGAATGATTTAGTTACTTTGTAGTCCAATGTAATATTCTGTGTCTTCAGAAATGAAAAATTATTTTAAAATTAGTTATATTTAAACTACTTTTTGTTTATATCATATTACTTACTTTATATTAGAAATTTATTGACAAATACCAACTTAGCAATGTCAAAGTTATAAAGTGGGGGGGGAGAAACCCACAAAGAAACCAATTGTGTAGTATGTCTAAAGTAAGAATTTTTATATTACCTAAATTTTTGTGGCATTTCAAAATTATTTTACTTAGAAACTTAAAAAACTGTGCAGATGATTAACATAGTTCACTGGCATATACGACACACTTTTCTTTATTAAAGTGACACAATTTGACATGCCTTGTTGCTTTTCCTTAGTCGATAATACACGTGATAAGGGCTTAAATTTCAAAATCTAGAAAGAATTTAACATCAAGAAAATAAATGTTCTAATAAAAGAACTGGCAAAGGACCTAAAGAGACAATTCTCCAAGGAGAACATAGAGATGGCCAGTAGACATACTAGTATGAAAAAAGATTGAATGTCAGTAACCTTCAGAGAAATGCAAATTAAAACCAAGATGAGATACCACTTCACACCTGTCAGCATGGCTACCAACACCCAATCAACAAACAAGTGATGATGAAGATGTGGAAGAAAGGGAACCCTAGTGCACTGTGGGTAGGGGGGCAAATTGGTAGAGCTGTTGAGGAAAAGAGTATGTAGTTGCTTCACAAATTAAAAAGGGAACTGCTTTACAACCACGTGATTCCACTTCTGGAAATCTATCCAAAGAAACTTGAGACTCTAATTTGAAAGAATATACAGCTCTATGTTCATTGAAGCATTATTGACAATAGCCAAGATTCGGAAGCAGCCCAGGTGCCCATCAGTAGATGAGCGGATAACAAAAGCTGAGGTACACTTTCAGAATGGAACACTATTCGGCTTTGAAAAAGAAGGGAATCTTACTTTTTGTGACAGCATAATATCTGGAGAGTACTATGCTTAGTGAAATAAGCCAGGCAGAGAAAGAAACTGTTTTTTATGAGTTTTAAGTATGACAACTTATTAATGTTTTTTGGTGCTATTTACCGAAGAAATTCAAATAAAAATCCCTGTGAGTACAGAAAAGTAAAAAGACAAAAGCATGATATAGGCTGCATAAAAACAAATGTATATTCCGGTTTTATTTGGATTAGAGAATTGTTTTCATAAAATGAATATAAGAAAAGTATTGTGTTAAATACTATTATTCATGTCCAATATAACTTATTTCCTAATGAAAAAGGACATTTTTTAAGGCTTTGCTACTACATTTCTGCTTTCTTTCAAGAACCATCAACTGCTATAGGTAACAGTAAATAACGGAATACAAAAAGATCGACTCAAAATACTTTATGGAAGTGCAATAAGAATCTTGAAAAATATTTAACTTTCCTTCACCAACGACTTGCTGGTATTATTGTAGCCACTTCTAGTTTGTTGCTGAGCGTGCTAAAATGCTAAAATGTCAGAAGTTTCCGAGTATGTCATCATGTTAATGCATGCGGCTTTTCTTCCTGTTCACATTGGTAAAATAGCATACTTTGTTTTGCTTTTGTAAATTGCCGAAATAAAATATACCAGAAAAGTTTCCTGAGTGGAAGCTTGGGATTATCATTGTTTTCTCCTGCAATTATGCTGGCAATTTATTTTTAAAGACAATAATTATAAAGTTTACTAAAGTTTCAACTTAAATGCAAAAAAAAAAAATGTTTGAACAATAGTTGATGTCCACTTGAATGAGCAATCACAATTTCCTCCTCATACATCGTTTAAAATTTGCCTGGATATTGTTGCTTCACGAAAAACATTTGTTTGGTAACATTGTGTTGTTCTCCCATATGACAACCTTGTAAAAATGATTTTTATGTCATTCTTGAAAATATTCATTCAACAATGAATATTAGCAATAGCTTTGGAGAAGGCACCACGTCACATGTTTTCCTATTTGTAACGAGACTTAATTAGAATTCTTGCTATACACATAACATTTTACTTTTGCCTCCCTTAATAACTTATTAAGACCAAAATGAGAAGAAAACATATTTGATATCATAGATTTTATTGAGAAAATAAGAAATAAAATGAAAGTATTTTATATATTTCTAAAGAGTATTTCACTTTATTGTATCACCATTTATTCACCTTGCACCCTCCTCTACCTCCACTGCCGTCAGCGCCCCCCCCGCCCCCTATAGTGACCACACTGTACTTTAAAGAAAGAAAAAAGGTTTCTGGAACTTCTATTCGTAAACTCCGGATTACCTTTAATTCAGTACTTTCAATGTCACTGAGGCATGCATTGCACTGAACTCATTCTTACTTTCTAGTGCACAGTTTGAAAGTACCATTTAGCTGCTCAGGATTTCTTAAAGTTCAAATGCTGATTTGTTAAAACATTCCCAAATCTTTCATTTTCGTGCAGCTGTAGAGCTAATGACTGTAGTGCGACGATGGCATGCAATTTATGAAGGACAGTATGCCAGCATCTCAGGGCTCCGCTGAGATGGCTAAAATTTTCAGCATGAATGACCCAGTCTTGATAGACTTCTATCAATCTCTGTGACACCCACCTCTCATTATTTATCATTTTTTAAATTTTCTTTCTTCTTTCTGTCCTGCTTTCTTCTTTTATTTCCGTCATTCTTTCTAACATTCTATCTTCTATCTATAATTCTATTTAACTATATGTAGATTTAATTTTTATTTTTATTTTACATTTTGTAAGTTGGAAGAATTAGAATTTTGAAACACTTTTATTATCAATCAAAGGAAACATTTACATAAGTTTGTTAAAATTCACTGAATTTATTGTTAAATGTGTTTTAATTTTCTTATTTTTGTAGTTATATAGGGGCAGTCTCTTTATATTACATTTTGAGGGGGAAAGATGAATTCTAATAGTTTTGAGGATCTACAAGAATAAAATATACCTCTAGTAGTGAAAATTATGTGAAGTTATTACAAAAATGATTTTTAGTTATCTCATGTGTCTGGGTTCAATTAGTGAACTAGAGAATACATGACATGGAGCAATCTATAGTGCTGGAAAAACTGGATAAAGACACTTCTAGAGAATATTAAAACTAGTTTTTCTTATTTGAAAAATACAAATGGAAGTCGGCAGGGTCAAAACCAGACTGAAGGAAGGTGGGGGGGTGCTTTAAAGAGTAAAGGGGGTCAAATATATGGTGACTGAAGAAGATCTGACTCTGGGTGGTGATGTATCATAGAATTGAATACTTGAACCCTATATAATTTTATTAAACGATGTCACCTCAATAAAATTAATTTAAAAATAAAATAAAGCAAAAAGACAATGGAATTAATGCTATTTTCTAGGACACAAGAGATTCATATATAGATTTATAATCTATTTAGAGGTGCACAATTAAATATAACTTCTGAGTCAGTGAGAGTCCCATCAAACATAATGAATGTTCAACTGCTCCTCTTTCAAACCTAAGTTTAAAATGTGAAGTTTCATTGATATACTTGACAAATTTGGACATGTTCTTCATTCTCCATGTCGGAGCTAGGATTATCATATCAGGTTAAATTTATTCAGTGTGCGATATGACTAGAAAGGAGTTGGTGGTATGACAGTTTATTCCAGCATTTACAACAGTAAATACCTTAATCACCAAGTTAACCAAACTTGTTTGAAATACTCTTCTGAAATCAGAACTGTAAATCTGGACCAAGGACAGTAGGTATAGGGCCAATTTTGAGCTGAAACCCATGTGGCAATATTCCAAAAGCCATTTTTGCTTCTTGATATTATAAGCACAGGTAGAAGACATGTTTTTCTTTCACCTCACAGGACATTAATAGTTGGTATAATACTCTTAACATTAAGCTATGTTCCTCTCCCAGTTGATTCAGATCTTTGTTTTCACAGGACAGCTGCTTGCACAGGCTGTGGACACAATGTTTTTTGCACCAAAAAGGATTCCTGTCTCAAAATGGCTTATATCCTTATGCATGTCGTATATATGAGTGCATATACATTTACACATAGACTACCTGCAAAGTTATATTTTTTGTAATAATCTTTGAAAATACATAATGTAAGTAAGAAATTATATTAATAGGGAGTAATTATATATGTTATATATTATCCAAATTATATATTATTATTAATCAATAAAAACTTAGCTACAGCTATATTTACTATATATATACATTCACACATATATATTTATACATATACATGCAAATTTGTTTACAAATATGCATACATGTTTATGTAAGTATGTACCTGTATAAGCCTAGAAAAAGATGTAAATTTATGTCTACATGACTGCTATATGTTTTATTCTTTACATGCATGAGGTGGAGATAAGACTATAATTCAGTACATATTATAGAAAAAGTAACTGCTTTATGAATTTTTATTTAAAATAATTTATTCTCTATTATTATATGAGATATGATATTGATAATTTACTAAATTAATAATATATAAACTATGTTAGAAAAAAATACTTGCCTTCCTAATTTTATGAAACTATTTCACTTATCAAGTTCTCATTAAAGTAGCCTTTTCAAAATAAATGATTGCAAATGAGTAATGTTACTATAAGAAATTGAGTTTATTTAATAAGTTATATAAAATGCTTTCATCTTAAGGCCTTCCTTAGAGCTGACACAAATTGTCTACTCAATTTAAAACCATACTAATCACTGGATGTCATAAAAATGTTTTTCTTTGGAAGAGCAATCCTGAAAAGTGAGTAGAAAATCATTACCTAAATTGGAAAATTAATTGCACGTTAAAATCAGAGTCATGTAACATACTTATGAAGTCCGTTTTGTCTAGAAATCTTAATAGCAATTTTGAATTTGCTCCTTGGCTCATGGCCACATATTAACTGATCATAAGTGAATGGTTCCACACTCATGTGAATGACAGCAATAAATTCATAACATTATATTTAAAAATGTAATCATTAACACGAAATACTCTTCCATAGTTTCTCTGTGCATTTACTTAAGAATGGACAATTATAATTTTTTTGCTTTTATAAAAATTTGAGAAATACATTCTTAAAGTATATTTACCGTGAGTTTTAAATATGCATATAGCAAACACAAAACAGTGCGTAGAACACAGTAAACATTATATAAATGGTTTAAGTTATGAGCTAATTTAGTTATTATATCTCCAAACCATTATATTACATGGCATCTTGCTTGAATAGATTTAAATGAAGAGCTAATTTTTGCTGGCCTTTTCATTAGAAGGGAAACATTACCTTCCTATGTAAAACTCATTTTTATTCAACTTCCATAGCATATCAACTGGGTCACCATAACTATTTTTATTGAAAGCAGTTATTCCCTAGCCACAAGGAAAGGTTTGGTAGAACTTATTTAAATCCTACACATAGTTCTTTCTAATTAAACTTTGCCCTCTAAAGAAAAAAATGTCCATTTGGCAATAAATTCTTAGATTAGGTGGTGGCCTCTACAGACAGTCCTTGCCAGCGATGCTCATGAGGCCTTTCAGTGTGTAGATTTGTGATATAAGCAAATGACTCTTTGGCAGCCATATAGGAGGGGTGACCATGCCTTTCCTACGTTGAGACCATGCAGTCTTAAACTCAGGAAGTCCCAATATGCACAAGGAATTGTATCCACATTGCAAAATAATGGATTTTTACAACATAAGCAAGTTTACATCATAATTTTGGCCTCCATGAGAATGCCAGCATAGTTCATAGTGCATACTGCTTGCTTTGCGATACTTATCTTCAAGACTGAACCAGAATGCTGGTTGCTCTCTCCCTCTGTTTTTTCCATCTTCAGCAGTACTAGGAGTGTGTGCATTTTTGGTGTGAGATTACATTTCACAGGTGGCTTGCAAGTCATGTTATCCGGTAAATAATTTCTCATGGTAGAATGTGAGCAGATGCAAGGTGTGCAAATTCTGAAACATTATGTTTCAACTTTACCTAACTTTCTGCCAGAGGGACTTCAGGCAGGAGGATTCACCAGATTTGGCTATGCAAAAGGCACAACACTCTAGGATGGTAGAGCAAGAAATGGAAGAAATGCTGAAATTGCTTCTCTATCCCATGTAACTCATTTTTTTCAGTACTGTTGTGTGAGTGATAAAGAGATGTTTACCCTATTTTAGCAACACATATATGAGAAGCTGTTTTAGCATCTTAGCTTTATGTCTTAACCAAGTCAGAGAATAGACCACACACAAGTTAGGGTTTCCACCACATGACATGGCTATTCCTGCTCTCATTTATTTGGGGCCAGACGAGGAATTGGGAAAAACATAGATATGAGAAAGAAGGGCTTTGTCTTTTTATTTTTTTCTACTATTAATAGCAAGTAATCAAGTAGGGGAAGCTGGGAGATTCTTGTATATGAGTGTTAGGTGCCTTTCAAACAATCCTATTAAACAAAATAGATGACAACTAATACTACTAAAATACTATTAGTGTGCATTTTTATATGTTACAGTTGGATAATTATATTGTTCATCCAGATGAAGTAGAAAAAAAAAGTAAATATTTGCTAAGATTATTTTGATGGTTACTTATAATCGAAGAATTTCTCGTTCTTCTATAGACAAAATTCCACTCAAGGACAAATATCCATTTTCTGCATTTATTTTTATAAATATTGTTTTAAAAGCCAATGTAATTATAATGATTTCTAAAATAAAAAGCCCTACCCCCAAAATATTGGTTATAATTACTAGTTATAGAGGCTTAGCTTCTGTTAAATGCAACAGAGAGAGGAAATAGCAAATAAAATCTCATCTTTGGTCATTTGAACTGGCTTTGCTTTGAAATAAATATTTTTTTCTCATATCTGAGTAATTGAATGAAAAGTTTGACAATGTTCTTGCATCTGAACATTTTTTTTTGAGAAAAGTAGTAGAGGGGATGAACATATTTATATATGGTATCTATAGGGGCAGTTTAAACTGAAGCTCTCTTGTGGATTTATAAAAAGAATCTTTCAATTTCTTTTTGTACATTTGTTAAAAAAAAAAAGCTATGGCCTTGGCAGGGTGGCTCAGTTGGTGGGAGCATCATCCCATACACCAAATGAGTGTGGGTTCGCTTCTCAGTCAAGGCACATACCTGGGTTTCAGGTTCAGATACCCATTGGTGCAAATGAAGATGTGCAGACAATCAATGTTTCTCATGTCAATGTTTCTCTCTACATAATAATATTTATTTAAATTGTCCATGCTTATATGTCCTACTAAATTGTATTTGGTTACTTTAGTAATGTTAATGTAGATATGATAAATTAAATAGTTTTAGAGTTTGGTTAACATTAAACAGAGGAGCAAAGCAATATGGTAGAGGGAGTGGAGTATTGAAGTTCTCACAACCAACCCTCCTTTCAAAAAAGAGAAATGATAAAGTCATAACTTAAAACACACTGACAGCACCGAAAACCTAAACTAAATGCCTACAATAGTTCTATGTACCCAGTACCTCAGTGGTGGGCAGTAGTACTGAGTGCTCTTCTCTGGCAGCTATAATGGGCTGAGGAGGGCCAATTCTGCACATGGCTTCCAACTCCAAGTTTTAAATAGAGTCTAATGGGCAGTGGGAAGTCAGCCTTCATCATATTAAAATCAAACACAAATAGAGACCAGACTTGCAAATTCTGTGGGGAGACAAAACCAGTGTAGTCATACAAGCAAAGCTTGATTTTGTGAATTTTGCAAGTCCAGTGAGGCTAACTTGGACCATAAATTGCTTCCCAAAATTGATATGAGGTAACCACTAACCAATTCCATTTTATTTTTTAAAAAATTCTAATATTGCAACCAATCATCATAAGGTTTGACAACTTGCTTGTTTTCTCTTTATGAGCCAGCCTATAACTTCATGCCCCTGAGCCTCATTCCATGTTTTGTTCTGAGCGTTCCCAGTTTGCAAACTGTCTGTCTTGGTGTGCGCACAGTAAATTTTACTAACTGCTCCTTTAATGAATCATTGGTTTTGCCCGTTTGTTGTTGTTTATTTCTGAACTTTTGACAGTTGGCAGTATTATGACCACTGAAAACAGCAAATGCTACAAATTAGACCTTGCTTTATGAGGAGGTACTTTACAAACATACAACTAATGGGAAGATATTTGTTTCCATTTGCTATTGCTGCAAAACAAATTACCACAGACACAGAAGCGTAAAACAGCAACTATTCATTTCTGAGTTCCAAGTAGCATTGGCTGTATTCTCTGCTTAGAATCTCAGAGCTGAAATCAAGAAAGACAAATCTAACTCATTGTGTTTGTAGTAGTGAAATCTCAGGGGGTGGCATATACTTTCAAGTCAGCAAAGATATGTAAAATTTTTTTTCCACTTAAATCTTTCTGGCTTACTCTTCTGCTACAGTTAAATCAAACTATGTCTTTAAAGGGCCATGTGATTAATTTAAGTTCAGCCTCATATTTCTCCTGAAAGGTAGCCTTAATTATATCTGCAGCATTCCTTTTTCATGTGATATAAGTACAGATATAACACCAAGAGACAGAGATAATGATGATTTTAGGATTTTGCTAAGCACAACTCACCCTCTGATTAATATCCATTCCATATACAAAACAAACTCATATTCTCACCGAATTTCCTAAGTTTCTTTATGGCATCAGTTTAAGTCCAAAATTTTATCTTAACTGATCAGCTCAAAAAATCCAAAATTGTAATTCCCTAATCATTTAAATCATGCACAAATGAGGGTCCTGAGTATAACCTATTAGGTCAAGATGCTGGTGTGGCCTAGCGGGGGTGGCTCACTGGTTGAGTGTCAACCTATGTACCAGGAGATCACCAGTTGGGTTCCTGGTCTGGGCACATACCTGGTTGCAGGCTCCAACCCAAGGAGCGAGTATTCAGGAGGCAGGTGATCAATGGTTCTCTCCCATCATTGATGTTTCTATCTCTTTTTCCCTCTCCCTTCCTCTCTGAAATCAGCAAATGCATACAAAGAAAAAAATAAAAGATTCTGATGTGCAGTTTCTCTCCATCCATGAAGTTTTGAAGCTATGAGTAAAATTTATGCTACCCTATTTTTTGCAACTTACAATGTGGGACATGTAAGATAAAGGTGATAGATATTCCAGTTAAAGTGGAAAAGTAGAAAGCAAAGTAGGGTAGCTGATTCAAAGCCTATGTGATGTGGGCACACTCGGGCTGGAGTTTGTGATTAAGATTCAAGCCTTGGAATTATCTATATATATAAAACCCTAATATGCACATAGACCAAATGGCAGAACAACCCAATAACCAACTGCTATGATGTGTGCTGACCAACAGGGGTGAGCATGGAACATGGAGGGCATTGGCCAAGATGGGATGGTAGAGTAGGTAAGCAGAGGTGCCAAACCAAGGTGGGACACTGGTCACTGTTATTGGGATGAGCCTCTGGTGGTTACTGAAAATTATTTGCTCCCATGTGCCCTGGTCCCGCTGGGCGCTTGCACCTGTTGCTGGAGTTGGCCCCACTTGCACCCGCTGCCAGTGCCCAGTGCTGGTCCCAATCACTTGGCACCATCAGTGGTGCGAGTGGCGGCTGCTGGTATCAATCGCCCATGAGAGCTTCTTCACCTCACCCTGCTCCTGAGGGGGGATTGGGGCAGCAGCCGCCACTCCCACTCTCTGATGGTGCTGACCCCACTCACACCTCCTGCTGGCGCCAACGCCCAATCACTCTGCACCATCAGTGGGTGTGAGCGGGGGCTGGCTCCATCAGTGTGTGGGTGTGTTGGCAGCAGGAGCGGGACTGCCAGCAGATGGGACTGGGGTCCCTGGCAGAAGGAGCAGGACAGGGGCTCAGAGGAGGGGCTGAGACCCGCCCATGTGCCCACTGCAGCCTCATGGCCCACAATTCCTTTCACATTGTGTGAATTCGTGCACTAGGCCCCATTTCCTCTGTAGTTCTGTTCTTCCCTCTGAACTCTTCCTTCTACCCCCTGAGTCCTACCTTCCACCATCTTCTTTATGTTTTATGAAAAGGAGCACATGTTTTTAAGATCAGTTTATCAACCTACCTCTGCCAGTATAATTTGGGATTCCACAGCTTTCATCCATTTGAGTTCTGTCTCTGTCTCATTTCCTACATACTGACAGTGTTTCTCATGATATAATTTTATCAAAAAATTTTCTGGTTATGTGCAAATTGGATTTGGCTTTATTCCATTAGATAAAATATGTTTTTAAAGGTATTTCTAAGATATTTTCCTTATTTTTGGCTTCTACCAACTGGACAATGATAACTTAAAAATAACCACCTTATCTTAATATTTTGCATATATTAAATTTTTATTTCCAATATTTTTATCAATTATATTTTCCCTTGATTTTTAGTATAATTCTAGATAATTTTTAATTCACAAGTTATTTTTCGAAATAATTCTATACAATACCTACAGGCTTTCTTGGGTTGTAATGGTGTTTGTTCAAAGTTAGAAATTATGTTTTCATCTTAATTACTATTAATTTTTTGTGATGACCTATTTTTTTTTATTTTGTTTTGGGTATGTATAATATTTTCCAAAAGTTGTAGACATTTTTTTAAGTTTTTTGAAAAAATTATTTCACACATGTTACATGACATCATTTGCTAGCAGAGTAACAGAGTCTTCCATTCTTCCTGAGTGGGCAGGGTGACCACATACCCTAGCCTCTGTTGTTGGTAAGTGTGGTGATGGGACTAAGTGAATGGAAAAATAGTGCAGGTGGCATGTGCCTTTGAAAATCCTATCCCATTAAAATCACTCACGCCAACTCCGCCATGTTCTTTTCCCCTTGGCTGGCTGGAACAGATATCAACTTCCAAGGCAGCCTTAGTTTCTACTTGGGGAAAATAAACGGTCTCTGGAAATTGTGGTTCCTGAATGAGCATGGACAAATTGAGAATGGATATATTAACACCATGTGCATACATACTATATTGTTACATGATAAATAAATAAATACGTTTTTCAGTGTGTGTACTGGGCGATTACATATTGTGGGTCTGTTTGTTACAGCTATTAGCACCTCCCCCCTCTCCGAAATAAGTTGTTTATTCTGAATACGTTTGGTTCCCATCTCTGGAATTGCTGACCATGTCATTCACATCTGTTAGTCCTTACAGAGTGAACTCTTTTGTATTTTTTCATATTTTGGGGGCCAATTTAGGCTCTATTAATTATTTTTCTTTCTGCTTTCAGTTATTTAGTAGGGCATAATTTTTACCATTCATGTCTCCTAAGGACCTCAGAACCCAGGGCAACAGCACCCTTGTTTCCAATTACTTGCCTTCCTAGAAGCCCACCTCCTACTGTGGTGCGCATCCTTCTTCTTGACGCTTGTAAGGAGCAAATTGCTCCCTGTGATTCATTTTTCTTAATGACTGAATTCTCAGTCAGAAGGTACTTTGTATTATTTTTCTTTTCCATCTTTTACATATTTCTGGTGGAGTTCAGTTTTAACTCTGTGTCTAGATCTTTAAAAGGATGACAGTTTTTAAAAAACTTGAATTCCCAGGAGGATTTTTGTCCCCATTCTTCCTAATAGAGTCCACATCCTTTATTCATCTCTCATCACCACCCATTACCTATCTAGTTTGTGGAAATGTCAGTATGTGGTTGAAACCTTATTTTTAGCAGTGTCACAGTAGATAATATCCTATATAATAAAAGGCTAATATGCAAATTGACCAAATGGTAGAACGACTGGTCACTATGATGAGCACTGACTACCAGGGGGTAGTTGCTCAATGCAGGAGCTGCTCCCTGGTGGGCAGTGCACTCCCACAGAGAGAGCACTGCTCAGCCAGAAGCCAGGTTCACAGCTGGCAAGCACAGCGACAGTGGTGGGAGCCTTTCCTGCCTCCATGGCAGTGCTGGGGATGCCCAGCTGACAGCTTACGTACTATCAGTTGGACATTCCTCGAGGATTCCTGGACTGTGCCAGGGCACAGGCTGGGCTGAGGGGCCCCCCTCCAGTGCACAATTTTCATGCACCAGGCCTCTAGTTTATTATATTATTATACCAGTTTGGTTATTTCACTATGAAATTGATGAAAAAGGCATCAGTTGTGCAGGCTTAGAATACTATTTTTTAATTTGTTAGCCATAATTATTCTATACTAAATAATTAAATGGTAATGGAGCTATATGTAAATGAAATAAATATATTAACCTGTATGATGTTACAAAGCATACAGTGTTACAGTATTCACTAGTCACATAAATTCTGTTATCACTTGGTCTTTCACTTCCCAATACATATTTGCATTTTTAGCCAGGCAAGGCAATATAAGAATAGATTCATAGGCAACAAAGAATTGTAAAATTGATGTTGTAGAAGTGCTAGTAGAAATAATGTTTAGGGATGCAAGATGTGGGACTTGGATAAAAAAAAGAAAATCTTTCTGTAAAGGAGAAACAATTTTATAGATGTTAGCTATTGCATCTAGTGTAAACAAATATTGAGGCTAATGGAGATAAGTTATCAAATGGATTTCAAGGAATTCACAGCTAAAGGGAATAAAAAGCAGTGGCATTCTAAGATGAGTCCTGACGAATATCAATAACCACACAGACTTCTCCATCATTGCATAAAACGGAGTTTATGCACAGCGGCTCCAATAAATAAAAGCTTTTGTTAATAACAACTGAATTTTCAGGTTTTCATATTTTGTGTACTAATCATGCCAGAGTCCTTAAAGAATCTAGAACTTTAGAGAATATACTTTGGAGAAATCTTATATTCTTGCACACTGCCATTTGGGGAAAAACTCATTTTATGAGAAGTATTTTAATTCCAACCATAGGTACATATTGGCCATTTCACTATTCAATTAATAGATTTTAAATATATTTTAAATACTTACTTTGGGGGGTATATTTTAGTAAAGTCACTGCATTTTGGTTGGCTGAAAAAGGAAAATTAATATCTTCATTTACCTCTGTTGTCACATGCTATATTTGTACACAATGATCTATAATATTGAAAAGGAGCATCTGGGACAAATCTATAATAAAAAAAACACACACATTAAAAACTGCCAAAGAAGAATGATGTTGTTAGTTAATTAAATACTAATCTTTAGAAAAGATATTTCTGTAAATAACTAAGTGGAAAGTTTTCAAGTAATTTTAAGGTATAGCAAATGTATTAGTTAAGGCTGCTATGACAAAGTAACATAAAATAACTAACATAAACAAAAAAATTTTTAAATATATTTTATTGATTTTTTACAGAGAGGAAGGGAAAGGGATAGAGAGTTAGAAACATTGATGAGAGAGAGACATTGATCGGCCGCCTCCTGCACGGCCCCTACTGGGGATGTGCCCACAACTAAGATATATGCCCTTGACAGGAATCAAACCTGGGACCTTTCAGTCCGAAGGCTGATGCTCTATCCACTAAGCCAAACCGGTTTCAGCCAGAACTTTTCTTTTTATCTCTCTATTTTGGAAGCTACAAATCTGAGGACAAGATGCTGGCATAGTTGGTTCCTTCTGAGGGCTATGAGGGAGAATTCTTTCCAGATCTTTCTCCTGGCTTCCATTGTTTTACTGACAATCTTTGATGCTCCTTGGCTTCCTCAACATAAAATTGATTTCTGTCTTCATCTTCACATGGCATTGGGTGCTACCTGATTTCCTCTTATTGATAAAGATACCAGGTTTATTGCATTTGAGTCACCCTATTCCTATATGACCACATCTTAACTTAATCATATTCACAACAAACTTATTCCCAAATAAGATCACATAAGGGGTACAGGTGTCTAGGACCTTAACATGGAAACTTTGGAATTACACCTTATCCCTACAATGAGTCACTAGTCAACTCATTATAGGGATAAATAACACTTTCCCTCAAATGCACCCAACAAGTTGTAGATAAAATAAGAAATGGAGCTAAAACATATCTTGTGAGCATGATGAAAAGGCCAAGGGTTCACCACACTCATTTTTCAAGAAGAAAAGAAAAACGTTGAGGCATTATAGGGCAGAAAATGCATACTTTGTTTTAATTTATGTAAATGTTCTTTTTAAAATTAATAATAGAGTTAAATTGTGCCAATATATCATCTTAGGACTGAGGGGTATAAAAATTTGTATGACTTACTGATATAGATAATAATTATACATATTGAAGGGGCAATATAGAGGAATATGAATGATAGTTTGTACAAAAAGGGAGGGAAATAATTCCAAGGACTTCTGTAGAACAGAGTTGAATTATGAATGTCCAGCGGGAAAGTAATTTCAACCTCAATCTCAAGGAAGAAACTAACAGTTGAATGAAAATGGTATTTTGTCGCAGCTCTTTATTGCTAAATGATGGTTCAGTTTTTATAGAGAAAGGGTACATGTCATCAAAAAGTTATCAAAAGTGACTTCTAGAATAGAAGTTAATAAAAACAGGATTAAAGAGATATTTGGAAAGAAAAACTTAGTCTTAAAAATCTACATAATTTAGTGGAATGAAGTAAAATGATAGATAATTATTACATTTAAGTTCAATATTAAGATATGAATTACATAATGTACTAGTATTACATATGTAATACCTTAATTAAAAAAGAAGTACAATTGCAAAAAAAATGATATTTAAATTTTTGGTTAAATTTAATAATATTAAGTTATGTACCTTAACTTACTTTTCTTGAATTTATTACTTACAAGTCAACATAAAACCACTTCTGAAAACAGAACTAAACATTAAAAAGTTGTCTTTATTTTAGAGTAATACTTTAATACATAAAAAGCATTTTATACAAACTTTTATTGTTTATTTTGTTCTTTGTATTGGCAATTTCTAGGTGAATTATTTGCCCTATTTCCTCTCCATATCAAATATATTCAAACACAAGACACTTATTATTTCCATAAAAATAAAAATGCTGGTGAAAGATGTGTCCATTTTTATAGTCTATTCACTCAGCATTATTGCTCATTCATATTCATTTATATGTTATTTTCCTACATTTTCTGCAACGGTTATCATATCTCAAACAGACAGCTTCCAAAATTAATGTTGAGTTCTTTTTTTTTTTTTTTGTGGGTGGATGTAGGTGGAATTGATTACCATCCCCTTCAATACTCAGAATATTTCTTTTTTTCTGAATTGCTGCATATGAGAAAAATATTTCATGCCTGTGTGTGTAAGGGTAAATACAGAATAGGCACGTAAGAAGTTTTAAAATAAATGACTGTGTTATGGAATGTATTAAGAAGTAAGAAGAGAGAAAATGACTGAATGAATATAGAAATCAGCTAATGACATATAAGGCAACATGCTAACCACAAATTATAAAGATTACTTTTCTCCTATGGACTTGCCAATTTTTATTCATTGGATATCATTACCATTTATGCTGATGGGTGATTGATAATAAGTGTGTATTGTTTAATTGTTCATAACACTACTACTGAAGAAATAAACATAAAGAATACTATCAGGAGGCAAGGACTATCTCCAAATATGAAAACTCAGAGGTCACATGCACTAAGCTTAAATCAATGTATTTTCAAAGATGACACATTGAGGTTTGTTTAGTTGAAAGAGAAAACAAATTTCTATTTAATTTGTGTTCTGAATCACATGTAAGAAGATCTTTGAAGCTTGCCTGAAATCATCTCTTCAACTTTTTAAAGTAACTTCTTCCTGATACTTTGTTTTGTAAACTTTTCTACAAGTAGATATCTATCTATCTATTATCTATCATGTATCTATATAAAATAGAAAAATATACTAATTAAGAGGGATGTCATAATGAGTTGGCTGGACAGAAGGAGGTTGCGTGCGCAGTGTCGGGGGTGGGGTGACAGGGGCTTCTGCATGCCTGCGCTGGGGGAGGGCCTGATCAGCAGTGGCCACCAGTGCTTCAAGGGCTGTAGAGGCAGGCAGGGCCAGACCTGCAGTGGTCGTGGGTGCTGTAGGACCCAGGGAACAAGGCAAGGCTGGACTGGCAACTCGAGGATGGGTGGTGCCACACAATTTCAAATAGTGTGCTGGGTTCCTAGTACATTATAAAATACTAGAAGCCCCATGCACGAAGATTCATGCAAGAATGGGCACCGCCTTCCTGCTCTGGCATGGACTCGCCTTTCCACATATGCAAATTAACCCACCATCTTTGTTGAGTTAATGTGCATACTCTCTCCTGATTGGCTGGTGGGTGCCACGAAGGTGCGATCAATTAGGATGTTACTTTTTTTTAAAATATATTTTATTGATTTTTCACAGAGAGGAAGGGAGAGGGATAGAAAGTCAGAAACATCGATGAAAGATGTGCCCACAAGCAAGGTACATGCCCCCGACCGGAATTGAACCTGGGACCTTTCAGTCCACAGGCTGACGCTCTATCCACTGAGCCAAACCAGTCAGAGCAGGATGCTACTTTTTTATTAGGTAGATGTTGTCATTCAGATTCTTTAGAGCTTGACAGTCATGTTTTCTAAAAATCTTCAAAAGTATATTATTAAAACTTTACATATTTCAATGGTATTGGATGGGCATTTCAGTAAAAATTATGTGGCTCTTCTTATGGTCTGTGTTATTTTTATGTTGTAGATGATGTCTAGTTTAATCTTTGAATAAGTGTCCTTTATTTCCTAATTATTTTTATTTCTGTTTTAATTGATCACTTACCTGAAAAAAATTACATTTTATTTTTAACTTGGTAAATGAGATATGAAATTTCCTCATTGTCCTATGTGAGATAGAATTTATAATTTACCAAATTTATAATATGCATGATTTATAGCATTTTAGGTAAAAAAATGTAAGACTAAGAGAAATTTCATATGCTATTAGTATATTTGACTAAAATTAAAGTAAAATTCTTAAAATAATATTTGTTCAGCAATTTCCTGTTTGAATAGATGTTTTATATAAATGCCAATTCTGAATTATTGATATTTATTTATAGAATATTGTGTTAAGAAAGTTTCTGACATCATAAGCAGTCATCATAATAATATGAAAAAAATCAGTATTAGTCATAGGCCATAGGACTTGGGTCTGTTCTGATCACAGTTTGTCTCTGGTCTGGAACCAGTAACGGAAACCACTTAAGTGTCTGTCAGTGGATCAATGGATAAAGATGATGTCACACATACACACATACACATGCATACACACACACACTGGAATATTCTTTAGCTTTGAGAAAGAGGGAAAAAAACTGCAATTTCTGACAACATAGATAACCTGGATGACATTATGCTAATTGAAATAAGCCAGACAGAGTAAACAAATACTGTAAGATATCACTTATATGGGAAATCTAAAACAGCTATTCTTGTAGAAAAGGACAGTGGTATGGGGTTACCACGGGTTGTTGTGGGCAAATAGGGAAATGTTGGTCAATGAGTATAAACTTTCCAATAGAAGGTAAATAATTTATGGGGATCTAATGTACAACATTGTAATTATAAGTAAAATATTATATACTTGACATTGCTAAGAAATTAGATCTTAAATGCTCCTCTCCCACAAAAAAGAAATGGTAATCATGTGACATGATGGATGTGTTGGCTAACACTAAGGTGTTAATCATCCAGAAATATAAAGTGTATCAAATCACAAGGCGTACTTTGTTGTACACCTTAAAATTTTACAATGTGACATTTCAATTCTATCTCAATAAAGGTGGAGAAAATGATCTCAATAACAAAATATCCAGAACAGCCTACTCAACACTGAACAAAGTTGGAAGATTGACACTATCTGACTTTCCCAGACTTACTTACTATAAAGTTACAGTAATCAAGACAGTATTGTACTGGCAAAAGAATATATAAATACATCAAGGAGCCCAGATTATAAATCATAAATATAGTCCATTTTTGCCAAGGAGCAAAAGGAATCTAATGGAAAACAGATAATCTGTTCAACAAGTGATGCTGGAACAACTGGATATCCACATGTAAAAATAATTTCCTATCCAGGACTCAAAGCCTTACCAAATAGTAACCCCAAATAGATCATAGACCTAAATGTAAAACACCAAACTATGAAACACCTGAGATAACACAGGAGAAGATTAAATATCCATGAGCATTATGATGACTTTTTTTTTCATATAATATAACGGGCATGACTCATGACAGAAATAATTGATAAGCTGGAGTTCATTAAAATTAAAAACTCTGTGAAAGACACTAGGGAAGATTTTTTTAAAAAGTCAAGCTATACACTGGGACAAAATATTTGGAAAAGGCACCCCGGGTAAAATTCTTTTATCCCAAAATGTGCAAAGAACACCTAATACTCAACAATAAGAAAATGAATAGCCTGATTTAAAAATTGGCAGACACCCTGAAGAGACACTTAATGAAAGATGATATACAGATGGTACACAGCACAATAAAAGATGTTCCTCATCATATTGCATCAGGTAAATGCAAAGTCATAGAATGAGGTATCACTACACCCCTATTAGACTAATGCAAAATCTAGGGTCCTCACATCAACTGCTGGTGAGGATGCAGAGCACCAGGATCTCTCATTGCTAATGAGAATTAGCATCGTATGCTAATTAGACTAGACAGCCAAATGACCTTCCAGGCCTCATTCCAGACATCCTTCCGATGAAGCCCTGGCAGCAGGGGATTAGGGGTAATCAGGCATAGTGGTTAGGGGCGATCAGGCAGTCAGGCGAGCAGTTATGGGTATCAGGCAGGCAGGCAGAGTGGTTAGAATTGATCAGGCAGGCAAAATGGTTAGGAGCGATCATGCAGGAAGGCAGGTGAGTGGTTAAGAGCCAGTGGTCCCAGATCTCAAGAGGATACAGACTGGGCTGAGGAACCTTCCCCCTCCCCTACCACCATCCCTGAGCACGAATTTCATGCCCTGGGCCCCTAGTGAGAATATAATATAGCACAGCCCTTTGCAAGACAGTTTGCAATTCCTCACAAAAACAAACATGCTAGTCTTACGATATAATCCAGCAATTGCATTCTTTGATATTTATCCAAAGGGATTGAAAACTGATGTCCACAAAACACAAACCTGCAAAGAAATGTTTATAACAGGTTTATTCACAGTTGCTCAAACTGGGAAGCAACAAAGATGCTCTGCAGTGGGTAAATACACAATAATAAATACACTGGGACATACCTGCAATTCATGTTATTCAGAGCTCAAAAAAAAAAATGAGCTATCAAACCCAAGGAAACTTAAAACCACATTATTAAGTAAAAGAATCCCATCTGAAAAGGCTCCACACTATATGATTTCAACTATGTAGCACTCTGGAAAAGACAAAACTATGGAGACAATTGATCAGTGGTTGCCAAAGAGGAGAGGGAAGGGGGGGATGAATAGGCAGAGCACCCGGGAATTTAAGGCAGTGGAACTATACTGCAAGATGTTATAAATGTAGATATGTGTCATCATAGATTTGACAAAATCCACAGAAGGTACAGCACCAATAATGGGTCATTGTGCAAACTGTGCACTTTGGATAATGTTTAAACTTGGGTTCTTTAATTGTGGCAAACAGAATCCTACAGTTCTGGATGTTAATGTGGGGAGGGTGTTTGTACACTTATGGGGGCAGGGCATATATAGGAACTCTGTACTTTCTACTAAAGTTAGCTGTGACTTTAAAACTGCTTTAAAAAGCAGTCTATCAAAAAATTACCTGAACTCTCCTTTCTTGTTTATAAGTTCCAACGAAAAATAATTTGTATGCAAGTAGAACTGTGTACTCTCATACATATTTTTCTTATAAAAGCTACTATAGCAACTAAGGCAAAATGTATGGCTTTGAAACTTAAAAAAAAATGTACCATCTAGTAGCAGGAATGATGATGAGCAAAAGGAATGAAGAGTTAAATTATTTAGGAATATAACAATGGGGCAGTTCCACACATATCCTATAAAATCATCTTATAAAGGCATTTATTGTGATGGATACACCCTAAGTTTACCTGTAAATTCCTTTTAAGTACAGGTGGAACCTGTAACTTGCTTCTAATCAGGAGATATAAAGATGTTATTATACTAGAGGCCCAGTGCATGGATTTGTGCATTGGTGGGGTCCCTCAGCCTGGCCTGTGCCCCCTCAAAATCTGAGACCCCTTGGAGGATATCAGAGTGCTGGATTCATCCCATCCCTGCAGGCCCTGTGGGGATTGGGCCGAAACCAGCAGTCTAACACTACCTGCTGCTCCTGCTCATCCTGGCCCTGTTGCAGGCTCGCACCCAGTCAGTCTTGATTGGAAGAAGAGCGCTTTCCAGCTGTGAGCCCTGCATCTGGCGCCCATTGGTCAGCTGAACAGCGCTCTTGCTGCCAGAGTGCACTGACCACCAAGGGGCAGCTCTTGCATTGAGCATCTGCCCCCAGTGGTCAGTGTGCATCATGGCAACCAGTTGTTTGATCACTTAGGCTTTTACATATATAGATAATAGCTATGATTTTATACAATTAGCTCAGAAATTGGCAAATAGACAAGGAGCCTACAATAAATTGCCCCAAAGTCTGATGTAAAAAGGGTGATATGCAATGACATCCATTGGATATCCCTTTGCAAAAATCCAAATCTTCAGTTGGTGGCATCGGCTGCACCCTGATGGTGCTTTGGGCTTTGTCCTGGGGTGGGCCACATTGTCCCGCACCCTGATCCAGCCAAGACCACGCAAGCAGGAGCACTGGGATGCTGAGACAGAAGCAAAGAAAGCAATAGGAGGGCTCTAACATAAGCAACCCATAAGCTAAGAGCAGTACTCTGAGGATGATCCTATATGAGCATGGCTACCATTACCAGACAGTTAATATTCCCCTGAGGATTTCCTTTTAAATCTCCTGGTATTTGCACGATAGCTCCCCATGGAAGCTTTTAACACCATGGAGCCTGTGACTTTCCATCCTAGATTGCCACCCACACTCAGGAACTGGGCAGATCCAGCTGCACCATCCTCACTGGGCGCCTTCGTTTCCCGGTGGAGAAGGGCTCGAGCCTGGGCAGCACAGAGAGGTTTTGACGACATGAAAAGATCACTGGCAGCACAGTTTAGCAAACTCGTTTGTGAACCATCTCCTGAAATTGTGAGAGAAATGAAACAAAAACGGAAGGCACCAGACCCCAGTGCATGCTCTCACCAGCCTGGTTCCTGACTGGAGACACACCATGGTCAGAATAGGCCCCAGCTTCCCCACTATCACTGATTTTCTTTCTTCTTTTTTTCCCCATATTTTCATGCTAAACCTGGTTGTGATGTTAGAAGTTGAATATCCTTTCTCTTCTGTCTCTCCTTAGCTGCTTGAGGAAGCAGCCAAACCCCAATTTTTGCAGAGGTGAAATGTACTCAGATAAAGGTCTAGGTTTTTTGAAACTTAGTTGTAAAGCTGATTAAGTTTTCCAGAGATAACTTGATATCTTCCCAAGGTAAGGTTTTCTGGGCATGTGCTAGTACTCACTAGGGTGGGCTCTAATTCCCTTCCTCTTGCATCTGGGAAGGACGGTTTTGTACACTTGCGGGAAAAGACTGCATCCACATGACACTGTGTGGTACTCACAGCCTGGCTGGCATGGCTCAATGGTTGCACCTCGACCTTGTGAAGCAAGAGGTCACAGTTCGGTTCTGAGTCAGGGCACATGCCCAGGTTGTGGGCTTGATCCTCAGGATGGGGTGTCCAGGAGGCAGTGGATCAATGATTCTTTCTCCTTATTGATGTTTCTATCTCTCTCTCCTGTTCTTTTCCCCTTTCTGAAATCAATAAAAACATGTTAAAGAGAGAGAAGAAAAGAAAAGAACTCACAGCCTCTGCCTATTTTATGGTAAAGGCTTACTCTTGGAATTCAGTTCATTTTTGAAGGATAGATGATAGATTAGATAGATAGATAGATAGATAGATAGATAGATGATAGAGAGATAGATGATAGATATGAGATAGGTAAATAATAGACAAATATATAGTGATTAATATGATGATGATGATAGATAGATAGATAGATAGATAGATAGGGCACCTGTTTTCCTGATGACTTGAGTCATCCTAGCAATTTAAGGTCTCTGACATTTGGAAATAAACAATATGAGAAAAAAAGTAGCTATTTATGCCCTTAAGATATTATTATCATGGGTTATATGGTATGCATTGCCAATTTTAAACCTGATACATCTGTTAAAAAAAAAAGCAAACAAAAAACAAAATGCTAAATCACTTGCCCAAATTAGTAAGTGAAGGAGCAGAAATCTGCCCAATTGTCTGATTTCGGGGCCTATTGTTTAGTCTCTGCAGCATATGCCCTGGGGACAAAAGTTTAATTGTCAAAAATGGGCAAAAAACACACAACAGTTGTAAAGACCAAAGATCATGAGATATAATTATAGAATTCTAAAAATATAGACGAAATTGAATACCAGCTTGTGGAGATGCTGCCAGCAGGGTGTTGGATTCCCTGCCACCTGCACCCGCCGTGACATTATTAGTCACTGAAGAAAATCTTTACTTCAAAACTCGGTTTGGACAGAGCCTCTGCTATTGTGTTCTGGGGGCACTCTCTGAAGTTAAGGTTTATATACTGATGTAATGCTATTTGTGGGAAATATCTTAAGACATTTAAAAGGAATGATGTAATTCTTGTAAGTTTCTCTGTTATTTTATTTTCCCCTGATCCAAATTCATTAAGTATAGTTTAGGCATATAAATAAAAACTTCTGATGGTGAAATCAAGTTATAAAGTGCGAAACTCTTAATGGCCCTTGATACCATTATTGAAGGAAATCCCCAATGTTTGTAAGTGGGAAAAAAAATCCTTCTTTCTGATTTTCTGTGCATTTCCACCTTTTTAGCTCCCTGGTGAAAACACATTTCAAGGGCTCCTACTAATCTGAGACATTTATTGTACCTTAACTTCTCTCAGAGGGAATTTGCAAATTACTATTCCAAATTACTTCAACAAGAAAACATACTGATCAGGTAACATAAAAGGGAAAAAGATTAAGTGTCATAAAAAAAAAGGTTCTTGTGCTGTACAAATTAGAGGGAATCAAAGATTTTTGAATGGAAGATACTAAAATGCAAGGAAGAATATCTCTTACACATCCTTTCTCATTCAACAAATAATACCCCTTTGATTTCAATGTTAAACTATGCACTTCATTCTTCTACATTATGAACTGGACTTTAAAGTCATTACTTTCTTCCTTGGAATATTATTTGGTAAATGAAATAATCTTTCATTATCTTTCACCTAAATACCTAGGGATATATTTCTAGGTACAGGAAATTTTTAATTATAATATCTGAAGATTCAATCAATCTAGAGAAATCTATTAAATAAGGCATCATGTGTCACTGCCAATTGCAGGAATCTGTTACATTTTAAAGAAATGACTTATGTGATTAGTGCCTTTTTGTAAATCCATATAGAAGCAACATGCCCAATTTCTCATTCATGTGGTCACATATAAAATGTACTCTTCAATACATATACTGTATTTTCCCATGTATAAGACACTCTCATGTATTAGACACCCCCATTTTTCCAACCCAAAATTAAGAAACCAATATTTTAAACATTTTTCTGGTTTTCCTCTTAAGACCTTTTGCTTTTTTTGGCATCTTAAGGAGTTGTTCTTCCTGTTTTCTCCACTGTCTGATCATACACTCAGCAGGAGGAGGTCCAAATTGTCTCTCTGCAGCTCTGTCTCCATGCTCTTTTGCGTAGCTGATCACATTTAGTTTGAATTTTGCAGAGTCAGACAGTCACTTACCAGCATTTATCTTTTCATTTTTTGACATCTTTATGGGCTCAGAAGGATCCAGTCCCTGTTGCATCTGTGCACTCTCCACCTCCACCTCTACCTCCAATTATGGCCTCAGCTGACGTCAGTAACAACAAGGCTCATGATTGGAAGAAGCCAGTTTGACAAGGTATGGGCAGGTAGGCACCCACCCGGCTCCCACCTCCGATGACTTCCGTGTATAAGACACACCTGGATTTTCAGTCTAATGATTTTAGAGGGAAAATAGCGTCTTATTCGTGGAAAAATTCGATAATGGAGAAAAATGTGTTTAAATGTCTTAGAAGATGGTGCCTATGAGGGGCGGTGCAGTACTGAGTTAGGAAAAACCTGCCAGCATGGTGATGTGCTTGAAGGCTTGCAGCTAGGCAATGTGTGAAAGGGGAGGGTGAAGTGAAGCATTTTCCTGAGAGCTGGACTGTTTACAAAGTACAGAAAATGCTCTCCTCTTGTCTCTTTAGTTATTTGTTAAAAAAAAAAAAAGTCTTTAGGGGTGATGGCAGTGGTGGGAGTGACAGTGGAGGGGAGAGGGAGAGTAGAGACTGGGAGGGAGATGGTCTGTTTTTGCAGGCAGGACCAGTTGCAGGGTAGTAGGAAGATGGGAATAGCAGAGGGGAAAGAAATGGGGACTGTCAGCACACCCAGTGTTTTCTTCTCTCTCTTTTTTTTTTAATATATTTTTATTGATGTTTTAAAGAGAGGAAGGGAGAGAGATAGAAAGTCAGAAACATCGATGAGAGAGAGACATCGATCAGCCGCCTCCTGCACGCCCCACAGTGGAGATGTGCCCGCAAGCAAGGTACATGCCCCCAACCAGAATCGAACCTGGGACCTTTCAGTCCACAAGCCGACGCCCTATCCACTGAGCCAAACTGGTCCCAGCACACCCAGTGCTTTCTGTTGCACTGTAATTCAGATTCCCATCATCCATGATTTCAATCATTTTCCCCCAGAACAAAGTTTTGACTATTTATCATTGTATGTTGTTGGGTGAAGAGTGGGCATTTTTCCCTTTGAGATGCTTAATTTTAAAGAATCCAAGCAAAGTGACCGAGTCCCTCGTGCAAATAGAAGCAGGAAAAAGATACTAATCAAACTGAGCAGAACCAGAGTGCTGATTTGAGGATGATTTAAACGGCTCTAGAATATAACAGTTGCTAAGTCTCTTAGAGATTAGCAAGGGTTACACCCATGAAACCTTAAGTAGTTTTGTGATCATGTGCATTTCAAAGGATAAATTGCTCTCTGGGTCATATCTAGTGGAGATATTCCCAAATGACTATGTGGATTGTGGGTTGTGTGTGTGTGTGTTTTGTTGTGTGTGTGCATGCACATGCACATACAGGTCTCTGTGCACGTAACTAAAGAATCTTGAACTTTCACAGATGTTTAATTAGTCCAAAAGAAAAATTTTAACAATAATACATTGCCTTAATATGACATGTTTAAAATAGTCATCTGAGTTTCTTAATATTTTCCAAGCAAAACTCTTTATTAGAAAAAAAAAGTCTATTTTATTTTTTTCACCTGAGGGTGATGAAGAAAGGATATATCTCAATATTCATATGTTTAAATATTTTTGGCTTCTTCCTGGAAATGTGTATGTAGCAATTTAAGGCAAATTATGTATTAAGATTTTGATGAGGCAGGCTAATAACTTCAGCTGGTTACATAAAATGATCTTGCTGGTTACATAAAAGTCTTTTCATAAGCTGGACTTCCTGAAACACAGAACTGATTTGTAAAAAAAAGAATTTTAATAGTTGTGATATATTGTTCGCACTAGATGAAACTTGCTCATAACTTGTGATCAGTGCAATCTTTAAGCAAAGAACACTGGAAGGATGATATCTATTAAAACATATACACTTTCTTATAATTAATAATATTGTTGTAGTTATTAAAACGCATATATTGAATACATTTTAAACAGAGAAAACTGGTACATTAGAGTATACTTTGTCTAAATAAGACCTTTAAATAATATCAAAACTTAATCTAATTGAACATACAGATATTTGCTTTGGAGTAATTTTTTTGAGAAAAAAATGCATAATGCACTTAAAACAATGTATGCTAGATTAAACTAGCATTTTTAGATTGCTTCTTATTCTTATATTGCTTCCTTTTTCGCATTAAGAAGCTTCCATGTACTAGGCACACTCATAAATGCCTTGGGAAGTAAAAGACTAATACAATTAACCATATCTTCTTTGATGTTTTTGTACCTTTTATCCCCTTTACCCTTTTTGACTACTCACCACTCCCTGCCTCAGGAAAACGTGTTTTGTTTTTTTTCCACATATAAATGAGATCATATGATATTTATATTTTTCTGTCTAACTTATTCCACTTAGCATAATGCCCTTGAGGTTTATGCGTGTTGTTGTAAATGGGTAAAAAATATTATATATATAATTCAACCATTGAAAAGAATGAAATCTTAACATTTGCAACATTTAGGTTGTTTTCATGTCTGGACTATTTTAAATAACCCTGCACTCAACACATGAGTGTATATCTTTTCAAATTAGTGTTTCCTTTTTTCTTTGGTTAAATACCCAGAAATGGAATTGCTGGGCTATATAGCAGTTCTATTTTTAACTTTTGAGGAAGCTTCTTACTGTTGTTGTCCATAATGTCTCCACCAATTTACATTCCCACCAACAGTGCACAAGGGTTCATTTTCCTCCACATTCTCACCAACACTAGTTATTTCTTATCTTTTTTTAAGATAAGAAATATATCATTTTTGCAATGATATATCATTGTGGGTTTGATGTGTATTTCCCGAAGGATTAGTGATGCTGAACATCTTTTCTATGTATCTTTGGCCATTCTTCTATATTCTTTGTCTTCATGTCCTCTTAAAAGTACCAAATTCATCAAAGGTATTCCACTATAATAATTAGAGTAATACATGACAAACTACCACACATAAATTATTGGATGGTATCATAAGTAAATGCTCTAGAAAATTGCTGTCATGTGGAATAATAAAAAGTAAGTTAAAAAAAAAACTGTGGAAGAGGAGGGACTTAGGTAGGTAAATGAGGTAAGTGGTGATTGTGAAAGTGTTTTAATAGTATTACAAATGAATGAAGTCTTATAAAAAAGTAAAATGTGAGACTGTTGCAGCATGGGAGAAATGAGATTTGGGTTCAAGTTGTGGCCCACAGCTCAAGATGTGTGTGCTCACTCATTTCCTTAAACTTCTTGAGCTTCAGTATCCCTATTTTTATGCAGTCTATTGATTTTTTAAAAATATGAGAATATAAGAAAAGTCAAAAGTCTTTATCCAAATTAAATTATAATTAGGCTTTAAACCTTTCATCTACCAGTTTGGTAGAAGGTCTACTGTCAGGTATTTGTACAAAAATTCTCCTACTTTGGAATCAGACAGATTCAAGTGTAATTGTTTCTTCTGTCCTTACTAATATTCTATGCCAGTTAACTTACTTAAACCCTTAAGCCTCTGTAACATTATCTGAAAAATGGAGGCAATAATAGCTGCCTCTTGGTATTTTTTTGTGACTTTTAATATAAAAAGTAGAAATGAACTCCTTATGTAGCACCTATTATACGGTAAATGTTTGTTATATTTTAATTATATTGGGAGAGGATGGTTTTTATTATGTCATATATAAAGAGCCAGGGTCGTAATATCCAAAAGGACTGAAGGCTCCATTGAAAGCCAGGCTGCATGTGCAGCAGGTGAGCACACTAAACTGCTCACTTCTGGGGGGAGGAGGGGGAAGGAGAGAGAGAGAACTGATCAGCAGAGGCATCAGCTGCTGGTGAGGCCCAGAGAAAGAAGCAGGTGATCAGGGCCTCACCAAGAGCCAAGCCCCTCTCTCTCTCTCTCTCTCTCTCTCTCTCTCTCTCTCTCTCTCTCTCTCTCTC
>JAAGEH010000045.1:6063357-6086552 GCA_011751065.1 Lasiurus cinereus | reverse complement strand
AAAGGAAGGAGGTGAGAAAGCTTGCAGAATGGGAGAAGGCAGAAGGGGGAAGTTGGGAAGGTCAGCACCATGAGAAATGGCAGAAGGGAGAAGGTGAGACAGACTGAGCGGCAGGAGAAGGCAGAAGATAGTAGGTGAGAAGGACTGGACCAAAGCAGAAGATCGAAGGGAGAAGGTAAAAAAAAGTAAGTAATTCTGGAGAAGGCAGAAGGGAGAAAGTAAGAAGGATGGAGTTCCTGGAAAAGGCAGAAGGGAGGGGGGGGGGAAAGGCAGACACTGTTGAAGAAGGCAAAGAGGAGAAGGTGAAAAAGTAGCCAACGCTGGAGAAAGGGGAAGATGGGAAAAGTAGGAGCCTCTGAAGGAAGCAGAAGGGAGAAGGTGAGAAAGCTGGCCCCTGGGGAGAAGGCAGAAGAGAGAAGGTAAAAAGGCTGGCACGGTGGGGGAAGGCAGAAGGAAGAAGGTGAGAAAGCCAGCACCGAGGGGAAGGCAGATGGGAGGTGGTGAAAAGGTGGACGATCTGGAGAAGGCAGATGGGAGAAGGTGCGAAGGTCAGAGCACTGGGGAGAGGCAAAGTGAGAAGGTGCAAAGGCAGGCCACGCTGGAGAAGGCAGAAGGTGAGAAGGTGAGGAGGCCTGAAACAAGAGAGAAGACAGAAGGGAGGAGGGGAGGAGGCCTAAACAAGAGAGAAGACAGAAGAGAGGAGGTGAGGAGGCCTGAAATAAGAGAGAAGACAGAAGGGAGGAGGTGAAAAGGCCAGTGCCAATGGAGAATGCAGCAGGGAAAAGGCAAGAAGGCCAGCCTTGAGGGAGAAAGCTAAAGGGGGAAGATGAGAAGGCCCTCCCCACGGGAGAAGAGAGAAGGGAGAAGGTGAAATGGTGGGAGCCCTTGGAGAAGGCAAAAGCAAAAAGGTAACAAAGCTGACATCTCGGACGGAGGCAGAGGAACAAAGGGAGAAGCCTGAAGGGAGAGGTTGAGAAGGCCTCCACCACGAGAGAAGGCAGAAGGGAAGAGGTGCGAAGGAAGAAGCTTCCTGGAAGAGGTAGAAGGGAGAAGAGAAGGCTAGCGAGGTGGGGTAAAGCAAAGGGAAGAAGGTTTGAAAGCCAGCACCAAGCGAGAAGGTGAGAAGGCCTGCAAGAAGGAGAAGGCAGAGGGAGGAGGTGAGAAGGTAGGTGCTGCTGGAGAAGACAGAAGGGAAAAATGAAAACATGGCGCCACTGGAGAAGATACAGGAAGACGGTGAAAAGAGAGGCCTCGCTGGAGAAGGCAGAGGGAGAGGGCGAGAAGGCCAGCCTCCAGGAGTGAAGGCAGAAAGGTGTCTCCTGGCCGGAGCGAAGGCAGAAAGCAGCTCTCGCCAGAGCAAAGGCGGTGCCAGCCGCCAGGGGAAGGAAGGCCTATGCTTGCACAAATCTTCACGCATCAGGCCTCTAGTGGAACTATAATAAAAAAAAAATACAGTGGTACCTCGAGATACGAGTTTAATTCGTTCCATAACCTTGAGGCGTGGGAAACTATGAGACGCTGGAGTCGCGGTAAACTGGTGGGTCCTGTGCAACAGGCCGATCCGCACGATTACTCCTATCTCAAATGTTGCTCATATTTCAAAGCAAAAATCGCTCGCTCGATGGCTCGTATCTCAAAAATCTCGTATGTTAGGGCACTCGTATCTCGAGGTACCACTGTAATGGTACTTTCAGGTTTACCTCTAACAGGTAAATATCACTCAAAAGTAGAAAAAGCTATAAATCCTGAAATAAATGTTTTTCTTGGATCCTAAGGATATTAAGGTTATAGGACAAACCAGTACCCAAGATCTGTCTTTCCAGATTTAGAGCATTTAGAAAGATAGTTCCAAGATCTGATTACTTAGAACCGTGGTCAGCAAACTGCGGCTCTCTAGCTACATGCGGCTCTTTGGTCCCTTGAGTGTGGTTCTTTCACAAAATACCACGGCCTGGGCAAGTCTATTTTGGAGAAGTTTAAGTTTAACAAACTTGGCTCTCCAAAGAAATTTCAATCATTGTACTGTTGATATTTGGCTCTGTTAGCTAATGAGTTTGCCGACCACTGACTTACAGTAAAAGCTGTTGGAACCAAAATGATATGGGAGCTCTTAAATGGTGGTTTTGACAAGTGTATGGATAATAAACTAGCTTGAAAATGAGAATCTCCTGGCTATATTAATCAGAGTTCTCCAGAGAAATAGAATAAACCGGATGTATGCATAGGAACATATTTATTATAAGCAATTATGGAGCCTGAGAAGTCCTACAATCTGCCATCTGTCCGCAGGAAAGGCAGTGTGTATTTTAGGCCAAGGATGAAGGGTGAGAATGAGAACTGGAAGCACCAAGGGCAGATCCTGCTCCAGCAATCAGCCAGGGAGGAAAGTTCCTGTTCTGGGTGTGGTGTGGTGTGTGTGTGTGTGTGTGTGTGTGTGTGTGTGTGTGTTCCTATTGTATTAGCTAAAGTTGCATTCTCCAACAAATTCCACATCCTCCTTCTATTCCTGAATGAGATCATTTACAAAGTGAAACTGTTAACTTTTGGGGATGAAGAGATTTAAGTTGGAATGTTTAGACTTTGATGTTGCAGGTAGAGGAAACCATGGAAACATTAGCAGGAGGTGAATGTATGTTGTACCTGTGAAGATGTAGGGCGAGGAACTAGTAAGTAGAATTCTAAGGCAGCCTCGAAGATTTCCCATCAGTGTCCAGTGAAAACCTTCGGCATCATCTCCAGGATAGTAGATATGATGGATTTTACTGTCATGGCTTGGTATGTGATATAACCCAGTTCATTATGTGATGTGTGGAGATTATCAGAGCAGGTATGATCTGATCATGTGAACCTTTGCAGAGCAGTTTTTGTTGCTCAAATCAGTCAGATATTTGAGCTAAAAGAAGATTCAGAGCAACGATGCTGGATGAGAGATGTAGGGGACCACATGTCAAGGAATAAGAAAGGCCTCAAGGAGCTGAGAGTACTACCTGCTAACAAGTAGCACAGAAATGGGAACCCAATCCCACAACCACAAGGAAATAGAATTTCAAATTCACCAAATAGAAAATATGTATTTGTGCAGAGGTCATCTTATAACATGTTTTTAGACTTAATAGTTAATAATGGCAATGATAAGAATGCACGTGAAAAAAAGATTTCCCTTTAGACTAGAGCCTCAGACAAGAACTGATCCATGTTAATTTTAACCTTGTTATAGCCTCAAAAGAGAATCTAGCCATAAAATGCCAGACTTCTGATCATTAGAACTGTGGGCTTGAGAATACATAGAAGTTTGGAGTAGTTCATCATAGCAAATTGAATTCTCAATACAATTCTTGAAAGCTGGGAGGAAGAGCTCTCAGAAACATAAATTTCTATGTTTACACATTTTTTAAATTAAATTTTTATTATTCATATTATTACATTTGTTTCTCTTTTTTCCCCTCCATAGCTCCCCTCCACCCGACTCCTACCCTTCCCTCTACCCTTACCTCCCTCCTGTTGACCTCATCCATAGGTGTATGATTTTTGTCCAGTCTCTAGCTATACATCCCTTACCCCTTTCTCCCTGAGAAATCAGTCCACTCCCTTTCTGTGCTCCTGATTCTATTATACTCATCAGTTTATTCTGTTGATCAAATTTTTTAATTCACTTAATTTTTAGATTCACTTGTTGATAGATATGTATTTGTTGTTCATAATTTTTTGTCTTTTACCTTTCCCTTCTTCCTCTTCTAAAAGAGTACCTTTCAGCATTTCATATAATACTGGTTTGGAGTTGATGAACTCCTTTAGCTTTTTCTTATCTGTGAAGCTCTTTATCTGCCCTGCAATTTTGAATGATAGCTTTGCTGGATATAGTATTCTTGGTTGTAGGTTCTTGCTATTCAGCACGTTGAATATTTCTTGTCACTCCCTTCTGGTCTGCATTGTTTCTGTTGAGAAATCAGCTGACAGTCGTATGGGTGCTCCCTTGTAGGTAATGAACTGTTTTTCTCTTGCTGCTTTTAATATTCTCTCTTTGTATTTTGCTCTTGGTATTTTAATTATGATGTGTCTTGGTGTAGTCCTCTTTGGATTCCTTTTATATGGGGTTCTGTGTGCTTCCTGGACTTGTAAGTCTATTTCTTTTACCAGATGTGGGAAGTTTTTTCAGTCATTATTTCTTTAAATAGGTTTTCAGTATCTTGCTCTCTTTCTTCTTCTATTTACACATTTTTAATGCTTTTAATTAAAATATTTTTGTCTTTCCTATTATTATTATTTAAAAACCCTTGTTATTATTACTATTCTTTGAAATCCTAAAGCAAAAGCTACATTGGGCAAAAGGATAAAATTATAAATGAACAGCTTATTTTAAGTGCAACTAAAAATCCAAAACATGCAAAATCTGAAAACAATAATTTTACTTGTATATTTCCCCTATAATTTCTCAAAATATAAAATGCCCAAATAAAGTTTTATCTTTATTACCTAAAGTTATGATTCTCTGGTCAGTAGGACATTTAGTAGCTTTTTACATATCAGATGTTTTCTGAATTATATTTATTGTCATATACATACCAGGTCATGCTGAACTAAGAGAGGGAAAAATACCTATTTTATACTATATAGAAGCCATGATGATGCAGAGGGACACCTGCCATATACTTTTAAAGGGCAAACACACAAGCCATTAAAAATTATATTTCAACTACAGCAGAAGGAAGATAGAGTATATATATTGTGTACCTAGAACATCTTATAAAACATTCTGATTTAGATTGGTTAGTTTATCTTTTGAGCACTTATTAGATTATTTAAAAGAAAAGCATAGAAATAACTCCTAGTGGTTAGCTGCCTAAAGAGCTATCTTACTATTTTCAAAACAAATAAACACTGGAAAATGTGGGGATATTAAAATGATTCAGAAAAAGCCTTAGTGATATTATAATTGACTAGTTTCTTTGCAGCAATACATTGCAGATTTCAGAATCTTAAATGCAAAATAATATTTGTGACTGTCATGTTAGAGATGTTACCAAGAAATGTATACAATTTGAAAAGTAAAATTTATACCAAAATCCTTGGAAAAATTAAAAGGTTTTGTCCACATGTTCCAAGATTATGATTATAAGAAATACCATGTTTAAGACACAGAATGAGTATTTCTTGATATTTTGTCTAGAACAGAATTCTTTAGTAATTTGCTTAAGAAATATGGAACTGAATACACCAACAATTAATGTGTTTTTGTATGAAATCCAAACCCAATTATCACATATGTGATGGGTTACTCTTCTCTGTTCTCTAAAAATATGCATATTTAGTAGCCAAAAAAAGGATGCAAATAATTTTTTTAAAAAACAAACTTAAAAATAAAATTTATGTTTAAAATGTAAGTTTTTATATATCATAACCAGATTCTAAACTAAAGCAAATGAAATATATTTTAAAGATATTCTAAAAAAACAAGCATATAATAATAACTCATTCATTTTTATTCAAATATATCCAGAAAAATTCTAGTGCATTAAGAATGGCATGCAATGCCACATTTATTTTCTTGAAATTTTAAATTTGTGTCAAGCTTCATTTATTTTTAAAAGCATTTATAAAATTACTCTCAGGTAAATGTATAATTCATATCTATAATAATAAAAGCATAATATGCTAAATAGACCAGCTGAATGACCTTCCAGACCTCATTCTGGATGTCCTTCCAGATGAAGCTGCAGGAGTGGTGGCCAAGGAAGAGGCAGTTAGGGGTGGTCAGGCAGGCAGGCGAATGGTTAAGGGCAAAGAGGTAGGCAGGCAGAGTGGTTAGGCAGGCAGGTGAGCCGTTAGAAACCTGTGGTTCTGGATTGCTAGAGAGATGTCCAACTCTCCAGTTTAGGCCCGATCCCACAGGGATTCCTGAGGGGTCCCAGATTGCGAGAGGATGCAGGCTGGGCTGAGGAGACACCCTCCCCATGCACAAATTTTGTGCACCAGGCCTCTAGTATTTTTATACAAAGCATGGTTATGATAGTGGTGATTTGTGATGATATGCTCATAAGAAGTTCTGGTAATGATGATGATGATTGATTCTGGCATCATTAATAAAATAAGTGACGTTCCTCTATTGAAAACCAGCTTTGCTTCTATAATACTGGGTATAACACTGTTTTTAATGTTTGACTTCTTACAACTTTGAAATCCCCAACACCCTTTTTCTCTTCTGCACATATCTCATCAAGTTGATAAGAAAGTCCAGGGCTCCTCCTTTGATGCTGGGGGTGAGATTCAAAACATGCAAGCCTCAGCCACAATGCAAACATCTACATTCATTTCACACCTAACCCTAACCACAGTCAAACTTCAAATTAGTTTCCACAGAAAGAAATATCGATGTTCATTGGTTGCCTCCTGCATGCCTCTAGATCAGTGGTTCTTAACCTGTGGGTCGCGACCCCTTTGGGGGTCAAATGACACTTTCACAGGGGTTGCCTAAGACCATGGGAAAACACAGGTATTTACGTTATTACTCATAACAATAGCAAAATTACAGTTATGAAGTATGGTTGGGGGTCACCACAACATGAGGAACTGTATTAAAGGGTCACGGCATTAGAAAGGTTGAGAATCACTGCTCTAGATCAAGCCTGCAACCAAGCTACATGCCCTTGATGGGAATTGATGTTCTGTCCACTGAGCTAAACCAGCTAGGGCTAAAATGTCTAATATTTAAGACCCATATGGTGCCATGTATGAAGTTTAAATATGTGTGTATTATTACAACCATTTTAACGTCCTTGAAGGAAGAATTCATCGTATCTATAATAATAAAGCAAGGACTTGAATTTAACTAGTTGTGTCATTTCTGCAGAATCAAATCACTATATTATCACTTCATATATAATTGATATATACACATACATATATCTCAATCTAAATACACCAACTCGCTTGGAAAAATCATGTACTTTAATTTTGGTCTTTGAGAAATATGATTTTCCTTTGGCATGTTTGATTTGGGAAGTTTGTTTAGGGCAGTTGAAGACATTTTGAAATTATGTTCCTAAAATTAAAACCATATGCTGATTTAAGAGCTCCATCTTTAAACCTTTTTATACATTTAAAACTATGTAAATGAAAATCTTTTTATTCTACATGGAAGATGTTTTTCCTTTAGCTGTACTTTGATGAGCCATAACATTAAAAATTTGAAATAAGAATATCTATTCTGAAATATAATTAACTAAATTACTGAGGTTGAATCAAAATTGAAATCCTTATTATATTTTTCTCCACTTCCTCCTTTTGCTATAAAGCAAACTCTCCCTACCCTTTTTCCTACGGTTAGATTGGCTTAGTAATGTAGAGAAATGTACTGAGCTAATAGGTAAAATAATAAAAATGTTTAAATGCTGTCATGTGTGTTCTTTAATAGTACTTACAACTTTATAAAACAATACTAAGGTTCTAGGCCACTGGGCTATAATTACTTGTTTGAACCAGGGATGATACATTTTATCAGTAAGATCCTTTGAGGTCTTTGAACCTGTGCTTCTGTAGTAGCAAAAACTAAGCTCTACCTAGTGACTAAAACAAAGCAGCGAGGTGAGTTAATTACAAGACCTTTGAACTGCAAACTGGGAAATGGAGACTATGGGAGCAAGGAATCTGGAGTTGCAGACATCTGGGAACCTCTTTCCACGTCCCGCATGGTTCAGGGTTCCCAGTTCAGGGTTCGGGTCCTGAAGGAGGCGGCACGCAAACGAAATGAGAGACTAGAAAACATTAATTTGGTGATATTGGGGGACCAGGCGGTATCCTTCCTCTAGTGGAAAGGACTGCCACTTGCTCTGGCCTTTTTCTCCCTTTTATTAAGGCTTTGGGACACACCCCGAGCCTTTAGGCAGGAAATAGCAAAACAGAAATTAACATGAAACAAACAGGTAAGAGGTTGCTTCAGCCAACAATGTTTTCATCTAAACAGTGAGTAATTAGCTCTGACCTTTCAGAGCAGTTAAGGTTGACCAGCCTTCTGGCCTCCTGTTTACATCCATTTAGTAAGAACAATGTTTGGTTTCAGACACAGACAGACTAAGGAATTTTTATAAAACAAATATGGAGGTAATTTGGCTGTTTTGCTGATTGGTTGTCTAATGGCGTTCTTTCTTATATGGATCAGAATAACTAAGACAGGGGAAAAGGAAGTTCAGAAAAAGCATGAACAGATTTGACAATTCTAGAAGGGCTTGTGTCATTTCTGAGAAGAGCTGTGAAGTCCTTTGAGGATAGTTTAAGTTTTTTTCTTCATGTGCCTGTGCTCTTTTCATTGTCCTGGACATAAATTGCTTCATTTTAGGTTAGTTCTACAGTGGCTACTGAGTATACACTGTATAACCATATTTTTAATTAAAGGTTATAGCATGTAGATTGTCGAGGCTGGTTTGGCTCAGTGGATAGAGTGTCAGCCTGGGGACTGAAAGGTCCCAGGTTTGATTCTGGTCAAGGGAATATACATTGGTTGTGGGCACATCCTCAGTAAGGGGTGGGGGGTGCAGGAGGTGGCTGATCGATGTCTCTCTCTCATTGATGTTTCTGGCTTTCTATCCCTTTCCCTTCCTCTCTGTGAAAAATCAATAAAATATATTTAAAAAAGTAAATAAAGGTTATAGCATGTAGATAAAAATGAAAAAAGAAAAAAACCCTTTCTTGATAATTTTAAGGTAATTCATCTTAATATGCTGAATTTTCTAATAATATTTTTAATATTATGAAAGTGAATTAATAAAGCAAACAACCTCATTCCAGGATCTTAAAACTTTATATTTTTTATCATATGGGACCTCTTATAACTGTGTCTTCACTCTATAGATATCATGCTTTGTTATCATAAGAGAGCTTAAATCTGTTTGTTGAAATTTGAATCAGATAATCTCAATGCTTGAGGGCACCATACGATACTAATTTAAAGAGTATTTGTAAATAACATGCAGGCATAACTTAAGTCCACTTAAGAGCTGAAGGAAACAAGGACTCTGCATTCTCAAGTAATAAAACAAGGATGTAAGTTCAGGTTTCCTGCCCCTGTATCAATTTCTTTCTACATCTTCTTCAAATATTGATAATTTCTCCACTTTATTTAAAATAGATGATTAATTTATTGGGTTTATGCAAAGTTTAATATACTTTTTATGTTCAGACATAAGACAATATTAAATAATTTTTATTAATTCCATTATTTGTTTATAAAATAAACTAGAGGCCTGGTGCATGTCTTCATGCATGGGTAGGGGAGGGGGGGGATGACATGGATTGGGGGCTGGGCCAGTCCAGGGGAGGAGCTACAGTGAGTGTAATAAATACTGGTAGTTCGAGTCATTCCAGTTGCATGGCTTTTACATGTATAGATAATTTGGACACCCAGTACTTGCAACATTTTGTACTGGCAGCTGAGAATAAAGACCAATTAGAAATGACTTTTTGCTGAGACTGGTTTGTCTCAGTGGATAGAGCGTCGGCTTGTGGACTGAAAGGTCCCGGGTTCGATTCTGTTTGGGGGCATGTACCTTGCTTGCGGGCACATCTCCACTGTGGGGCGTGCAGGAGGTGGCTGATCTATGTATCTCTCTCATCGATGTTTCTGACTTTCTATCTCTCTCTTTCTTCTCTGTAAAAAATCAATAAAATATATTTTTAAAAAATTTAAAGAAATGACTTTTGATTTCCTTCTCCATGGAACATATTACTCTGTAAATGAAATAAACTGGGAAGTAAAGGAATACAATGGCCAGGATGAAAAGCAGAATAAAGAAGGTGACACAAGTCTTCAAAAAGTAACACCTGATTTGGAAATTTAAGAACCTTAAATTAGTGGAAGAGCCAGTAAGCAGAAGTATTTCAGACTAAAGATCAACTTTTATTAATAGTCTTACATTATTTACTTGGAAATACAGAGTTCAAACTGAAATGCTTGATATCAGAAACCATTCGCATTCTCTTAACCAGGTACATACAGGATATTCGACTTTTCTACAATGTGAGCAAGGCTACAGTTGCTTGCATTTTATTGAATTGGAATAACAGCAAAGTGATTCAAAGGTCTGAGTTGAATAAAGTGAAATTATCACCAAGTACAGTGGTTGGCAAACTCATTAGTCAACAGGGCCGAATATCAACAGTACAGCAATTGAAATTTCTATTTTATGAACTGATTTTCTTAAACTTAAACTTCTTCTAATGCCCCTTCTTCAAAATAGAATCGCCCAGGCTGTAGTATTTTGTGGAAGAGCCACTTTCAAGGGGCCAAAGAGCCGCATGTGGCATGCAACCCCAACCACGGACCTAGTAGAATGAACTGTTAAACTCTAAAGTCCACTGCACATCTTGTCTTTCAAGGCATTGTCTGTTTTCTTGAACACTGGCAGTCTATAGGGACCTAAATGTCTCATGAGAAAAGTAATTTTTATCTGGCTGCTAGAAAATTCTTCTACGTTTCACAGTTGAGTCCATTTATTGTTTTAAGATTTGCTTCTTGAAATAGGATGAAACAAGTCATTTTCCCTTCTACTTGTCCATTTTGACAGATTTCGCATGTCTATGAATGATAGCTTATGAATTTTAGAGCTCTTAATTTAGTATTCAGGTGATTTTATCCTTTTATTATCCTTCTCAGTTTATGTGTTCTCTAAGTCACATTGAACTGTGAAATTATATGATTCAATTTACATTATTAAGCATTAGAGTACATTAAGAACCATTGCTTGGGTGACCATTTAGAATTTAGGATAGGCTAGAAGAGATGATAAGAACAGAAGATGGCATCAGGAAAACAGGTTTTAAACAAGTGTTTTGATATCCTTAAACTTTTGCTTCCATGTTGTTATGAAATAAAGAATACTTCACACAGATTTTATATAGATTAAGTGGGCTTTAATTAATTTAAATACATTGCGATTATATGCAATGAGCAACATTAATAGAAAACACAAGTTGAGACCAGGCAGTCTTCTGAAAGAGAAGCTACTTGCCTGAAAGTGTTTTTATTAGTATTATTATTTTTAATATATTTTATTGATTTTTTACAGAGAGGACGAGAGAGGAATAGAGAGTTAGAAACATCGATGAGAGAGAGACATCGATCATCTGCCTCCTTCCTGCATGCCCCCTACGGGGGACATGCATGCAACCAAGATACATGCCCTTGATGAGAATCAAACCTGGGAACTTTCAATCCGCAGGCCAACACTTTATCTACTGAGTCAAACCGGTTTGGGCATGAAAGTGTTTTTATTATTATGGAGATATATTCAGATATAGCATTGTGAAGTTAAAGGTGCACAATGTGTTGATTTAATACATTTATGTACCACAGTATGAGTACCACCATACATTAGTTAACACCTCTATCACTTCACATTTCTTTTTTTGTGGTGAGAATAATTAAGGTCTAGTCCCTTTGCAACTTTGAAGTATTTCTGTATATAACAGTTTGGGTGTATCTCTATGTTCTAAGATTTTAGTGATTCTGGGTCATTTATCTCTGCATTCTGCTGGTGCTTCCCACCGGGGTGCCATATTGAAGTCATTTCAGTGTAAAGAGCAAGTCTTTGATTGGGATGAGCTTTGTAACCGATTCCTTCATTGGGTGAAATTGAAAAAAAAATGTCAATGATCTCCCAGTGCCTTTCCCATCGGCTTCTGAAATGTTAAAGGCTGACTAATAACTGACTAGTAATTTTTCATGTGAACTTTCTCAGAATTCTATCCAGTAACTTGAAAAATCCTCTGGTTTATGTTTGTAGAAAAACTTTCTACTACTACTTTGTAAAGTCTAGAAGAAGAAAGTTTTGACATGGTTGGGTGTCTAAAAAAGTTGTTGGCTCATTGGCTGATATAAGTTTCAATAAAAAATGTTAATGGTTCCTTTAATTAATCTCATTTTACTTAGCATTTCAAAACCTCATTAACTTATATTGTACTGGTGGAGAAATCAGTCCCAGCACTATAGGACTTTCAAGTACTCCACACTTGAAACATGCTACTTTTCCTACAGAAGTACCTTAAACTTTAGGAAATCAATTAATCTCTTTATGTTTTTCAGTCAACGAAGTGCATGTAATAATGGTCCCTACTTCACTAGGTTATTAGCAAGATTAAAAGTGACATGAGATCTCATGGAAAGCACTCAGCCCAGCACTGAGCATACAGAGTGTTATCAATAAGTAGGAAACCCTTTAGTCAATTTTGCTGAAAATAAATATTTATTATCTTTGTGGTGTTGTGGGGCATGCAGAAATAATGACAGCTTTTGAGGGATCATTCTCTAAATTACTTGGAATAAAATTACATCAGGCTCAGAGTTGTGCCAGTAGGTCACCTAATTGTATACCAGTGAAGCACGTGTGGACTACAATAATTAGGTTGAATTTTTCCCCTCTATGTCACTGAACTCAGCTAATTATGAACCAAAAGCAGGTCATTATAATCTATGTTTTCATCTCTAGATCAGTGAATCTTTTTTTTTTTTTGCAACCGGGGGAAATAAACATAATGTTTCTTCTTTTATAAATGTACTCATGACCACTTGGACACTCTTTATTTTACTCTAGATTTTCATAACTTCCAGTTATGAAGAGGCCAGGGAAGTTGAGATTAGAGATCAAGGAGCCTTGATGTAGAAATTGTGGAAAATGTCTTTCAGCCATAAACCCTAAATGCATTAATGTTTTGTTCTTTATGTTTTTTCTGTAATTCTGTCTTGGTGTTTGTCTCTCTGTTTCTCTCTCACACATACACACACACACAGTTTTTTTCCTAAAATGCAGTGTTCATATCTAGAGTCTATTCTGTGATAAAAACAAAACAAAACATTTTTCACGTTTGAGTATAGCTAAGGATGTCCCTAGATATGTTCTCCTTTGTTATAGGAAAATAATATTTTTAGAGGATCTAGGTAGCAGTTTCAGACTTGCTGATGACATTAATTCATCAGCACAATAGCATTACTCAGCCTTTGTGATTACATTTCCTTTTTAAACTTAAGACATTTTATTTCAATGCAATGACATTAAGAATCAATGTATCGTCCTAAAAGTATATATTTTAAAAGACTTATGGATAGTTTAGGTTAAAATAATTCTAGTTTAAACTAAAAGAGAAATCAGAAAATCTTTAAAAAAGTATTACCAGTTATATTTACTTACATTTTCCATTACAATGCTATATGAAATACTTAACTAAATAGCAAATATATTAAAATTCATATGCCTATTTGAAGGTGATGCTTTATAAACTGTTCTTAGAAAAAGTAGCCAAACTTAGAAACCCTGATTTGAATTGGCCTTGGTTTTTCAATGATTTCAGACACAAATAACTTAGATTTTTTTATATTGCTATAGTTTGCATACTTACCCATACAGCTAATTCCACTTCCAAATGGCTATGCCATTTTTAGAAATAAAAATAATAGTATAAACATTAAAATTGTTTAAGGAATCCCAATATATAGAAAGGTCTCTTTATTAAGAAAGAGATTTTTTAAAAAATAGCATTTCCATATACACTGAATCTCTCTTTTTTTTTAAATATATTTTATTGATTTTTCACAGAGAAAAGGGGAGAGAGATAGAAAGTTAGAAACATCGATGAGAGAGAGACATCGATCAGCCGCCTCCTGCACGCCCCCTACTGGGGATGTGCCTGCAACCAATGTACATGTCCTTGACCGGAATCGAACCTGGGACCTTTCAGTCCGCAGGCTGACGCTCTATCCACTGAGCCAAACCAGTTTCGGCTATACTGAATCTCTTATGTGTTCAATGGATTATCCTACAAAGGGAAAAATAACCTTTCATTGTTACTGAATGTGTTGACAGCAATGGCCAATTAAGTTCAAGGACTCACATTTCTTCATAATGTTTTTAACTTGTAGAAGAAAGTACATAACATAACACAAAGGGCCTCATACTTTACATATAACTTCATCAATTGTATAAGTAGATACTACTTCTAGTCATAATGCTTCATTATTCATTGTACCCACCTAACTCATAGTGTATACAGCCCGAATTCACAGTCCACAGTCATTTTAATGACATTTTCTTGATAAGGGGTGCTATTTAGTTAAATGGAGTTTATTAAATGGAGTGCATCATTTTTAAGTTAGCTTGTCACTTAGAAGTTCAATAAAACAAAATAACTACATTGCTAGTTAAAAGTCACAAAACTGATGAATTTAGAAAAACCCCATTTACATAATATTGTGATATACCTTCAATGTTCCTTCTTTTAATAACGGGCATCTAGGCCAGATGCAAGCGTTGTGTGCCTAAAGCTTATACAATGTGAGAGAAAGGGGGGCTTTGAATCTGTAATTCTCACAGGGGGATCACCCCTCGCTCCCAGCTGGAGATTTTGGAGCTACCTGCACACTTTTTTTATTGTTAGCTACTGGAATCTAATGGGCAGGTGGTATGAATGCTGCTTACGTGGCCCGCCATGCACAATACACCCCACACAGTAAGGGCTATTCCATCCAAAAATGAGAGCCGTGCTGGTTGAGAAATGCGTCTGTCATTAAAATAATACTATTAGAAAATATAAAACTAGCCACAGGAATAAGTGAGGGATTCTAAGCTTTATTAATTTCATAGGTAAAACTGCTTCAGGTGTCACTCCAATACAAGATCCCAGCCTAATGTGCTTCCTGCTGGATACCGCATTAGACCTTATAAATTTCCACCTCTGGCTAAAGGTTTCAGGAGAGTGGAGAAACTAATGTGCTTTAAATGGAAGGTCTCTGTCTAATGAATTTAAAAGACAACTACATAATACATGATAATGAGGTTGGCAAGCACCAAGTTACAATGATTTGATTAAGTTAATGGAGTCTAGGAGGGGGACATCAGATAGCAACTTCGCATGTTGCAGGTAACGTTTTCTGAGAAGTAGCAAATTAATGAATGTAAGAGGTATTTTTAATTTTATAACGTCTGCATTTATTTGTGATTCAAGGTGTAAAAGTTTTGCACGTTATTAGGGTATATTATGAGTTAGGTATTCAGGCTGTTATGTGTAATAGACAGTCACAAAGAAAACATGTATGTAGTGCATTACATGTAGTAAAAACTCATACACCATGGTCCTCCTCTATCTGCACACCCACACATGTGTGTGTGTGTGTGTGCACGCGCACACACGCAGGCACACACACACAAACACGTTTCAGACTCTCTAAAAAACAGCTTGATTCATTGAACTACCAGTATTTTGCACCATTTATATACCTAGTGCCATTTGAGAGGGTCATCACTTCATCATTTAAGCTTTGGTTAAATCACTAATTATTTAACTTGTGTTACTTGTGTGACATCAGACTGTCCACAGGAAAAACAGTCAGAAATGCAGATCTATCTTAAACAGTATTTCTGCAAAGTGTACTAGTTTGCCAAATAGAGTTGACTTCAATCTTTCAGAAAGTTAAAAAATAAACATTGCTTGGGTTATTTGACAGAGTAAGTTTCATCAGGAAGAAAGAAACGGGCAATATTGGCTTTCATACTTTATTTTTATAAATATATTAAACATACAAAGCAATTGACACTTGAACATAAAAACATAAACTAGTCTTAGCCTTTCAACCCACATTTATTTTTATATTTTCCTTTTCTTTAACAACAGGAACCTCAGAATATTCTGTGTTTGCTGTGTCCCTACTATCCACACGTCTTCAGTAGTATTTGCAGTCTACCCTCCTTCACACTGCACCAAATCATCAATGCTGTCTTGAGCAACATCATTGAGTCTGTAGGTTCATAAATAGTTGCAAGTGCACTGCTAAGTCCTCATTTACTTGGCACCTCTCTGTTAGTTAAACATCCTTCTTAATATTACTCTTTTTCATAACTTTTAAAAAAATAATTTTAATGCATTAGATATAAACAAAATCAAATCTTTACAAATGTTGCCAAATGTGTGGAGAAATTGGAACCCATGCATACTGTTGGTTGGAAAATGGTGACTCATGTAGTTTCCTCAAAAATTAAATCTAGAATTAAATCTGATCCAACAATTCCTCTTATGGTTATATATCTGAAAGAGTTGGAATAAGGATTTTGAAGCCATATTTGCCCTTCCATGTTCATTACAGCATGTATAATAATAAAAGCATTATATGCTAACTAGACTAGACATTCTGGATGTCCTTCCTGCGGTGGTGGGGGCCAAGGCAGAGGCGGTTAGGGGTGTTTAGGCAGGCAGGCAAACAGGTGATCAGGCAGGCAGGTGAGCAGTTAGGGGTCATCAGGAGGCAGGCAGAGTGGATAGGGGCAATCAGGCAGGAAGGCAAGTGGTTAGGGGTGATCAGGCAGGCAGGGGGAGCAGGCTGGGCTGAAGGACCTCCCGCCTTGTGCACAAATTTTGTGCACCAGGCCTCTAGTTACTTATCATAGCCAATATATGAAAATTACCTGAGTGTCCATCAACAGATAAAGTATAATGATATTGTGGTCTGCATATGCAACTGAGTATTAACATTACTCTTAAAACCTTAAACAAATTTTTTCATCTCTAATGATTTCATATCCAAGTGACACCCCCTTTAAGGGAGCACAATATATTTGCAGTAATGGCCTATTTCTTATTTTATTGTTATTGTCCATTTAATTGTTACTTTTCTAAGTAACAACAAATTGGAGGATAGAAGCTGTGACTCATTTTGGGGCATGCCTAACCCTTTGCATGATGCCTAGTCACAGATAGTTGTGTGATAAATGTTTACATAATTTTACATAAAGGGTTTATGTTACCTATCTCTGTCTTTATCTTTGCTTTTTCTCTGCTACTCCAAACAACCTACAAATTAGAATGTCAAGCATGGTTTTTACTGAATTTCTTACATTTTTTTATGCCCTCTTCATTGGCGAACTTACCTATTGTCACATTTTCACCTTTTGTTTGTGTTCAACTAGCTGAGGGCTGCATCTTTACTCCCAAGATCCAGCTCTGCATTTCAGGTTGACTGCATATAAACTGAGACAAGCTAAGCTTTTCATCTTTCACTTGCCATTTCCCCATAAAGCTTTCCTTTGCAACTTTCCCTTTTTCTTTCTTTCTAGAAAGATAAGGCTCCGCATCAGTGAAGCTCAAACTCTAGGGGCATGTTTTAACATTTACTCTTCTTATGCCCCTGTATCATTTAAATTATTAAGAGCTATTCATTGTTACTTCCTATTTCTTTTAGCTTCTTTCATTTTTTGTGGTGATTTTCTCAACAAGTTATCATTGTCATAAAACAAAACAAAGCAGCCTCTCTGTGATCGGATTAATATATTCCTCACTCTCAGTTCTACTTCTAATTTTTACTTGCTGAAATAATTTCTTGTGTCCCTGACAAACTATTACCATTTGTGTCCTAAACCTCCATCACAAATAAAGGCCTTTCACTGAAAAATAGCTTGCTCCCAAATTATATTTGGATTACTTATGTACCTCACTACATATTTATTTGGGAGCAAACTTTTCAGGAACTCTAGTTCTGTGAAATCTTTGGTTAAAGATAGAGAATCATAAGTCTCCTGGGAATTCATGGGAAAGTTTTACATTTTCTGATAAAAACAAAGTAATGTAGTTGGTGTCACGCTTCCACACTTTTCTGTTTGATTTGTAGAAACACAATGCATAGTTATGCAACACTCATCCTGATCCCATAGGCCCATGGTCAGCAGACTGTAGCTTGTGAGCCACATGTGGCTCTTTGGCCCCTTGACTGTGGCTCTTCCACAAAATACCATGGCCTGGGCGAGCCTATTTTGAAGAAGTGGTATTAGAAGAACTTTAAGTTTAAAAAAATTTGGCTCTCAAAAGAAATTTCAATTGTTGTACTGTTGGCTCTGTTGACTAATGAGTTTGCCTACCACTGCCATAGCCAACATCATGAAGACAAAACTATTATGTCTAAAGATAACAGAAAGAAAAAAATATATATATATATAATAAAAATGTAATATGCAAATTGTCACTCCAATATACAAAATGGCTGCCCCCATTGGTCAAAGATGGACACCCCCAAGTGGACTTAAGATGGCCACCACAAGATGGCCTGCAGGGGAGGGCAGTTGAGAGGGAACAGGCTTGCAAGGGAGGGAAGTTGGGGACAATCAGACCTTTAGGGGAGGGCAGTTGGAGGGGGCCAGGCCTCCAGGGCAGGACAGTTGGTGATGACAGGCCATCAGGAAGAACAGTTAGGGGCAAACAGGCCAGCAGGGGAGGACAGTTATGGGTGACCAGGCCATCAGGGGAGGGCTGTCAGGGGCAGCAAGTCCTGTAGGGTAAGGCAGTTGTGGAGGACCAGGCCTGCAGGGTAGAGCAGTTGAGGGGTGGGCAGGATGGCAGGGGAGGGAAGTTAGGGGCAATCAGGCCATCAGGGGAGCAGTTAGGCATTGATCAGGCTGATAGGGGAGGGGTTAGGAGGTGACAGGCAGAAGCAGTTCGGGGCAATCAGGCAGGAAGACAGGCAGCCAGGCAAGTGATTGGGAGCCAGCAGTCCTGGATTGTGAGAGGGCAGTTGGGCATTCCTCTAGGGGTTCCAGATTGGAGACTGTGAAAACTGGGCTGAGGGTCACCCCCACACACTCATGTACGAATTTTGTGCACCAGGCCTCTAATATATATGTATTTCAGAGAAGAAGGGGGAGAGAGAGATAGATACATCAATGACAAGAAAAAATAAATGATTGGCTACCTCCTGCACACCCCACACTAGGGATCAAACTCATAAGCCAGGCATGTGCACTGACCTGGAATATGACCTCCTGGTTCATAGATCAATACTCAACCATTGAGCAATACTGGCCAGGCAATAAGAAAACATATTAATAGCTGGAGTCCTTAGTAACATTTTCAAGTAACTGACTCAATACCAGTAAATTTTATTTCTTGATTTTTTTAGAATGCAAGAAAAAAAAAACTCTCTTTAGAGATCTTGGTGTTTGTTTGTTTTTTTAAACAGATAACCATATTTTTTCAAAGTATTCAATCAAAGCTTCTGACATTCAAATCTGTTCTCTGGCTTCAAACCGTAGTTTTGTATATTTTCTCCTAATCAATACTAGTACATAAATTTCATGCTTCAAAAAGCCAAGATTCTCAATGAACTAGAAAATGCCCCATGAATTGAATTGCACAGAAATTGTGATTTGGTTATAGAAAAAATAAGCAAAATAATAAACATTTTTTGCATTCCCAGTAAAAATATCTTCAAGGTAATGAAGTGAATTATTCTGTATTACTTAATAATGACAGGGAATAACAACAATTTGGAATTCTAGGATATTTAGCAAGATTGGTGGATTTATGTAGTCTTTATGTAGAAACATTTTTATGAACATTCATTTTACATATTTGAGGCATCCAATATTTCTAGGTCCTTCCTGATCTTTAGTAAATACTTTGAAATATAAAGTGTCTTTGTGTAGTGACAGGTGTTGGGTAACTAAAACGGTCTTTTATATATTTAAAGACTAAATAGAGAAGTAAAACTTCAAAACTCCCACAAGAGAAAATTGCTATTGTCAGCTCACTTTATCATTATCTGATATCTGAGATATGTGAAATTAACTCAAGTCTTGTGGAACACATAGCTGCGAAAGAGATACATATAGTTAATTTCAGCTCTATTGTGATGAATGACATTATAATTAAATTTTCCATAAGTAAGTATCTGTACCTCAATGGAAATGTGGGACAATATAAAAACATAGCCTGAAGTTTAAAGTTGCCCATTAACCTTCCTGATGAACCTATGGGATGCCAGTATGAACTGTTGGTGTACTTCTAAATGGCAGTTCCTTTTTATTTTAACTAATTAGGAGATCCTTTAGGAATGGTATTTTCTTTTTTTAAATTTTATTTCTTGATTTTTGGATAGAGAGATGGACACATCGATCTGTTGTTCCACTTATTTATGCATTCATTGGTTGATTCTTATATGTGCCCTGACCAGAGATTGAACCCACAACCTTGGTATTATTGGGAGTATGTTCTAATCAGTGAGCTACCCATCAAAGTCTGTTATTTTCTTTTATAAGTGTTCATTTTTCCTGTCCAACCTGATCAAAATGGAAGCAGATACTATTTAGTAGGAAAACTACTAAAAGGGAAATAAGAGATGCAGCACAGGGAATAGAAAATCAATAAATAGAAATTCCTTGAAAACGAAATGACCGGATTGGTGGTAGTTGTGGGAGAGCCGAGGGGCAGTGAGAAAGTGATCCATTTCTTGGTACTTGGCAGGCCTCAACCATGAACATGTGCCTGGTCATTTCCTCTCCCCTTAAGGGACACTACAATGAGTTATAACTTGGTTGAAGTGCATAGGTAATGACAGTATTAGCGTCAATAAAAAATAATGCTATTAGCAACAAGAAACTCCTCTTCTGTGAGGGCACAAGCACACCCAATATTCCATACCCCTGAGGGAGAAAAGATGATGAAAATCTTTTTAAAGACTCTGAGGCCATAAGAAGCATTCCTTTGAATATGTTTTAGAGGTCAAGTGCCATTTGCTTAAATAACTCAGCATTTAGAATAGAAAATCTGATGAATAGGGCTTTTTAAAAAATACATTTTGCCCTGGCTAGTTTGGCTCAATGGATAGAGCGTCAGCCTGCTGACTGAAGGGTCCTGGGTTTGATTACCATCAAGAGCACATGCCCAGATTTCGGGCTTGATCCCCAGTAGGGGGCAGGCAGAAAGCAGCCAATCAAGAACTCTCCTCATTGATGTTTGTATCTCCCTCTCCTTCTCCCTTCCTCTCTGAAATCAATCTACAAGAATAAAAGCATAATATGCTAATTAGAACAGACATCCTTCTAGACCACCATCCAGAGGAAGCCAGCCAGAGATGGGAAGGAAGCCGGGGTCCCGGGTGCCTGAGGGAAGTCGGTGCTGGCAGTCAGGGGAAGGAAGGCCTACTCTTGCATGACTTTCATGCCTGGGGCCTCTAGGAAACAAATATTTTGAAAAAATTCATTTAAAGCCCTGGCCAGTGTGGCTCAGTGGTTGATCATTGTCTCCTGATCCTCAAAGGTCACCAGTTCAATTCCAGGTCAGGGCACACACCTAGATTCCCAGGTTACCTGGTTTGATCCCTGGTCAGGGGTTTCTCTTTTCCCCGCTCCCTTTTCCTTTCTCTCTCTCTCTCTCAAATCAATAAACACATATTTTTAAAAATACATTTTAAGCCATGAAGCATCAGATAGAATTGAACATCTATGGAGCACAAAACAAAACACATGATTAATAATATAGTGACTTACGTGTTTCTTCCATCTCCCATGGTGTCACCATTTTTGCATCATCCCATCCTAAAAAGCAAACAAAATACCCACTAATATGAATTATTTTTTATTCTAATCTATTTTCTTGCTTTTCTCATTAATGATTTTATTACCTAAATATTTATTAATAATATATTACTTTTGCTTACATTTAGTCCTCGTAAAACTAGCTTTATACCCCTTAGAAAGTTCTGGGGCTGACATTTTTTTCTCCTACTTAGAATATATGTGTAAGTTCCGTGTACTGTATTAGTCTCCCAGTGGACACATAGAAGTTTCTAGAGTATGCAGTGGGAAAGGATGTGTGAGGTCATGGGTTGGTTCAGAGATTCCTCTTCTAAAGTTCTGTCTGAAGTTTCTAATGTAAACACACATCCTAATACTAGTATATTAAGTTATTTAATAAAACTACTGAATAACTTTTCATAAAGTATAAAAATTCTAACACAATAAATTAAAATACAGAATGTCCCAAAAATATGTACTCTTTAACAGCTGATAACTCAATTTTTGAAAGTGAAATGTATTTTAATAAACACTGTGCCTCCAGTTTTTTGGGAATACTTTGCAAAAATATGTTGCCTGGCTATTTATAAATCTATAGGAAAATTCATTAATTACCATGAAGTTTTTTTCAGCTAAATTAACATAATTATTTAAAAATACTAATTGCTTAATACAGTACTTTGGTAGAACTCAGAACTATAATCAAAATAAGTGGCAATCTACCAGATTGATTTTTTTTCTGATTATTTCATCAGGAATTCTCATTCTACATTATTAAAGTCTGTTTTTCAAATCACATTTCTTTTTTTCTTAACTCAGAGAAGGATACAAGAAAATAAAGGTTTATTTTTGTTCATGTTTCTTTTAGCGTAATTGTCTATTCTAAGAGAAAAGATGTGCATGTGCATAGTAATTGTTAAGAAATACACATTAATAATTGTTAAGAACGAAACAGTAGCCAAAGAACAATATGCAGAGCCCATGGGCACAGACCACAGTAGGGTGGTGGCCAGATGGAGGGGCTGGCAGGGGCTGGGATAGTGGGTAAAGGAGGGGAAAATGAGAAACACCTGTAATAGTGTCAACACTAAAAAAAGCAAACATTAGAAAACATGTGTTGTTCATTAGGAATCTATGCAACCCTTATCTTTGTTGGCTGTGGAAGTATGGCCAACTGGCCCATGTGACTCAGACTTATTGATGACAGCTATTCTCAAGCAATGCAGCCACGATGGAAAATACTGTAATCATTCGTTTAGAAACACTTGATCAACAGAAAAGAAAAAGGGCAACAGTGATTTCCATTTAGAAAGCTCGAGCAAGCACGCTTGATGCAAGTAAACTAAGTGAAGTTTTCATCATACAAATTCCACCTGCGCCTCCTCGCACTTTAGAGAACATGTGACTATCGCTTTGTTTGATTCTGAGCATCAACGCGAATTGAGGGAAGTCGCTAAAACCTGTAGAATCCGCTGAAAACATTTTCAGAAAGTGGCCCTCGTCTGCAGGTTGCGGACCAGACTTTCAGGGGCTGTGGAAGGAACTTGAACTCTGATTGAACAGGTTCGAAAACAGGGCTGGCAGGGCCGTCGCTGCATGCGCTGTCTCTGTGAAGACATCTCCCGAGGCCGCATTAATGCACATTTGTGTGTGCTCTGCATCTGCAGACACTCATTTTTCTTCCCAGACCGCCTTTTCCTTCACCGGGACATGGTGCGCGATTTCTGCCACCTTTCTAAGCAGCTAAAAACTTCTTTGTGCTCTGAGGTTAAGTCCCCATGCTAGCGTTTCATTTATCTGAGGTCAGTAAATACACACAACGGGCATCCTTTTAGCTTAAGAGTTAAGGAGAATTTCTCTACACTTTCAAAGGAAATTGTC
>JAAGEH010000045.1:6031649-6063257 GCA_011751065.1 Lasiurus cinereus | reverse complement strand
ATATGACAATGCCACATAGATCCTAAAACTGAATTAATACCAAAATTATTTAATTTTATTTCAAATTTACTTTTAAAAATATTTGTTCCCTTATGTACACCCATATATTTTTATAATATGGGGAATATAAACTGCTTAGAAAATGGGTTTTGAATGCCTACAATGACTATTCTCATATGTTTCATAGTTTTTATTTTGTAATGCTTTCATATTTATAGAAGGTTGCCCAGATAGAATAGAGTTTCCATATAACCTTGACCTAGCTTCCCCTAATAGTAACGTTACATAACCATGGTATCTATGTCAAACTAATAGATTAGCACTGGCATCTTACTTTTTATTACACTCCCAGTTTTGTTTCTACTTTGTCAGTTTTTTCACTATATACAGTTCTGCTCCAGGATCCAATTAAGGATACACATTTCATTTTAATCATCTATGTCACCTTAGGCTCCCTGGATGGTGACAATCTATCAATCTTTCCTTGCCTGTCATAACATTGACAGTTCTGAAGGAAACCAGTCAGGTATTTGGAGGTGTCTCTGTCTGACGTCTTACTCACGTGTTATTTGGGATGATTAAAGTTATGGAAGAGTACCACAGCGGTGAAATGCCCTTCTCATCCCATCCCTTGGCAGGATGCATCAGTGACAGGATGGGGCGTATGATTTCCTCATGTCTGATCACTAGGAATGTTCAACTTGATCACTTGCGTGAAATATTGTCTGCCAGGTCCCTGTATTCTAAAATGTATATATTTTTCCCTATTTTTACTCACTAAAGATATTTCACAATCAGGGATGGATGAAGGATTAAAATCCACCTCATAATAGGGGCAGTCTCCAAGTATCATGTGGAATTCCCTTAGGAAGTTGTCTCTTTTCCCTATTCATTTTTTCTTAAACATTTACATCAGTATGTTCTTGTATACTTATTTTTTAATTTATTTTGGGTTTTAATTCAATGCTACATCATTTAGTTAGTTGGTTAGTTAGTTAGTTAGTTAGTTAGTATTTATTTTGATAACCCTCACATAAGGATATTTTCCCATTGATTTTTAGAAAGAATGGAAGGGAGGGGGAGAGACAGAGGAGAGAGAAACTTCAATGTGAGAGAGACACATTGATTGGTGGCACCCCGTACGTGCCTCTACCAGAGCCATGGATGGAGCCTAGAACAGAGGTACCTGCCCTTGATTGGAATCAAACCCGGAAGGAACCCTTAGTCTGAAGGCCCATGCTCTATCCACTGAGCCAAACTGGTTAGGGCTCACACCATTTATTTTGCTGTTCAAATTCGAAATTTTAATATCCATCAGGAGCTCATTCAGCTTAACTTCTGTGCCCCTTTGACATGTGTCCTTCCCTTTGGTTTTTCAACACTTCCTTATTTTCTAACACAACATCATAATGCAGGCTCACCTTGCATATTCCATGCCTTAGCACTAAATTGACCACTTTCCCAAAAGCAATGAATTTAGATATGAACATCTATTGGGATGTTACTACGGCCAGGCCCACTCAACAAACAGAACTAAGAAGTATGTGTTTGTAATCTCACCCAGGTATATGCATATATCTATAGTTATCTATTTGTCTGTTTGTCTCTTTGTCCATATATCTCTTTACCTATTCGTAAAACAGGAGTTCACACTGATGTCTCCAACTCTAGTCCCATATTGCAGGCGTTAGCCGCTCTTGGTTTATTTGTAACTTCTTTCTCTGCTAGTGAGAAATACAGCTTCAATGATCTAACATTTACCTATCTATGTTTCAACCCTGGCAGATATATAAAGTTCTTTCAGCAATTTTAATCTAGACCCTTGTGCAAACAAATTTATGGCTTATCGTACTGTGTTTTTATACAGTTATAATTACGTGAATTTCCAGTTAAAATACTCTGACCTGAAGATGGGTAGGCCAGCTCTATTTTATACAACTCCTTCAGTGAGGTTATAACATACACTTATAGCACAGTTCATTTATCACAGTCTGCATGCCTTCCCAAGATCCTCAACACTCTGGTTATTGTTTTTTAATTGCTTATATTCAAGTTCACTTCTTATGATGTACAGTACTCTGTGTTTTGAAAGTGCAAAAATATATACTACAGAGGTGACATAGAGAATAGTTTCTGCTTTTGCTGAAAAAAAAAGTACAATTTACACATATTACTTCCATCTGAAATATCCGAGTCCTCTTTGCAGGATTACAATATGTTTTCCCGTTAAGATTCAGCACAAAATCATTACATTTGGCAGAGACTTCCATGACTCAGGAACATGCCATGTCTCCTGTCACTAGAACTTTTCATCTCTATACACCAGTACTTAGAGCAGACAGTGGGGGAATTCTACCTGGTGTCCAGTCATGTGACTGACATTAATTAGCTCATTCATTTATTTTAGTTAGCCAAAAACCATGGCCATGTTTTCCTGGGTTTTGTCTTCCTTTGGAGGATAGAGTCTTGCATCCTTTCATTTGTTCAACATTCATTCCCCTGTGATCAATAATGATATGGCTAAATCTGGGTTCTCCAGGTCTTCAGGCCACCCCTATTATATTTTTGATCTCTGGTCTTCATGCACTTATTAGATGTTGATACTCACATATATTCTATCCTTAGTTTACAGAGAATGTGGTCTCCCTGAGGATTCCCAGTCTTGCCTAAAATAATCCTGCCAAGAATAAATTAATAACCAAAAAAAAATATGCCTCCATCTAAAACTTAATTGGTAACCTGTGTACTATTGTATTCAGCTACCTACAGGGAAGTCCTATTACATAACTTAAGTTCATCACTAACTAAAGACAGTTCCCCCCAATCTGCTCATATGACTGTCCACACTGAGTAATGGCCATGAGATTTATTGTCCTACATCAGAAATCTGGACAACTATTTTCCAACTCAAATACAAAATTTCAGTAACACTTATCCAGTTATCAGCTTTCTGAATAGTTCACTCTCTCTAATATTCTTCCATCAACAATCATCCATCACCATTGCAATTGGTAATATGTTGGTCTTATCAATGTTTTATAGTTACTTATTCCTCACCTACCATATTCATACTTACCACCTTTACCAGAATATATGACATTTTCAAGAATGACAGTTTTACTCTGTCTTCAACCCGGCTTCCCTTGTCACTTTGCTGCATTGGTTTACTCATTAGGGAGAAGAGCGATCATTCCATCCAAGGCAAATCACACCAACTAGTCCCTTCTTAGCTTCCAACAGCTACCTTAAATATTGCTGTTATTTTCTAAATTAATTTTTCTGAAAGGAATTTTCCCGTATGTGGCTTATAACTTCGTTCTGACTAATACTAGTCAAATATTACCTTAAATTCACAGATTATTATATTTGATCTTCATTTTTGTAGAAATTCTTTTTAAGGTGTTGAGAAATCATTTTATTATAAAAGTTGAATTAAGATGTAGTCTATTTTAATTTAAACAATTTTAAACATTAGTGTGTGTGTATGTGTGTGTGTGTATGTTTAGTTACTAATAATGCTGCTTTTCATTATCATGGAAATTTTTTGTAATTCATCTTCCAAGTGATTTTTAAGTCTTTTTTATCAAGTTATTATTATTATTATTATTATTATTATTATTATTATTTATAAAAGTATGTATTAATTGAAGGCCTCAATAACTTGTAATCATTTCATGGTGCATTATTTTTAACAAATTAAGGATTGTATCTGGGAAGAAATCTCACAACAAATTAAAAGAAAAGGAAAACATTTGTATAATATACTTATTCAATCAAAAAACAAATATTCAAAATAATAGGACCTTCCAGTGGAATGACTTAAGAACATGGCAGTGCTAGGAAGAGTTATAGTGAAGTTCAAGAAGAAAGGAAACATGTGACTTAATATATGTTTTCTTAATTTTTAATAAGCAACATTTTAAGTCAGGTTTATATTTACAGAAATTTTGAGAACATAGTAGATTTTCCATATACTCTAGATCATTTTCTCTATTATTGTTTTACATTAATATGGTGCATTTGTTTTAATTCATGAGCCAAATTTGATACCTTACTGTGATCTCAAGTCCATAGTTTATTGAGATTTTTCTTGATTTTTACTTGCTGTCCTGTTTCTGGTCCACAACCCCCTGGAGGGTAACGTATTACCTTTACTTGTCCTGTTTCCTTAGGCGATTCTTGTGGCATTTTCTCAGACTTGCCTTATTTTTTATGACTTTGACAGTTTCCCAATTATTTTTTTAAATGTTATTTCAGTAACCGCTTCAAAGAATAACGTAAAAATGCTTTTCTTCAGGATTTCTATTAAAGGTCTTTATTACAAAATCCAGTCCATTTACATGTCAAAAAGCTTCAGGGGGAAAATAAGACAAAAGCTTGTAGCAATTATATGTCATATAGAGCAACACAATTTAAACCTTTACATGGCCTTAGGCAGTTTTTAAGCAATTTAATAATCTGTGCACAATCTGAGCTCTTTATTTATTGTACATTCCAGTTATTTTTAAAAATTCAACTCACTAAAAATATTTTCTTCCTAGACAGGCAAGTATTTTCTGGTTGCTGCTGTCTTTTTCTCCTGAAATTAAGCAAATATTTTGAGATACGGAGAGTTTGTGAGATCTAAATTCTACCTGCCTTTTCTTCACTCCACTTTCCCATACGGGTCGTTTTATATTCTTGATGTTTGTTTTCAAAAGACTACAAGACATAGCAGTGAAAAGACAATGTATGATGCTGTGGAATTATTTCTTTCTTCTCTGAAAACTGCTCTCAGAACAACTCTGTCCCTCAGTAAGTATACATGTGTAACTGCCTAACATATGCCTGCGGAGTAAATACATGGGGTGCAACCATGAATATGTATGGTGCCTTTCCGGGGCTATTCTTGTCCCATGATTTGGTCCTCTATGGTACATTCCAGCCACACGTAATTATTGAGTGCCTACTCTTTGCTAAAGTCTGCCTCAGGCCTTACATGTTTCAAGAGTCACTGTCTTCAGGGATCTTGCAACTGGTGGAGAGGACAGAAATTAATTCACATTTTTATATGATTTATAAAAAAACATGTTGCTATACGTGCATAGTGGGCTAGAACAAAAATCTGCTCAATAAGGAAAGTCTAATCTGCATTTGCACCTAATACTCAAACAGTACTAATGAAAGACAGTTCCCTTCAAATGCCCACATAAGTTATATCCACCTGCCATTTGTGCCAGAGAGTTTCTGGGAATAAAAATTAAAGTTGTGTGTTTGACTTCTGGCCAAGGTGTGATTTTGTAATGCAGATGGCACACCCAGGCAGCAGCCTGCTGACCACCCCATTGCCATTCTGAGAACTAAGCACAGGAAGGAGAAATGAAATTTGATTAGTCTTTTTAAATTCTTCTTTCAGAATCTTTAACATATGCCAAAGTACTTATCACAGACTAACTGCTTGAACTTGCATACTATTAACAAGCTTTCTGATTGTGAAAATGGATGGCTGCATTTTTCATAGTTCTGATTAACAGGTATATGGGATTATGTAATTGTAATTCAGATAAGAAAAAAAAAGCCAAGTACAATTTATGCAAAATATGGGAGCATTCCCTAACCTAACTTGTTCTATTTTTTTTCTTACTCAAGGGTAATTAATGCTAAAGAATATTATTTAGAATTTTTATATCTTGTATTACAAATACAACTTAACATCAAATGTTGTCTCATAATTGCTTAAAATATTACATCTGTTCTTCTTTAATTTCTGATTGTCCCATCTCTTTCGCAAATGGGGACCCCCAAATTTTCTAGTAATATTATATTTGAACTGGAGGCCAAAGGTTTGTTCATGGGTGGGGTCCAGCCCAGGTGGGGGGGGCGCGATCAGGGTTAGGATTAGCCCAAGGGAGGGGTCCAAGCTGTTGGCTGGCTGGCCCCACATCCTGGTTGGATTCCCAGTTGAACTCCCAGTTGAACTTCTGGTTGTGGAGACAATTTGCATAGTAGCCTTTTATTATATAGGACCCATTATTTTGTGTCATTGCCCTTTTATAAATTCTCAACTATATACTTCCAAATCAATCTGGAATTTACTTAACATCAGATAATTGAAACATTAAGAATGAAAATGTTTTGTAAATAAATGTATCTGCTTTCAATGTTTTTTTTTAATATCTCATTTAAGACATATCACACATGCATAAGGCAAATGAAATATTTCCCTATTTTATGAATAATATTTCACCCAGGTTACTATTAAAATTTTATCTTAAACTTACAATTTGAAAGCATAAGCATTAAAGGTTCTGTGTCATTAAAGAGGAATGGGCTAGCTATTAAAATGATCTATGCATTATTTTGCTAGTATGACCTGTAAAATAACTTCTATTTTGGGGTTCATATCCTAATAGGCTAATACAAAGAGCAAATATGTTCCCTCACTAACTTATTATATGTTATATTATAATGGTTTTCTTTATTTTTAAAGAAAATAAAACTTGAAAACACAATGGCAGAGTATATTGCTTCCATATAAATTCTGGACTGAGCCTGGTGGGGTTATAGTTACCATGGTAACAGAAGTGTGCTCTTTAAACAGTTTCTATCCTAACTACTCTTCCACTTATACTGAGTGATTTTTACAAAAAAAGGACTTGTGGTGGTTTGGTTCTGGGAGATTGTATTCCCCAAAAGGATACATATCCAAGTAATTTTTTTGGAGTGACTCAAGCATATGGAGGTTAATTAGATATAAATGTTGCCAATGTGAATTTTAAAAGCACAGTATTCCCTTAGTAAGTAGCCAAGTATGGAGAAATTTAAATTAAATATCCTAAAAAGAGAAGTCAGATGGCACTGGAACTGATGCAGACATCTTTTGAATTTATGAATTAACTAGGGGCCCAGTGCATGAATTCGTGCACCTTGGGCCACTAGACTACAGTGGGCACAGGGGCAGGTCTCAGCCCATTCTTTGTCCCTGTCTGCTGGCAGCCCCACTCCATCCCTGCTGATGGCATGAAATGATTGGAGATGTCGCTGGGCACCAACAGCAGATGCAAGCGGCGGCTCTGGTGTTGGCCGTGCTTGCAGTGGGGCCGGCACTGGCAGTGGGTGCAAGAGGTGGCTCTAGCACAAGCAGCAGGTTCGAGAGGTGGCTGCGTGCCCTGATCGCCCCTTAGGAGCAGAATCCCTGAGGGGAGATAGGGTCAGGCAGGTGTTGCTCACACCTGCTGATGGCGCTGAGCGATCAGGGCTGGCAATGAGCACCGGCAGCAGGTGTGAGCACCAGGCAGGACCATGATGCACAGGAACAAAGAATTTTCAGTAACCACCAGAGGCTCACCCTGATTACAGTGACCAGTGTCCCACCTTGGTCTGGTGCCCTCGCTCACCTTCTCCACCATCTCGCCATGGCTGATTCTGCCATCTTCCATGCTCTACCACCTGCTGCCAATGCTCAACATGTTCCACACGCGTGCCCCCTGGTGGTCAGTGCACATCATAGTGACTGGTTGTTCGGTTGTTCCACCATTTGCTCTATTTGCATGTTAGGGTTTTATATATATGGAAATATCAGAGCACGTAGAAATGTTAAAGAAATGTATTTTGTATCTTGTACTCTTTCAGGTCAAAGGGGTTATAGGTTATATCATGTCTGGCAAATTGATTCAAAAAGACATATATACTAGTAGCAATGATTTTCCCTTTATAACACTTCAGCACTGTGAAATAAGGCTAAAATCTGTATCATCTTTATGGTGATAAGTTTGAACCATTTTCATTACCCTCAATGTTTAAGATATTGACAGATTAATTGTGTTTTAACTTGGCTTCCAATAGTTTTCTTTTTCTCTTATTTCAAGAAAAAACTTACTCTCAAAATATTTGTTTTATGTATGAAAATGCTGTTGTTGAGCTACCCTATATATCAATTTTTATTTATGGTATTTAACTGGACCAATTGGTAAAATATAAAGTTTATCTACATGAAAAGGATTTGGATCTTCAATCATAAATGTATCATTTGCTACCTTGATAATTTGAAGCAAATCTCTCAAACTTCCTGACACTCAATTCTTTGCCTCCATTGTTGGAATAACAATAATAATTAGCCGCATTGCTTTATTATTATGCCAAATAAATACAATAGTTGGATTAGATACATTCAGCTGCTCTAACAGAATTTCACAGACTGAATGGATTATGCAATCCAAATTTGTTTCCTCACTATTCTAGAGGCTGCGAGTTCAAGATGAAGGTGACATATGGCTCAGTGTCTTTCTGACTGGCGGACAGCCACCCTCTCTGTGTTCTCACATGGCCTTTCTTCTCTTTGCATGTAGCAAGGCCCTGTGGTTCTTGTTCTTTTCTTATAAGGACACCAACCCTAATGGATTAAGGCCCCATCCTTATGACTTCATTTAACCTTTATTAGCTTCTTATAGACTTTACCTCCAAATATACTCATTTTTGAAGTTAGTGCTTCAATGTATAAAATGGGGATGGGGGTGGGGAGACAATTCAGTCCATAATAAGCGTGCTTTGTAAACTGCAAACTGCAGAATAGATATTGACAACTTATTATATCTGCTTGTTTTTTCCTGTTATGGAAGTACCATCTTTAGAATATAACTATCATCTCAGCTTCAGCCAAATGAACTAGTCTGCCTAAGTGGCAAACTATACGCTCAACATTTGTTTTTAGTATATGTTGTCATTAGCTAAGCTGGCTAGATCACTTTAAACAAACAAACAAATGAAACATCAGAGAGTCTCAAACTTGTTTAAAATGTCTCTTGAAGGCCAGTGGCTCTTTATCATTTTACTAGTAGAGCAATATTTCCCTGGATTATCTTCAGTACTTACAACTAGTTAGTTCCCTTCCCTCCAGCTTAAGTGACACTCTAATGTTCCATGTTCATTTCACAGTTTTTCCATTTATAACCATTATTCTTTCTTTTGACGAAGTTTCTGGTATGAGGTGGCATGTAAAACAGAAAATAATATTTTTTTTAGTATAGAGAGAAAGATGGATGTCATAGGGAACAGAGATCCAAAAGCGATCACTATTGGAGGTTTGCTGTGGGGCTAAGTCCCTGCATCCTGCATCACTGAAGTAGAAAGAACCATCAGTGCCTGGATGGTTTTCAATATGATCCTGCCCCACGCACATGAACTTGTCATTTTGCTGCACAGTATGTCTCCATTATAAGTGGACTCAGAATTCTAATGATCTAAAACCATTTTTAAGTATAAATACTTTATTTCCTACCTTCCCATCTTTATATAATAAAACAAGCCAAATCATTTTTAAGCAAGTCAAATCTTTTTTATTTATTTTTTCTGAATAAATATCTCCTGGATTGAGTGGTCCTGTTTTAAATATCTGGGGGATAATGTGACCTTGATAAGATGCAGTTCTTGTCATTGAGAAGCCAATCTGTAGAGGATGCAGCAATTGCCATGACACGACTAACCTGCCACATGATAGAAACTTGATGACGATAAATGACTTTGGAAAAAATTAATTTGGGAGGTAATGAATCATCATAAGTTTTACATCAGAAGGTAAAGACCATATCCTTGTAACTCCTTGTAAAATTCTGAGTACAGGTTAAAACACACCTGAACTTTTTTTTTTACATTGAATGAATAAGCAGAATCAATGAATGAATGATCAGGGCATGCAAGGTAGAGTTTGTACTATTTTAAGTAATATTATTAATGTGTTTTCTAGGCCATATTTTAATTAAGAAGTAGTATGTACTTGTGAAGGAGTAAACCACATTGATTTTTTTATTTCTTATATGATTTTATTTTATTATGATTTATCAAGGCATGTAAAGTATGACAGACAGCAGTAGGAAGAGATCTATATTTTGTAAATCTGAAAGCGTCTGTGAAACTACGCCTGTGAATGTGAGGAGCAATGGTTCTCTTCCATTATGTGCCGTATTGACACATGTCTTATTTGAATTTTCCTCTTCAGTTGTTTGTGCCATGATCTGCTTTATATTTACACTAGAGGCCCATTGCACAAAGATTCGTGCAGTAGGCCTTCCTTCCCCTGGCTGCTGGCACCGGTTTTCCTCCTGCAGCCAGGACCCAGGCCTTTGCTCTGGCCTTGTGGAGAAACCAAGCCTCTTCAGTCTTCAGTCTTCAGTCCTTGCTTCATGCCTGTGTATGCAAATTAATCCCTCATCTTTGTTGGGTTAATTTGCATACTCACTACTGATTGGCTGGTGGGTGTCATGGAGATGTGGTCAGTTTGCATATTTATTTTTTATTAGTGTAGATTCATAACATTGGGGGGAATACACCTGTTCTGCATCTCTCTGTAAACACAGCTCCTCACTCAGGCCAGTGTTCTGTTACAGCATGTCGATAATACATTTTTAAATGTTTTGACTCTTTCATTACCTAATCATGAGGTAGGGGGTGAGCAATATGTTTTTTAAATTGAGAGAGCATTTATAAAATTGATTTCAAGTCATGATGTATTTTGAAATAAGCATTAAAAACTCTCCAAAATAACAAATCTTATGGCAAATGTATACTTATCAATTAGATGTGGCTTTTAATCACATATTTGAAAAAATAAATTAGTTTATTGTACCAAGTCTTGTACATACACAGTCTTTGCCTTCATAGGAAAGTATCATACTAACCTCTATATTAAAATATATTTGTGACAGTCATGTGTAGGGAAATAAAATATTTTAAGATAAAAAATAACATATGCACATCCATTTTGACCCTGAAAAGTTCGTATATATTGATATATCTTTATTTAAAAGTTTGAAATAATTTTATTTATTTTTTCTTTATGAATTAAGGTACTACATATATGTCCTTATCCCCCCATTTCTTCCCACCCTCCTATTCATGCCCTCACCCCCCTGGTGTCTGTGCCCACTGGTTATGCTAATATACATGCATACAAGTCCTTTGTTTGTTCTCTCCCCCTTACCCTAATCTTCCACTATCTTCCTTCTGAGGTTTGATGGTCTGATTGATGCTTCTCTGTCTCTGGATCTGTTTTTATTCATCAGTTTATGTTGTTCATTATATTCCACAAATGAGTAAGATTATGTGATATTTATTTTTATCTGACTGGCTCAAATAATTTTAATAAATCATAGGGATTAACTTGGTGCTGTACTTTAATACTTGACAACATCTAAACTTGACAACCCATTAAAATATTACATCATTATTTAGATATTAAAACTATTTTAAAAGTGTTTAACATACCTGTATAAAATAATGGCATGTAATAAATATTTTCCAATCTGGCACTTTAACTATAAATACCTTTTAAAATGATTCAGCCACTGCAGGCTCTAATCCAGATACCACATTACCACATTCTTTTTCTTACAACTTTCAGATCAGTTTATGATGTAAAAAAAAAGGAAGAAATTATGTTACTTTTGACTAAAATTTGGCAGTATATTAAGAATTTAGTCTCCATTAACAAATTAAACCTAAAAGGAGTTCTTTGCTCCAAACCAACTATATAATATTTGGCTGGTGGATGTCCAAGGATAACTTTTATGCACTAATCCTCTGACTTCATCTCTGTGGATCCAGTACTGTATTAGGTTTCCTAATTTTTATTAATCCTTTTACCAATCTTTGTCTTTTAATAAGCCTGTTTAGTCTATTAATTTGTTAGACTGTTTAAAGTAATAATTTATTAGACTGTATTATGCCTATCATATTTATTTATTTGTTTGTTTGTTTGTTTAGTCCTCTCTACTCCTAGTTTTATCTTTTTCATCCAATCTGGCTTTCATTGGAAATCTTGAATATTTAACTAGAATTATATTTTATTCCCTGGCATTTTTGCATTCATCTATTTGTATCATTTTACTTAATGCTCTGGGTATTATACTTTTAGAATTATTCAGTGTACTTAATACTGTTCAACTTAATGTAAAATATAGAAGATATACAATGGGTAGGACTGTTTACCAAGTGTGACATTCTTTATGTCATTTTATGTATTAAACCTCCATCCATCACAAACCCCACTTTAAACAGTCACATATATTTTAAAGAGGCATATAGGAAAAACATAGTAATTTAAATTTATGCAAACATTTCATATTTTCTGTCTTATTTATTCTTCCTGAAAATTCAAGTATTCATTTTGTTAATGACCTTTTTTGCTTGTAGTAATTCTTTTAATATATTTTATTATGTGGTTTTCCTTTTTATATTTGATATGTCTTTATTTAAGCTGCATTCTTCTTTTTTATATGTTTTATTGATTTCAGAGAAGTCAGAAGAGAGGGAGACAGAAACATCAATGATGAGGGAGAATCATCTATCAGCTGCCTCCTGTACTCTCCCCTCCATACTGGGGATTGAGCTTGCAACCCAGGCATGTGCTCCAACAGGGAATTGAACTGTGACCTCCTGGTTCATAGGTCAAAGCTCAACCACTGAGCCACACTGGCAGGCTAAGCTATATTCTTGAAAGTTATATTCACTGAATGTAGAGTTCTGTTTTGTCTTTATTAGTTTTTATTTATTTTTTGCCTTTTTAGTAGTTTATAGGTATCATTGCCCTGTCTTCTGGTATCTACCATTTCTGATAAAAGTAGGTTTTAAGTAGTTATTCAAATATCTCTTCCCTATACACAATTGGGTTATTTTTTTCTGCCCCCTCAAGATACTGTCTTTATTTTGGTTTTCCAGAAATTACAGGTCCTTCATGTAATTTTCTTAATGCTTCTCTGATTTTCTTCACTACAAAAATGTACATTTTTCAATAATCTGAGGTACATACTGGCTAATATCTCTTACAAGTCTTTCCCTGAAGGTTTCATTTTTCCTTCTCTTCTAGGGTTGTAATTACAACAGTGTTAAGTATTTTCATGCTATCTCACAAATCCTTAATATTATTTTTACTCATTTTTAATATTATTTACTTTTTATACTACAGTATAAATTAGTTATTTTAATGACCTATTTTTCTTTCTTATTTGTTTATTCTATTATCTCCAATCTTATTTTAGACTCACTCAGTAATTTTTTGTTTTTGTAATTTCCAATGTTGTATCTTTTACTTCCTTAATTATATTTTCTATCACGTTTCTAAGAATAGATATAATTTCTAGGGTACTAATTCCAACAATGAAGTACTTTTCTTTAACAAGGATCACATTTGCTGTTTCTTCATATGCCTAAATTTTTTAAATATATTCTAGATATTTCAAGTGGTACAGTTTGAAAATTTGTATTCCATTTTATTTTCCCAAAATAATAGGTTGCACTCAGTACTTAGCCTAAAATTTTCAGGTCTATTATTTTAGCTAATCTGAACTGCTTAGATTGTATCTGTGGGTGTCTATTATGAAGGGTAGCCAGAGATTTGGGCAGAGTCTACCCATACAAAGAATGATCTCTACGGTATCTCCTTCCCAAGACATTACAAATTCTTTAAAAACTTACTAGTAGTTGCAGAATGAAAGGGTGTTCATATGGAATTTGACTAGTCCACAGAGCACAGTTTGAATCTGCTCTGGGGCAAAAACCCAAACAAATCAGTAACTCATCTAGTATATTTTTCTTCTGATAAAGTATAAGACTACAGAATCTGTGTTTTTGTTCATTCTCCAATATTGTCAGTTAGTTGTGTTCTATTATTATTATTATTATTATTATTATTATTACAGTGGTACCTCGAGATACAAGTGCCCTAATATACGAGATTTTTCAGACACGAGCCATTGAGCGAGCAATTTTTGCTTTGAAATACGAGCAACATTTGAGATACGAGTAATCACTAGAATCGGCCGGCTGCACAGGACCCACCAGTGTACCAAGACTCGAGCGTCTCATAGTTTCCCACGCCTCAAGGTTACAGAACAAATTAAACTTGTATCTCGAGGTACCACTGTATAGTTATTTGAAAGAGGGACTGGGCCTTACTCAACCATTATTTTAATAATTCATTTTTAATTATATACCAGGAGTAAAATTATTTTCCAGAATTTTCAAAAATAGATAATTTTTTGTCGATTTTTCATGTTCTTAATTTGTTACTCTCTACACACACTTGGAAAGCTATCTTGTTGCTTCCAACATTCTTTTTGAAGGTTGACAGTATTTTTTGAATCCTTTAGTAATAATTGGCCAAAATACCCTGAACTTGCAGTGTTTTAATCTCATTTTATTTGGATCCTGTAGGCATAGCACACTACAGATATGACTGCTTTTTCTTTATTTCTCCATTAAGTTATGTTGTAAAATTCAACTGCTTCAAGGTGAAGCTGTAATATTTATGAAAGTCATATTATTGCAGAGTCCATTATAAGAAGGATGCAGCTGGATCCCAGATTGTGAGATGTAACCTTGACTGCCTGAGGCTGTTGTTTCAACTCAGCAGAGTCAAGTGATGTGATCACCATTTTTAAGACATACCATTTTCTGTAATATTGTCTATGAAGCCAGAGCCCAAACATGAGATCAACTGTATTCATACATGTATCCATATACTTGGAAATCTAATATTATTTTATTTTCACAAACATAACTGGAATTTGAGTTGCCTAGAGGTTGGGACTTGAAGTTTAAATCAAGTGGGCATAAAGTTCTATGTGCAATATTTTGTCAAGGCATTTGCCAAATCTTAACTGTCAATGCTTTGGTTGAGATGCCCGGATCTAAAGCAATAAACAAACAAACAAACAACAAACAAACAGAAAATAAACAGATAAGGACACATATGTAATACCTTCATCAATAAAGAAAAAAGAAAGAAAAGAAACTGGGTAACTAACAAGCTGGCAAAGATTTCAGTAATTTTTCTTCAAGGGAAAGACAAAGATTTGAGTTTAAAACTCAAAAGTTGGAGGAGTCTTGGGAAGTATTCAGACTCTAGAGTCCCAAGAAGCCTAACTTGAGAGATTGTTGATTAATTACCACATATGATTACAGAACAATCTGGAACAAGTTATATTAACTGTGAGAATATTTACAAAATATACATGTACATCATTATATTATACAATTATATGTTTTAATACAAGTAATGGCAAAGTGAAAAGTTCTAGGTTTGCTTTATTCTTCTACTATTGCTATCCTTCAAATTGTTTTTCAGAGCAAATAATGGAAAATAACACAAAGTTATTCAGAGAAAATATATTGTGTTCTTTTGCTTGAAAATTAAATAGATGTACTTTGAAACACAATGCAAATATCTTATTTAAAGGATTCCAGTATACTTTCTATTACAAACTCAATTTTTTATACTGAAATCATAGTGAAATGAAGTTCTATATATAATTATGTTGACATAAGCAATATAAAAATCACACCAAATCTCTAATACTGATATAAACATTATGTTCATAAATGCTTAGATAAGTAAAGTAAGAATGACTATTGCAATAATAAATGACACAAAAAATCTGGAAAAGCTAGCTTAGAATATGAAATAACATTTATTGTTCAATTTCATTTTCAAGAATTGATATTCTAAGAATGTGGGACCCGAAGTCCATCCAAAAATACTCCATCAGTAATTCCAACAATTATTCACTCAATAGTTAAAGATTCTCTCTTACCAGATATTTTTCAAATATTCATATTTGCAAAATGAACCATAATTATTGTTAGTACTTCTGCAATAGTTTGAAGTTACTTAATAAAATTTGCCAGCACATTTAATAATCCAGAAGTGTGAAAGTGATTAAAGTATTTGTAATATAAAAAAGGAAAAGAATGTATGTGATAATAGTTAAACCACATTTTTCCCAGCAATAATCATATAAGACACTGGAAACAATATGAAGTCCAATAGGAAGGATTCAAAAACTTAGATCATAGGCTTGTGTTCTAAAACAAATTAAATGAAATTAGCTTCAAGGATAAATGTTTTTGTTTATTTTTAACTGTATCTAAAAATAATAACATAAGATTTACAGAGTATTCATGATAGGATAATGTAATGCATGCTACTTGGGATATGGCATGTAAAGCCTTGTGTATCTGCAAACTGCTTGTTAAAGGTCCACTGCAGGGTAAGTACATAAAGTGAGTCAGTTTAAAAACATGTATAGTGTATTTCAGTGATACTTTTCTTGTATATTACAAAAGTATCAGGTATGTTTTTAAATGTCCTTCACAGTAGAGAGTTTGAGAGTTACTATGATACAACCCAAATGATGGAAGACCAGGAATAGCTGAAATACTATTACTAATAAATATATATTACTGCTTTTAAATTATGCAGTCATTGTGCTGAAAAATGTACATAGATCTATATATTTATTTTTAACTACAATATTGAAAAGTAATATTATTTATAGATGTAGAACCTGAGGTTCCCAAGTATTAAATAACTCATCTGAGGTCTCAAGATGTAATATATACAGACTAAGAAATTGAATGCAGATCTAACCCAGAATCTGGATAGCCATTCACTGTTCTATGCCGTGTCTTTCTCAAAAACAAGCCTTATAATGATATCTCTGATGATACTTCTAAGTGCCGTAATACCCATTTACAACCTTTGACACATGTGAATCATCTCAACTATAATATAAAGAGTAAAATCCTATTTTTTCAGTTTCCACTATCTGTCAAACAATGGACCAGTTGTTTTCACAAATATTATCTAACTTAGCCAGTAGCTAACTATAAGCCCCTATATAAAGGTCTAGCGTAGCTTTGAAGGCACAAATTAAATCTGCCGGAGAGTCATTATATGTTTAACAAATATTCAACAGTTTACCTCTTCCAATTTGACATAGGATTCCTTGAATAGCCCATTGGTGGGAGACTCATGAGAGATCACTGGGTGACTGCCATCAAGTTCAGGCTCAATTTTAGTAGCCAGCTTCTTTCTCAGCTCCACTTCCCATCAAAACTTTTGATATCTCAGATGATGCCCTGAATAAAAATCTTGTGTTCATAAGATTTGATCTTGTGGCAATCAAGGCTCCAAAAATGAATGGTTTGAGCTTGGTGAACACATAGAGCTGGTTGGATGAATATCTTCAAAGACCTAGTGCTACAAAGGTGTCTCCAAGGACTGTGAACTCTTTCCTGAAGCCTGGAGCTCCTTCTGGGCCTGCTCTGTCCATGCCCCCCTCATCAGGGCCTCAATCTGGGCCAAGAAGTTGTCCAGGAAAATCTTGTGATGCAGACCCTTCCTCACTGGTTGCTGGGACTAGACTAGAATGAGAAAATCACAGGATATCATTTTGGTGCCTTGATGGATGGTTTGGTAAAAGGCATGCTGGCCATTGGTCCCTGGCTCCCCCCATACAATGGGGCCTGTCCGATAATCCACACCATGCAGGATGTGGTGATGCACTTACCATTGGACTTCATGTCACTCTGCTGGAAGTAGACAGCCAAACAGTGCAGGCACTGTTTACAGGGCAGTATGGCATGTGTCTCACACCAAGGATCTTTGAAATACCAGATACCCAGCAAAGCTAGCAGGATGGGGGAGTTCTTCTCTAGGGGTGTCATGCAGAAGTGCTGGTTCATCCAGTGAGCCCCAAGTGGTAGCTGTTTGAAGTTGTCAAATTCTACCTGGAGGGCAATGGAGCCTCCAATGGCTGCCCACAACTAGCTGCATCCTCCTGCTCAATACCAGAACTTGAACATGTTTTGAGGGTCAATTTCCAACTCCTTCACTTTAGTTGTGTTGGTAGACAGGACAACAAAGTGCTTTTCAATAGCAAAAGGATTCTTGGCCAAAGGAAAAGCCACTCCTTCCCTGTCTCTGCCTTGCTGACGGTCTCCTGGTGGTAAAGGTCTTGAAAGTGCTGTTGAACAGGGAGGACTAAGAGTTCATGGTGGCCAGAGTTTGGGCGATGTGAGTCCATTCAATGATTGAGACAAACCAGACTTGGGAATCTCCTGAAGAGTACAGCTTGAGGGCTTCAGTTACCATGAGGGGCCCCAGGTCAGAGCCATCGATGCTGATGTTATTGATGTCTGTGATGGGCTTGCCTGACTATCCCTCCAGTCACCACCTCCGATGGATCTGCAGCAGAACTTCATCTTCTCCATGACCCAGTTGACCTCTGGCATCTCATCCTTGCCATCCCCCAGAATGGAGGTGTTGGACCCATTCCACAGGGACACATGAAGCACTGCCCGATTCTCCGTGATATAAAAATTGGTAGAAGGCATGCTGGCCATTGGTCCCTTTTCACCATTGAACATGAGCCCCCAGGTGGCCTCCACACCCCTGGATTTGGCCAGGTTCACCAGCTTCTGCAAAACCCTTCCATCACAAGGTCCTTGGAGTAACCCACCAATATGGGCCAATGTTGGTCCTGAGTGTCCAGCTGAAGCTTTCCTTGTCCCCATTCGAAAAGGCATTGCAATTTGAGGTCTGAGCCATGCTCAAAAGGTTGCCTTCCTACAGCTTCTGGAACTGCTGATTCTTGGTGAGTGTGCCATGGCAAGAGCAGCAAGTGGTGTTTCTTCTACCTTCATAACATTGACGTTGCTCAGGAAGGTAGGAGTTCACAAGTTCAGTGTCAACTTTGCTAAATATTATATTTCAATTATGAAAATGCACAGCTTGCCCATATTTTTCTTGAATGTTATAAAAATCTAAAGGCAATAGTTGTTTTATATAGCTTAATTTCAACTGGGGGGGAATCACTAATTCTATCAAATATATCACTGATGTATTCTAAGCAATTTTAATTTACTTATGTGATATTTAAGTACTACAAGTAGCATTCCAAAGAATTTAGTATATTTAGAGGTTTATTTTTTAAATATTGCAAATAGTTTCTTTTAGCAAAATGTGTATCTGAATTATGTTTTTATTGTCCCATAGATTTCTCAGTTTGAGAAATATATCTTTATACATTTTAGAGACCTATAAATTTTGGCAAGAATAAAACTGGAAGTATTATTTTATACTAGATGCAGCACACAAAAGAATGGTCTAGTTCATAAATTAATTTTTATAAACATTTTAACTACTGTGAGACTTTTGAAGTAATAATTTTTAAGAGTATGGATAATGTAAGTATCAAGATATAGGGCTTATATTGTGTTCAACATATGTCATTTCACTTGGCTTGATAGTATATTAATAAAAATTTATAGTAGGATTTTATTTTCTGCATTATGTAGTTATATACATTTACATATTTACAGATATACAAAGTGAAAAACAGGCAGTTTTTTCTTATCTTGACTTATGACTAAAAAGGAGAACAATATGTTTTTTAAATCAACTATGGGGATAGCTTACACAGATCTGAATTAATTACAGCCCCTAAGGTAATATCATGCTAGGTAACAACAGCAGTCCAATTCAGGTGGCTCATAGTCTTTGACAACTGTAATAAAGCATGCGAAAATAAGCTCTACAGAGAATTAGTTATGCCTAGGAAAACAGTTTCTGCTCTGTCTTCAATAAAAGGATTGCACCTCAGAGACTAACCCATTGTGATTAAAATGTAATGTTTTATGTTAAGCATGTGCATGGCCATTTTAAAGGAGGAATTTAATTGATTGTTTGGGATTTGAGTAAAAGTATATGCGCTTGTAAAGAAAAATGAAAAGTATAAGAAAGAAGGCATGAGATATTTTGTAACGTTTTTAATTAAATGATTATAAACCCAGCAATTATTTGGAAGCTTGCTTGTTATAGTCAGATCACTTTCAGACTAATTTTTAGGTGTTAATAAACATGTTTTCAAAAGTGGAATAGTCTTAAAGGCTGTGATCAAAAGAAGACAAAAGTCACCAAAAGACACTCTATGCAGTACAGAATGCTGGGTGATCTCGTTTAGATAATGTAAGTAAAATTCTATTAAGCAAGAGGCAAGATTAGATGGAGATAAGAAAACTTGAATGTTCACTTTAACAAGGTAATTGCCATAGGCCATGCCTTTCCCTCAAATAGATATGCACTAATCATTTTACTTCTGCAAGAGTTATCTTAAAATGCTAGGCTTTCTAGAAGTACAAAATTACAAAGATTAGGCAAATAACTTAACTTCTTATATCACCAGATCTTTGTGTATTTCGTAGGTGGCTTTCCCTGAAATATAAAAAATATGTTCATATCCCATATTTAATCACTAACCTCAATACTAAAAATATAAAAACTATGATTTTTATAGTAAAATTTGCTGATAACATTTTTCCATTGTTTAGAGACTTTTAATATACTGAAGAAATATGGAGCATTTGATTTGATTTTTTTTACATGTACATGATAGTTTATTATTTAAAAAATCCACTGATGTGATTTTTAGGAATTTTTATTTTTATTTTTTATTTTGCCAAGACACAGAATCAACCTTATCAGACACGCAGATAATTGGGTTAGGTGAGTGAAATAATCACATCACACAGAAAACAATTACAAATTGGTAAAATTGTAATAGAAATACTTGGACAGTGTATCTCAAGGTGCTTTAAAATGTTTGTATATATAGACCCCCTCTTTCTACTTCTAGGATCTTGCTAAAGGAAGTCAGCAAAATGTTCACTGCAGTATTACCAGTAATCATGGAAAAATAATGTAATCTAGATATAAAACATATCTGGGTGTTTAGGTAATTATATAAAAATAGAAGTCCGGTGCATGAAATTTGTGTGCTCTGGGAGTGGGGGATCCCTCTGCCTGGCCTATGACCCCTAGCAGTCCACCAGCCCTCATAGGATGTTGGACTGAAGGCCAACTCCCTGGAGTGGGCCTAAGCCAGCAGTCAGACATAACTCAGCTTCAGGCTCAGCAGTGCTCCCTCTGTGGGAGCGCACTGACCACCAGGGAGCAACTCTTGCATTAAGTGTCTGCCCCCTGGTGGTCAGTGTGGTCCTGCCACTATTTGGTCAATTTGCATATTAGCCTTTTATTATATAGAATTGATTAAAATGAACCTCTGGAAGTAATTGGAATTATATTTTCAATTATATAATCACTAGCAAAATCACATTTTTTTTTGCTAAGTTAAAAAGCTAAATATAGATTTGTAAGCAATACAATACTAATTCTAATTATAAAAATGACTTAGAGTAGAAATTGGCATCTTGATTAATATACTAGAGGCCTGATGCATGAAATTCATGCAAGGACCTTGGCCCTGGACCTCACCCGCTGCAGATTTGTCCAGAAGAAAAGACGTCAGAAGGACATCTTGTCTAAATAAAATATTATGCTTTCATTATAATCGATAGCATCACCAACGGTTTATGTATAAATTCCATCATATTCTTTTGTACTATTGTCTTCCATGTATGATTTTTCATATTATCCACATTTTACTTATTGTTAGAAAGGAAGCATTTTTTTTCTTTTAGCTAGTCTTTTTTTTAATTTAATTTACTTTTCCAATTGAATGTATTGGGGTGCAATTAATAAAATTCTATAAGTTTTAGGTATATAATTCTACATCATATCATCTCTATATTATATTGTATATTTAGCACCCCATATCAAGTCCCTTCCATCACCATTTATTCCCCCTTTACCCTATTCTACTTCCATAAGTCTTTCTCCACTTTGTCTATTTTGTTCATTGAATTTCACAAATTAGTGAAATCAGATGGTATTTGTCTTTTTCAGACTGGCTTATTTCACTTAACATAAAACTCTCCAGACAGATCGAAGCTTTTGCAAAAGGTTAATTTTCCTTTTTTTTTTTAATGGCTGAGTAGTATTCTACTATGCAACTACACCATGGCTTTTTATGACCCAGTAATTCTACTTGTAGGATATATGCAAAGAAACTAGAAATAGTAATTCAAAAGAATATTTACACCCTTATATTAATTCAGTGTTATTTACACTAGCCAAGATTTGGAAGCAGCTCAAGTGCCTATCAGTAGATGAGTGGATGCAAAATTGCTATGGTATATTTATACTTTTGTAAATTTTGATATCTAAATTGAAGTCGGGATTTTTATTTTTTTTTATTCTATTTTAAACTCAGATTTTAGATAATATGGACCAATTAGTGTCTTTGAGTATGAACTTATCCTTAATCCTTCTCTTTAGGACTCAGATATGCATTTATCTCTTTTATTCTTCTGAGTATTGAGATGGGTAGAAGGAAAAGAGTTTGTTTTTCCACTTGAGTTAATTATTCTTTTTTTTTCAAAATATATTTTATTAATTTTTAACGGAGAGGAAGGGAGAGAGATAGAAAGTCAGAAACATAGATGAGAGAGAGACATCGATCAGCCACCTCCTGCAAACCCCACAGTGGAGATGTGCCCACAAGCAAGGTACATGCCCCCAACTGGAATCGAACCTGGGACATTTCAGTCCACAAGCCGACGCTCTATCCACTGAGCCAAAGCAGTCTTGGCAGTTAAAGATTCTTATTTCACCACACCTAGCACTTGCTGAGTACTGTACTGAGTTTTGGGGAAAACATGAGGAACAGACAAAACATACGAGTCCTTAGGCTCATGGAGAAAGAGCCATCAAACAAATTACCACATGAATCATATAAAACACACACTCAGGTGGATGTTGGATGGGAAGATGCAAACATGCTCTGGTTCAGATATTGATCATGGACTCTAGAGAGCATTCCCTCAAATGGGAGGGAGTAGGGTTGAGTGATGAGCAGGTCTGGTCATAGAGTATTTGAAATGTAGAGACTGTCCCCAGGCAGACACTGACAAGTACCATGCTGTGGTTCTAGCAATTGTGAATGCGGGCTATCACATTCACAAGAAACTAAAGCACCAACTTAGACACCTGTAAAGAAAATCAAGATGGCAACCTGAAGACTGGTGACACAAGTAAGAAAATAGTGCTTCCTGGGGTCTTCGTTGGGGATGAAAGAATCCAAACATAAGAGTAGGAGCTGGAGTGGGGCTGGACTGAGGCTTTTGGGACAGTATTCAGCATCTGCATTTTTACAGTTGTATTTCGTTTTTAGGAGTCCTGTGTCCTAAGTCAGGATAGTAGAAGGAAATTGCAATGATGACCTGCCTAAGAAGGGGGAAGACGGGTAGGTGACGTGCTTACAGAGTTAAGCCTCACATGCACTGAGAACTGAGACAGGTCTGACCCTGGCAGGTAAAGAGCCAGCACACACAGGGGTGGGTGGTGAAGGCTGAGGCTAGAAAATGGCACCAGGGACTGATAGGTGATAAAATGTTGTGAGACACAAAAATCATCTTCTGGAGGTCAACTTCTCACTCTCCAGCAATCATCATTCAATGGGGAACCTTCCCGTATTTGAGAGATTCACGAAATGTATGGCAACGGCCTTCCGTCTCCTGGGAAGGTTTAAATTTTGTGGCAATATGTTTTAAAAGACTGTGCTTATCCTGGCTTAGTTTGACCAATTGTGTTTGGTAGTCAAAACCAACCAACAAAAAATATTACATGGATTCTGAGCAGCAATGTCTGGTATCCTGCTGATGGTATCTTTAATAATAGATTGCACTGGTTTTTAGATATATATTTATTGACATAGTTTGAACATTGATATTGTTTACTTTGGCTTTACATTGCTGCAGGTTTACAAACCCAGGAAACAAATTTTTTTTCTGGAAAATACAGGAAACCACATTTTGTAGATGTCACTGTGGGGGATGATACTGAATAAAGAATGACAGCAATGCTTTTGGGAAGTTGCTTCCAGCATATCAAATCATTCTCTTATTGACTGTCCAGGAGCAGTGATTTGATATTTTCCTTAGGATATGTTAATAATTTTGAGTGGCTCATAAACAATGTAAATTAGGTTTCAAATGGGAGATCTCTATAATACTATTTGGAAAAAAAAAAGTAGCCCCAGCTGGTTTTGCTCAGTGCATAGAGCATTGGCCTGTGGACTGAAGGGTCCCAGGTTTGATTCAGATCAAAGGCAAAGCCCAGATTGTGGGCTCAATCCCCAGTAGGGGGTGTGCTGGAGGAAGCTGATCAATGATTCCTAGCTGACTCGCATCATGAATGCTCCTATCTCTCTCTCCTTCACACTTTTTCTCTGAAATCAATAAAAAATATATTTAATGATCCCTACCTAATTAAAGAATAATATACAAGTTAACCATCACACCATTATGCTCAAAAGTCACACCCATCTGCCAATCAGAAGCAGGTATGCAAATTAACCCAACCAAGATGGCTGGTAACAGGAGGCTTGGGTTGCCCCTGGCAATGGAGGAAGCCAAGTTTTCCACACACCCTGGCAGGCCATGCCTCCACTCAAGACTACAAAATTTCAATTGTAGTAGATAAATAAATCCCAGATACCAGGGCCTCCACTTGGGGTAATGGCTGGCCTGCAAAACAATACAGTATCTTTGAACAAGCTATGCCAGGCCCCAAGAGAATCCCCACACTAATCCAGGACACCCTTCATGGAAAACCAACTGGCCCCCACCCATGCACCAGGCCTGTATCCTATCTACTACTATCTAATAAAAGCGTAATATGCAAATTGACCATCACTCCAATACACAAGATGGCTGCCTCCATGTGACCAAAGATGGCTGCCCCCATGCGGACACAAGATGGTTGCCCTGACTCAGTGGATACAGCCTTGGCCTGTGGACTAAAAAGTCTTAGGTTCGATTCCAGTCAAGGGCATATACCTTGGTTTCGGGCACATCCCCAGTAGGAGGTGTGCAGGAGGTGGCTGACCAATGTTTCTCTCTCATTGATATTTCTGATTCTGACTCTCTGTCACTCTCTCTTCCTCTCTGTAAAAATCAATAAAATACATTAAAAAAAAAAGATGGCCACCACAAAATGGCCAGCAGGGCAGGGCATTTGGGAGGGACTAGGCCTGCAAGGGAGGCCAGTTGTGGGTGATCAGGCCAGCAGAGAGGGCAGTTAGGGGTGACCAGGCTGGCAGAGGAGGGAAGTTGGGGGTGACTGGGCCTGCAGGGAAGGGAAGTTGGGGGGGACCCAGGCCTGCAGGGTAGAGTAGTTGCAGGGGGTAGGGGGAACAGGCCTGCAGGGGAGAGCTGTTAGGGGCAAACAGGCTGACAGGGGAGCAGTTAGTCTTCAATCAAGCTGGCAGGTGAGTGGTTAGGGGTTTTCAGGCTGGCAGGCAGAAGCAGTTAGGGGCAATCAGGAAGGCAGACAGATGAGCAGTTGGGAGCCAGCAGTCCTGGATTATGAGAGGAATGTCCGACTGCCTGTTTAGGCCTGGACATCCCTCAAGGGGTCCCAGATTGGAGAGGGTGCAGGCTGGGCTGTGGGACACACACCCCTGTGCATGAATTTTATGTACCAGGCTGTTAGTAAATAAATAAAATCACACAAAAAACAAACAACCAAACCCCACAATGAAACACATGCCATGTGGTTTGCCTTCTTACTGTCAGGTATCATTCTAAATTGTCACAAGTCAAATAATGTTACGAAAATATGAATCTATCAATGAATATTGCATTAAAAAAGTAATAAATAACAAGTTTCAAGTTATAGTATCTCAAGATAAAGCCAAGTTTAGGTTATCCTATGAATTGTGAAATGTATGTTTCAGTAAAAATCTCCCTTTTCTGGGTATTTTATAAAGCTCTATCTGCCGATTCCTGTGTGTTAGAGCTCAGCCAGTTTCCATAAAATGAAAACAAAGTTAAACAACTTCACAAGAGACAGAAATGGCCTTTTAAGATTCACAGGAGTGCGCCTTTCTGTCTAATCTGAGCAGCCATTATGGCGAGATTGATGTGCGTTGGCGGAGAAGTGTTTCATGAGGCGGCTGTCTGCTCAGTGTTACCAGAAGGGAGCTATCTGTCTTCATTGTACTCCATTAACATGCCTCTCAGATCTATCAGGCGAATGCCTACATACCTACTTTATAAATTATTATCCGCGGCAGTTAAATATTTCCCAACTTGTTTGGGAGAATCACTCACCTGATAGCCCTGGATTTACACACAGTCACCATTCTAAGCATTGTAAGTTGAAAGATTACTCAGAACTATTTCATAGGCCTGTTTTAGATGAGTTTCTTCTGTTGAGAGTAACCCATTAGTTTGCTATTTATTGAGGAAACTCAAAAAAAGAGAATGCAAATTATTCACTAACAAGGACACATTTCCTTTGAGAATTAAATAGAGAGGATTTCATATCAATATGGCCAGAGGAATGAAATCTTATTTGTGCCCTTTCAGTGCAAAAAAATCCTTCTGAACTGGAAGGAATGCGTTCAAGCTAACTGTGCATATTTAGAATTTTTCGTTTGTAATTACTTTTACTAAGCTCATTTACATTTTACTCGCACACTGATGTACGGCAGTTCTATTTGTAGTAATAATATTTAAAGGTCCAAAATTTTACTTTAATGATTTTTTTAAAAATATATTTTATTGATTTTTTTACAGTGAGGAAGGGAGAGGGATAGAAAGTCAGAAACATCGATGAGAGAGAGACATCGATCAGCTGCCTCCTGCACGCCCCACTGTGGAGATGTGCCTGCAAGCAAGGTATGTGCCCTTGACCGGAATCGAACCTGGGATCTATCAGTCAGCAGGCCGACGCTCTATCCACTGAGCCAAACCGGTCCTGCTACTTTAATAATTTTAGCATGTTAATTGATAATATCTCAAATTTTTGTTATTTATATAGTAAATATTCCAGTGCCTTTCTGAACTATACAGCCAACTATACATCAGATCAATTTGGCTTGTGGAGATGCAAGCAGGGGAAATTATTTTCAAAATAATTAAAATAAATTTGAACTGACTAAAGTTAAATGAGTTTCAGATTTAAAATGAATTCTGTTTAGTAAACTAAATCTCCATTCTCCAGCTTGCATGTCTTTGAAAAGTAGAGGGAGGTTTTTTTTTTATTATTATTAATCTCATTTTTAAGGTGCATAATGGTATGTAATGGAAGTGGACATAAAAATTGGAGACATTCTTCAGGAATTGGGTCTGGTGTCATGTGACGTTGAGTTGGCTCTGATTCCCAGCAACCATATGAATGAGTGATGTTCAGTGCCCTGTCCTAACAGCCCAACTCAGCTCTTATAGACTCATGCCAATGGCTTTTTCTTTCTTCTTCTTCTTCTTTTTTTAATATTTTACTGATTTTTTACAGAGAGGAAAGGAGAGAGATAGAGAGCCAGAAACATCAATGAGAGAGAGACATCAATAAGCCACCTCCTGCATGCCCCCTACTGGGGATGTGCCTGCAACCAAGATACATGCCCTTGACCGGAATCGAACCTGGGACCTTTCAGTCCCCAGGCCAATGCTCTCTCCACTGAGCTAAACCAGTCGTGGCCCCATGCCTTCTTTTGTGGAGCCAATCCATCTCTTAATTGGACCTTTTCTTTTCCTGCTGCCTTCTATATTTCCCAGCATGATTGTCTTTTCCAGAGAGCCCTTCCTTCTCATGGTGTGTCTGAAGTGAGACAGCTTCCGTTTTGTCATTTTTGCTTCCACTGATGTTTCAAGCTTCCTTTGCTCTGGGACGACCCTGTTTGTCTTTCTGTCATCCCAGAGTACCTGTATCACTCAACTGATAGCCTTTGATTTACACACATTCCTGCACCATATTTCAAATGGATCATTTTTTCCCCTATAAAACTTTGTCACTGTCCAACTTTCACATCTCTACGTAGTGATTGGGAACACAAGGATGTGAATGATTTTAGCAATGGTCTCCAATGACATATCTTTGGGTTTTCTGATCTTTCCTGATTCTTCCATCATCGCCCTTTTGAGACTTGTCCTCTATGATTTCTTGGCTGCAGCCTCCATTTGAATTAATGAGTGAACCAAGGTAAGCAAAACCTTTAGCGTTGTCTGTGTCTTCATTGCCTGTTGTGTATTTCTTTTGTAGTCATGGTTTTTGTCTTTTTGATGTTCAAATGCAGCCCGGCTTTGGCACTTTCTTCTCATTCTCATCAGAAGTTGTTTCACATCTTTGCTCCTTTCTGCCAGTCAAATGGTGCCATTTGTATATATTAAATTATTGGTATTTCTTCCACAAAATTTAGCTCCTTCTTCCTCTGAGACTAGCTCAATTGTTTTGTATGACATGGTCTGTGTACAGGTTAAACCCATCCTATCTAATAAAAGAATAATATGCAAATTGACCATACATCCTCCATGCCCACCAGCTGATCAGAGAGTATGCAAATTAAGCCAACCACGATGGCTACAGCCACAGAGAGAGCAGGAGGAAGGCTTGGGTTGCTCCTGGAGATAGAGGAAGCCAAGCTTTCCACACACTCTGGCCAGTGGAGGCCTCCACTTAAGGCAACAAAGTTTCAATGGCTGTGCAAGCAGAAGGCTTGGTTCCATTCCAGGCTATAAAGTTTCAATTGTAGAAGATAAATACCAGGGCCAGACACCAGGGCCTCTGTTTGGGTCACCAGGGGTCGTGACTGGCAAGCAAACCACCACAGGCCCCTCACCCAGGATACCCCATGTCCCAAGGGAACCCAACCCTGATCCAGAACACCCTTCAGGGCAAACCAGCTGGCCCCCACCCATGCACCAGGCCTCTATTCTATCTAATAAAAGAGTAATATGCAAATTGACCATCACTCCAGCACACAAGATGACTGCCCCCATGTGGTCAAAAGATCCTGCCCTGTGGACACAAGATGGCCACTACAAGATGGTCAGCAGGGGTGGGCAGTTGGGAGGGGGGGCCCAGGCTGCAGGGGAGAACAGTTAGGGGTGACCAGGCCAGCAGAGGAGGGAAGTTGGGGGTGACTGGGCCTGCAGGGAAGGTCAGTTTGGGGAGGGGAAATGTAGGCCTACAGAGTAAGGCACTTAGCGATGACCAGGCCTGCAGGGGAGGGCAGTTATGGGTGACCAGACCTATAGGGGAGGACAGTTAGGGGCAAACAGGCTGCCAGGGGAGCAGTTAGGCATCAATCAGACTGGGAGAGGAGTGGTTAGGCTAGCAGGCAAAAGTGGTTAGGAGCAATCAGGAAGGCAAGCAGATGAGCAGTTGGGAGCCAGTAGTCCTGGATTGTGAGAGGGATGTCTGATTGCCCATTTAGGCCTGATCCTAGCAGGGTCAGGCCTAAATGAGCAGTTGGACATCTCTCAAGGGGTCCCAGATTAGAGAGGGAGCAGGCTGAGCTGAAGGACACCCCCATACCCGTGCATGAATTTCGTGCACTGGGCCTCTAGTCCTATCTAATAAAGAGGGAATATGCTCATTGACTGCCATGCTCTCAAAGATGGTGGCACCCACTGCCACAAGAGGTTGGCACCCAGTCCCCTTAGTGCCCCTGGGGCAGCAAGCATGTAGCACTACTGGGCCCACCCCCTGGGGGTCCAGCAGCTAAGCACACCTGCCTCCAGAGTCCTCCAGTCCCCTTAGCCCCCCAGGTACCCAGGACTGGCCCAAGGCACACGCAAGCTTCAGATGGTCGCTGTCTAGCAGCCCTGAGCCACCCAAGGCTCAGGTAACCAAGGCTGGCCAAGGCTTGCGCTGCCAGCAGTGGCATCAGCAGAGGTGTGTTGGGGGCATCACCTTTCCCTGATTACCGGGTTGCCTCCTGCGCCTGAGGGCTCCTGGACTGTGAGAGAGGGCAGGCTAGGTAGAGGGACCCACCCACTCTAGTGCATGAATTTTCATGTACCAGGCCTCTAGAAGTGATACAAAATGTACCCTTGTCTGATACTCTTTCTAATGGAAACCGTCTGTCTCTCCATATTCTGCCCTGACAATAGCTTCCTGTCCACAATACAGGTTATCCATCAGGACAATCAAGTGCTAAGGCATGCCAACTCCTTTTTTTGGATCATGAAAAGCTTGATCAAAAAAAAAAAAAAGAAAAAGAAAGAAAAGAAAAGAAAAGGCTTTACTGTAGTCTGTAAAACACAGAGAAGCATTTTATGAAATTCATTGGAACACTCCAGTATTTAATAAATGGTGGCAGTTAAGTCTCAATGCCTCTACCTTCCCTGAATCCACCTTAAACATCTGGCATCTCTTGCTCCATATAAGGTAGAAACCTTCCCTGTACCATCTTGAGCATATCTTTACTTGCATGGGAAATTAGAGTAACTGTCCCATTATTACTTCAATATTTGGTATCTCCTTTCTTAAAGATTGGGATGTAATGCACAGGTCCTTGAATAGCATAATGTTGTTAAATATCTTTTCATTATATCATTGATGAGAAAAAACAAACAAACAAACAAATTAAAAAAACAACAACAAAATAAAACAGTTCCTGGCCAGGGCCACTGTCTTTGTAGAGTTTGCACATTCTTCTCATACCTTTGTGAGTTTTTCATGATAGTACTCTGTTTTTTTTTTCCCTCCTCACATCCCAAAGATATGCTAATTAGGTCAATGGGTGTGTCTAACAAAATTGCCCCAATCTGAGAGATCATGGTTTTGTGTGTGTGCCCTGCAATGGAAGGGTGTCCTCTCCAGGATGAGTTTCCTTTTTGTGCCTGAGCTGCTGGGAGAGGCTCTTAACTTCCTAAGATCTGAACTGGAATAAGCCCATTGGAACATTATGATCTTACTTGTTTTAATTCCTCTTTCTTAAAAGTATGTTTAGCTCACATTTATTTCAGTGTCCAGTATTAGAAGTCTTTTGGCTCTTTATTTAGACCTTGGTGATGTTTTTGTAAAAGGAAATATGTGATGGGAACGCAAGTTTTTATATCAACTAGCCTGCGGCAAAGCTGGTTTCCTAATAAGGCATTTTGCTTAAAGTTACAGTTTCCAAGAATTTATTAATGGCGGTAAGTAAAAACTGACTTATTATAATTTATAATATGTATCCTAAGTGTAAGCTTTTAATGGACATATGAAACTAATGATTGCACAATAATTAACATTCTCCTGGACTCTCACACTTAATTTGCTCATTATTACCCAGGAAAAGGGGGGTGATTCATTTGGTTGGTGAAGAAAGTGGGTGTCAGTCCATTCACCCCAATAGTTAGAGAGCTGGCTTTCTATAAAAAGATTTAATCAACCCTATTTTGTACCCCTGCCTCTGGTTGAATAAGTAAACAGGTCCTGGTAATTCAGAGAAAGGGTCAGTAAGAAATAAACAGGAAAATTATAATTTTTTCAAATTGTTAGTGTTTGTTTGTTTTTTTTTCAAAAAGAAAGAAACCAATACATAGTTTTCAAAAAAAAAATGAAATAATGTTGACATAATCTAATTACTACGTTCTAAAATTTACTTCTTTAAAGTTAAAAATAGTCCTAGTCAGTGTGGCTGAGTGGAGAGAGCATTGGTCTGTAGAACAAAAGGTCCCAGGTTTGATTCTGGTCAAGGGCATGTACCTTGATTGCAGGATCCTCCCTGGCCTAGGCAACGAGTTAATGTGTTGCTCTCACACTGATATTTCTCTCTGTCTTTCCCTCTCTCTAAAAATCAATGGAACAATGTCCTCAGGTAAGCATTAAAAGAAAAATAATTAAAGTTAAAAAATACTCACTGGCCAGGTAGCTCAATTGGTTAAAGTGTTGTCCCTATATACCAAGGTTGTGGGTTCCCAGCCAGGGCACATGGAAGAATAAAATAATGAATACATAAACAAGTGGAACAACAAATTGAACTCTCTCTCAAATAAGTAAGTAAATAGACATATATAGATTAGATTATATTTATAGATATAAGATATAAATATAGATATAGATGGTACAGATATAGAGATAGAGATAGAGATAGAGATAGAGATAGAGATAGAGATAGAGAT
>JAAGEH010000045.1:5990552-6030516 GCA_011751065.1 Lasiurus cinereus | reverse complement strand
TTCCTCCTACATCTTAGAATCTGAAACTTACTTCAGAATGCATATATGCAATACCTTTTTGGTACCTCTATTCAAAATTATCAATAAATTATACCCACATATATGGATGAGGGACTTCTAGGCACACTCAAGGCTGTTTATTTACTTAATTTGCATCAATGCCAAGACATGTAATTAAAAGGTAGCAAAATGTATGCATCAAAAACCAAGATTCTGAGTAATTATCTTTAACATCTGTGGTCTTCTGCTCTTCCTCCTCCTCATCATCACCATCAACATCATCTTCATCCATTGCATTTCTTATCTTGACTTCTTGTCTTGCTTAGTTTTATCTTGACATTCACAAAGAGGAGAGGATGTGTGAAAAGGCATTACATGGAACAGCCTGTTTGTTCTTCCTTTGCTAATGGTGTGCTTTCCACATTCCTTAGGCCTGAATGTTTGCCACTGACAATTAAGCAGGTGATAGATGAACTCTTGGTTTTTCTGGGATGTAAAATCAACTACACGGAGTCTGAAAATATCAACATGCGATATGAATAATGTGTCTTCGCAGGCTACTTTGCATTTCTATCAGCCTCAAAATGGTTCTCATTGTTGAGCCATAAACATGTCACAATATTGTTTAACTGTCACAAAATGTGTTTTAGGCCAACCGCGCTAAATACAAAAATTCAATATTATTGCCTAATCATATTTTATTCATGAAGTTATAAAATATATCAATTAATATTTTTGAGTGATAGAATTATAGTAACAAAAGTATGGCAAATATATATGTGTAGGCATTCATGTTTCAATACATGCCAATGTACTCTAAATCATATTTCTAGCACTATTTGGTGGTTACTCAATATTTGTTGACTGAATTCATGCATATTCAATGCATGCTTTTCTTTTAAGGTCTAACTTATTATTATTTATTTTTGGCACTATTGACCTCTTTGTCTAATGGAAAAAGAGCTATAAAAATAAGTTGCAGGCATAGAATGCAAAAATGCACACATTTACTTTGGGAAATGCAGCACAATGCTAAAAGAGGCCAGGTCAAGGCAAAATGTATTATCTTAATTTATTACATAATATATATATTAATTTTGGTACTTCAAATAAAAAAGAGTAGAGGAAAACCAAAACATTATAAATATTTTATTAAGAAAAGCATATATGATAAAAATATAAAATATTCATGGAAAAGAGACACATGAATTTTAAAGTTGCTCCTATATAACATGGGATTAGAAGGAATGTTGGATGGGGCTTTAGTTGTAGAAGATGTGTTTTGCTTCATACACATACACATGCATGCACACATGTACCCACACAGAAAAAGGAACAAATGACAAACTGCTGAATGATGACCACATGGTGTCTCATTATTTTGTTAGACTTTTTCAGATAAAATATAAAAATCAAATATGTTAGAAAGATAAAGAAAAGAAATTCATAATAATGTCAGAAAAATGCTAGTATCTTTATATATTTAAGTCTAGAAATATATACATTTATTATAGAGGTAATTTTTAAATTATCTGTGAAAAAATTTTCTCAAAAACAAAAATTATTTCTTTGGAAGTCTGGTTTAACATATTAAGTAGGGATTTTTTAAATCCTTTTTGAGCATTTGGAGCATTTTTATGGAATCAAGTCAAAATATTTGAAAAATGTCACCAGGATGTGAATATGGATACTGGAAAATAAAAAAATAAAAAAACTTAAATGAGACATGAAATTTGAAATGGAAAATAAAGTCATAAATTATCAATATTGCTGAGGGAGGAGCTGTGGATGTAATAGGTGTGTATTTAAAGAGTATATTTTGAAGATGGAAACAAAAGTGTACTTCCTGATTTATTGGATGAAGAGATTGAGAAAGCATGAGTTATTAAGATGGTGAAATTTATTGTTTTTCTTTGTTATTAATTCTGCGCTGCCATTAATTGAGCTTAAGAAATTCTGGAGCAATTGAGTTTTTCTTTGTGGGATGAAAAGGAACACAGCTGTAAATATGCCAAAGTAGAGATATCTAAGTGGAGAGATTCAATAAGCACTTAAATATGCAAATTTGTAGTTTAGAAATGTTTGAATGGAAGATATAATTTCTGGAGATATTGTGCATAGACAGATAAAGGTGAAAGCCATAGCACTTGAATACAAAAGACAGTGTTGTAGATAGTGCCAAATGAGGTTGTCCATCACAAATTTAAAGTGAGACCACTTATAAGTTATAGAGAGAAAGCTGCATTCGGGCAGGGAGGTGGACTTGGTGAAATAATACAAGCAGAGGAGAGCATAGCAAAGTATATACAAAAGACACTTGTTTCTAGCTTTGTTCCATGTACTCCTACTGTGCTCCCCATTTCTTCCTAATTGCTCAGCGGTACCACCACCCTCACTCTCACTTGAATTAATGCTAGAATAAGCTTGCTTTTTGGTCTAGGTTTCAATTTTATTTTTTTGAGAATTTTTATTGGTCACATTTTATTTCTAATATGGTACACATATAGATCCTAAAAATCTACAGAATGGGGACACTAATACAAAATTTGAAATATATAAATACATAAATATCACATGATCTCACTCATTTGTGGAATATAATGAACAACATAAACTGATGAACAAAAATAGAACCAGAGACAGAGAAGCATCTAATAAACCATCATACCTCAGAGGTCAGCAGGGGTAGAGGTTGAGGGGGAAGGGAACAGATCAACTAAGGACTTGTATGCATGCATATAAGCATAACCAATGGACACAGACACTAGAAAGGTGAGGGCATGTGCTGGGGGGATAGAAGTGGTCAGGGAGAGGACAATGGAGAAAAAGGAGACATTTGTAATACTTTAAGCAATAAATAAATATCTAAATACTTCTATTTATTACACACACACAAAACACACACACTATCTTCTCCTCTAAATTCCAAGTAGCATTACTGCTGTCACCTTACAGGACATTTGTATTAAAAGTTGTGCATTCATTGGAATTGCCTCATGTATTAAACAATAAGTTATTAAAACCCAGGGATTATGCCTTTCACATATTTGAACCATGTCTTTTATATACCTTTGCTTGCATTCAATTCTTACTCAAAACATCTTTTCAAAGGAATGAAGACTTAAAGACATCTGACACTAACATATGATTCCATGTCCCCAGCATCATGTCCCTGATCATGTTCAGGAAAGAGAATTACTCCTGCTTCTATTATTAATCCACTGTTATACTATTTTGCCAGTGGTCAGCGCAGTTAGCTACCAGTTTTTGTGTACCCTGGCAGAAAATTTCCCAAGCTATTCTTGATATGGTCAATGCCTTTCTTTGAATATTTTCAGCAAATAGGTGGTAAATTGATATTTTGTAAAAGTATTTTGAGGTTGACATGTGTGTTATGAAAACAAGCCAAAACATTGATTGGGAGTGGGAACAAAAGACTTATTGATTGATGGCTATATTCTAGATCTTCATCTGGATGGTAGTTACGGTAACATAAGTGAATCGTATATAATAAAAGGCTAATATGCAAATCAACCAAACAGTGGGACGACTGGTAGCTATGATGCACACTGATCACCAGGGGGCAGAAGCTCAACACAGGAGCTGCCCCCTTGTCTTCAGTGCACTCCTACAGGGGAGCTCATGGCTGGCAAATGCAAAGGTGGTGACAGGAGTCTCTCCCACCTGTGCAGCTGTTCTAAGGATGTCTGACTGCCCGCTTAGGTCTATTACCCTAAGAAGAAGCAGGGGACAGACCTAAGCCATCAGTCAGACATCCCCTGGGGACTCATGGACTACCTAAGGCCATAGGGTGGGCTGAGGAACCCCCCCGCAAATGGGCCTCTATTGTATCTATAAAATTGATGAAATAAACACAAAATTTTCATACTTTGTTATTTTTATATCTAATAAAAATAAAGTCATATGGAATAATAGACTAAATAACAACAGTAATAATTATGAGCTAGTTATCTTTGAAATATTCTCATCAGTAAGCTGGGAGTTAGAATGAACAGAACTTTCAGTGGCACAGGTTTTTTTTTGTTTGTTTTTATGGTCAGATCTGTTTGAGACTTATTTCTGCCATGGGTTCCTGGTGTGTATTTGAGAATTGCAATTAATGTCTCTGAGCTATGTGCTACCATCTTTAAAGTAAGGATAGAGAAATTCCCTCTCTCAGAATTGATATAATACTTAAATAAATGACACAGAGCATTTACTGGTATATGTGGATATGGAAAGAGTACAAAGTTGAGTTACTATCCTTGTCTTTCAATTTAAAATAAAAACATTAGCTTTGGCTGAAAACTACATGCCTTTAAACAACCAAATAGTAAGTATCTATGGTAACATTTTATATAGCATAAAATTAACTGAGATGTTTTCACTAGTGAAGTCAATTCTCATAAAAACCAACAAAATAGATATATGGGCATAGAAACATAATCACAATATAATTGATGTAACTTAAAAAAATACCTAAAGGCATTAATCTTCTTAAAGTCAATTTCATAATAATGAAAAGCTGCCAAGACCCATATAATATTATTTCACCCTTATCAAATTTCCAATCTACTCAGTGTATTTCATGTCACTCAAGATGATGGAGTTTGAGTTCTAGTTTGTCAAGATGGAGCACAAAACATATTCTCTGTCTCCAAGGGACTCTAAAAGTGGAAAGAATCAATGTGCCCTTAATACTTCATTATTTTTTTGTGGAAAATCACAGCCCTTGAGGTTTGGGTTGTCCAGAAAAGATACTCCTTTAAAATTTTTAAAGAATAATTAAAGAAAATGTATTAAACCCTTTTACCTTTAAGATGCAAAATAAGATAAAGAAGCATAGTTTTCTGTCTATTTGTTTAGTATTGATCTTCAAACAAAGGATGTCACATAATGCCAACTGAAATCATTTGAAAAGTTCATTAGATGATTGTTTTTTTAAGTGTATAGTTTCAGACTGTAAAATATATTATATAGAATCCGTCACATTTTTTATATAGTTTTGATATCAAAAAAAAAAATGTGAGTGTCGTTTGAGTCCCAGTTCTTGCCTTGGGAAAATCAATGAACAAAGTCATAGATAAAAACAATGAATGGGAGCAAAGGTTATAGAGAGAAACCAGGCCTTGAAAATGTGTAGCTGTGTCCCAAGAGCAGGCCAGAGTCTGGAGCTTTCTTTTCCTGTTACAGGAGGGACTAATTTAGCATCCACACTAATTAAAATCTAATAGTCGCCAAAACCAGTTTACCTCAGTGGATAGAGCACCGGCCTTCGCACTGAAAGGTCCCAGGTTTGATTCCAGTCAAGGGCATGTACCTTGGTTTCAGGCACATCTCCAGTGTGGGGCGTGCAAGAGGCAGCTGATCGATGTCTCTCTCATCGATGTTTCTAGCTCTCTGTCCCTCTCCCTTTCTCCCTGTAAAAAATCAATAAAATACATTTAAAAAAAAATCTAATAGTCCCTGTGTGGAGACCCACATGGCCCTAAGCTATGGGGATGCTGGTATGCGCTCCCCCGCCACAGGAATGAACGTCAGGAACTCCCTGCAGACCCGGGAAAAGAGAGCGAGCCAGAGGAAGGGCGTACCTTTTAATTTAGGGGGTGGGTAGCCTTGCTAACTCCTAATTGGCCTTTTCAAAGAAACCTGCCTTAGCATTAGGCTTTAGGTTAGTTTATACAGCTTACTGCTTGTGATTGGTTATCCGCATGTGGCCTATCCTAGCCATACCCATACATTTTAAAGTGCACACCTCTCTCCTAAGTGCCCTTCCTTTCCTGCCCAGTTGGGGTGCTTTTGTTAACGCCACCTAGTTGCATTCCCAGTTCTAGTTCTTTTCTTTGGGCCTCACCCCTATCTACCTAGCTTCCTTCTGTATCCTCAGTTTAAAAAACAAACTCAAAATATTTTCATTATTTTTTGATAGTTTAAAATGTTGCATGAGTAGGAGCTTTAACGTACTATAAAAGTGATTATCTGGCTTCTTTTGTAAAATATTATAAAGTTTAAGGTGGATATGAATCATACTGTATTCAAAATACTTCTCATAACAAAAGAAGTCTCTTTTTTTTCTTTCCCCATTTGTAGGAACAAAAAAGAACGTGTTATTCAGGAGAATCAAAGCAGAGGTATTAGGGAGGCAAACTCAGTCTTTAGCAGCCAGTGGCCAAGTCTACCATTGTTTTCCCTGCCTCGGAAGCTGCTGCTTTCACAGGTTCCTTTCACCATGCACCCCTAAAACATATCTCCCCAAAAGGGATGTGATCCATTGGCAAATATTAGTCTATCTATTTATTGCTTATAAGGAAGCACCTTTTTCTCTTAAAGAAATTTGGTATGTAATGGAGAAGAAGGTTAACTTGTTAATTTCTAAGAATCCAAACGTGTCTTAGGGATGCTCTCTGCTTTGTTGCTTATTTTAAGATTGCTATCTTTCCCAGCACTCTCAGAAATAGCAATTGAGTGAGAGTATCTATTATTATGGCTATAATTATGTTTACAGATAAACATATATACCTTTGGCACATTTGCATGTAAAGATGTAAACTTTAAATAATTAGCATCATTGGTATTTACTATCTAGTGGTAGTTACATCAGTGGAGATAGGATATGCTTTGCTAAAATAAAAATAAAAAAATGTCCTGCACTAGCCAGGTGGCTCAGTTCATTGGAGTGTCGTCCTGTGCACCAAAAGTTGTGGGTTTGATTGCCCTTCGGGGCACATATGGAAGTTGCAGGTTCCAGCTCTAGTTGGGGCACATATAGGAAGCTACTGATCTCTCTCTCTCTCTCTGTCTTTCTCTCTCTCCCTTCTTTTCTTTCTAAAAGCAATTAAAAAAGGAAACCATACCTCAGATGAGAATTTTTTAAAAGTCCTTAAAAATCTTTGGTCACAGCAATTAAGTTTTATTTCTTGCTCATGATCCTGTCAGTTGTAGATTGACAATAGATCTGCTGCATAGCATCTTTGTTCCAGGATCCAAATGACAAAATAGTATATTTCTGCACATCTAAGAAGAGAGAAAAGAGTGATGGAGAATCATATCCAGGTGCACACATCGCTAATGGAAGTAATATGGACTTTCAAATTCCACATGATGAGCACAGGCAGTAATCCCCCAGAGTGACCCATGAGGGGAAGGACTAACATGTGGAGGTAATAGTATATCCATCAGGGTGCTTTAGCAATCACTTCATTTAATTTACAAGTGTGGGAGTGCCTTTCCACATCCCGCGTGGTTCAGGGTTCCAGGTTCAGGGTTTGAGTTCTGAAGGAGGTCGCATGCAAACGAAGAGAGAGACTAGAAATTACTAATTTGGCGATATTGGGGGGCCAGGCAGGAGCCTTTCTCTAGTGGAAAGGACTACCACTTGCTCTGGCCTTTTTCTCCCTTTTATTAAAGCTTTGGGACACACACCTAGCCTTTAGGCAGGAAATAACAAAACAGAAATTAACAGGAAACAAACAGGTAGAGGCTGCTTCAGCTAACAATGTTTTCAACTAAACAGTAAGTAATTAGCTCTGACCTTTCAGAGCAATTAAGGTTGACCAGCCTTCTGGTTTCCTGTTTATATCCATTTAGTGAGAACAATGTTTGGTTTCTGGCATACAAGTAAGGAAATTAGCCAAGAAGAACATAAGAGACTGTCCTATAATACACCTATCCTATATTATAAAAAGCTAATATGCAAATCGACTGAAAGGCTTAATGACCAGTTGCTATGATGCACACTGACCACTAGGGGGAAGATGCTCGATGCGGGAACTGTCCCCTGATGGTCAGTGCACTCCCACAGAGGGAGCACTGCTCAGCCATAAGCCTGGTGAGCATGGTGGCCCACCTCCACTGTGCGGTGCTAAGGATGTCTGACTGACAGCTTAGGTCCACTACCCATGTTGCACCGAGCCTCTAGTTTAATGACAACTGTCCTAACATGCACATGTAATCATGGTCTTCTTCTCAGGCTTAGTATATATATAAACATAAAAGGTTTTAAAAATATCCACCATATTTCTGTGACAGAGGGAGGAAGGAAAAACTGGGAAAAAGCAGGTGGCATAAAAATGTGTTTTTGGATATTATTATTAAATAAATTACTGATAGCAATATATCCACTTTGAATCTGGTTATATATTGAGTGAATCACCTCTACTTATTTTCACGTCTAAAATAATTATTCCCTGGGGAAAAATAAATTCTAATGAGAAATAAATATTTTGCGGGAAACCATATGCTCATATGCAAATTAGTGCTATAAACTCTAGAAATCTTGCAGCCTTCTATTTAAACTCTATACCTCCTTCAAGGGCAGGCATATCTTTGAGCTTCTGTATTTTTCCAAACTATGACAAATTTTCATAGGTATTCATATTGTTATTTAACTCTTTGGTGTATTTTCCATATCTTCAAAACAAGTAGACTTTATATCCTTATAAAGAAAAGATCATGATTCGGTTTAACCCTGAGCATAAAACTGGCAAATAGTTAACATTTTGTAAGTACTGATTTAGTTTTTAAAACTGTAGACTGTGCATTAAAGCAAAAATCATTTCATACTGTGGTTAGCTATAAATGCTGATTAGCTCCTTACAAGGAAAAACAAATATTATCCTTCTCAAAACTGCTCAATATTTTTCAATGACATTTGATATAAATTATTTGCTTGCAGTTTTTAGAAAAATCAAACTCGAAGGAAAAGAAAAGATAGAAATTGTGTTTCTTTGTAGGGTTTTCCCTTGCAAGGATAGTGGGTAGATGAAGGATCATTAAAATAGGTTCACAGATATGAATTTGCCTCAGTTCTGCACAATATAACTGCATGAAACTGGTGAAATATTTACCACACTTGTTTTAGTTTCATCATTGAAGTAATAAAGAAACTGAGGTGGGGATACCCTTATCTTAAAGCATAAAGCCACACATTTCTTGTTCTCCTAAACAGTGTAGCCATGGACAATTTTTTAAAATTTCAAATTGAAATGTAAAAATACCAATACATATTTTATTCTTGCTATGCAAGCAATACCATTGTAGTTATATTTTGCAATAAAAACTTCCGATGAAATAAATAATGTTATAATCAATATAATAATGGATAGTGTTTTCATGAGTGCTTATCTTAATTTAATTCTATTTTATAATATTAGCTACTTAGTATAAACACCATTAAATATCCAATGACAAAACAGTCTCTACATATTTTGGTAGACACATATTTAAACAGAAAGCATTTACAGGTTAGAATTGGAGGTAAATAAAATTCATTAAATTTCTTTCAATAAGTCTCTTATTATTCTCATGTCACACAATAAGTAGTTTGTCATGTATTACCATATTTAACCAAACCTGCTTTTCCGCATATACTACAAAGAACCCTACTGTGCTCTCTTCCATTCGCCAAGAAAAATCCCTTTTGCCACCTCAGTTATCCCTGCCTGTAACAGTCCAATCACAGGCTTGTGGACAAGATGATACTCACTCCATAATCAACAATTCAAGTTCCGAAAGCACTTCATGTCCACTGATCAGATTTTCCTTTTCTTCAAAGATCCTAGTATCATTCTAGAGCATGAGTTGACTCCTAAGCCTTAGGGTTTTCTACTGTGATTCTCTGATGGACCATTCTAGAGCTCAGTAGAACATTCCTCTTTGCCACAAATCCTTTGATTGTTGTTTGTGGACCTGTTTCATTCATACAAGATCAGAGGAGCTGCCTACAGCTTCTGGACCTACTGCAGAGCTGCCCTTGCTCTAAGTTCCACTCAAAGATGGCAGCCTTGCCAAAACTGGTTTGGCTCAGTGGATAGAGCATCGGCTTGTGGACTGAAAGGTCCCAGGTTTGATTCTGGTCAAGGACATGTATCCTGGTTGCGGGCATATCCCCAGTGGGGAGTGTGCAGGAGGTGGCCAATTGATGTCTCTCTCTCTCATCGATGTTTCTAGCTCTCTATCCTTCTCCCTTCCTCTCTTCCTCTCTGTAAAAAATCAATAAAATATATTTAAAAAAAAGATGGCAGCCTTCCTGGATTCCAGGAAACCTGCCAGAGTAGCTCATTCAAATATGCAAAGTCTCCCCTAAAATCCAAAGAGGTCCATTGAGTGCAGTGCTTCTGTATGAGTGACAGGCCATGCAATTGCAAATAATTTTCCCTTCACTTCAGAGGGGCTATCCTGACACGCTGTTGGCCACAGGTCCACCAAAAGCTTCAATGAGCCAGCTGGTGTGGCTCAGCGATGGAGCATTGACTCATGAACCAGAAGGTGACTGTTCGATTCCCAGTCAGGGCACATGCCTGGGCTGCAGGCTCCATTCCCAGTGTGGGGTATTCAAGAGGCAGCTGATCAATTATTCTCTCATCATTGATGTTCCTATCTCTCTCTTCCTCTCCCTCCCTCTGTGAACTCAATAAAAATATATTTGAAAAAGAAACTTCTCTGAGAGTGTGGGTCCCTGAATTTTTTTTTTGTGTGTGTGTTTTTTTCTCTCAATCACTCACATAATGTGTGCTGCTAAAGGATCTAGGCTACTTGTTTTTCTTCTCTCATCAGCTCCCATGTCAACAAAGTAGTGAAGCAGTGTGATATTCTGAGGGATATCAAGGAGATCAATAATTTCAGCGGGCTGCCGCTGAAAGTGGAATTGGCATCAAGCTAGAGGGGTGGAACTGGAGAATACTGAGGATTGCCAGGTGGAGGTGAATTGCTTTTGGTCATTCTTCCAAAACTCTATGGAGATAAAAGCATTTCCTAAATTAAAGGCCACTTATCTGGCCACAGGTTGTATTGATTTGCTTCAGTGTATATGCTCCTTGGGAACAGCAGCTTAAATTGGAGTCACTTCTGATTTTGATAATCTATAATCATTCTCCAAAGTTTGTCTGCTTCCTTTACAAGTGAGGTAGTGGGAGATGGGGTAGAAATCACCAGACGTTGACAACAGATTAAAATCGCTGGCACCTATGTAGTAATAAATGTATCCAAGATTTGACATATTTCTGATATAAAATTAGTATCTAGTCAGCTCGCTATCCTTATTTTCGCCATAACTGAGTGGAAAAATTAGCATTAATCTTATAATTTATAAGTAGTTCATGCTAACATTGATTGTACTATACCTGCATTTTCTCATATTTTTCAACATATTTTCTTTTAATCCTGTTAGGTAACTAAAAGCAAAAATAAAGAGACTGTATTGACTATAGACTACATAGTATTATATGATCTTAGACTGTTTTTTTGTTAATGTTACATCACATTAGGGCAAAATGTTCAAAATATCTTATAATAAAATATATTTTTTAAAATTACAACTAAAAGAAAAATACTGTGATAATATGTCCAATTTAAAATCAGATAATAAATTTGATGTAAATTTACAGGGTATTATACAGTGGCTCTTCCATGACTTAGAATATGTTTTAAAGCATCATATACTTTAGTCAATATAAAATGCAAAGTTAAAGTGAAAAACATGGTACCCAGCAAATGCACAAAATAAAAGATAAACCGTTCTTAGGGTGTAAAAATTAAAATTGATTCGATATCCAATTATACCCCAACCTAATGAATTTATAACTTGAGGAAATATTCAGCATTTTAATGGTTTTAACTTCCTTTTATTAATGACACAGTTTCCAGCTACAAAATGAATCTCTGGAACTGATTAAACAAGGACGTGGTACAGTTTCGTTTTGTTATAAGTTTCAACTCGGCAGTAACTAACAAAATGTTGAATTAAAAACAATCTCCTTACTTATTCTAGTAAGGAGACAAAATAAAATATTGTCTAAGCCATTATACTGATTTGACCAAGCTTAATTTTACTGATGAGGACAATACTTAATGCATTGATCAGAAAAATTTAAAATTACAATACAATTTAAGTATCAGAAAATATAAAGGAAAACAGATTTAGAAAAAATAATTTAGTAAATAAATCAAATTTTATAGCATATTTTTATATATTAAATTTTAATATTCAGAATATAATTAGGGAAAGTATCATGCAGATCTTAGAGGAATTGCTCATGGAGCACATGAAAATATGTAATCATATGTTATATGTAATATATTACAAATTATTTGAGAAGACTATTTCCACTCAAACTAAAATATTCCCAGTCGCTTTTTTAATGTGATTTTTTAAAACTTAGTCTAATTTGTAATAAAATGAACATTAATAAGTAAAATAGCCCTGGCTGGTTTTGCTCAGTGGTTAGAGGGACAGCCTATGGACCAAAGGGTCATGAGTTCAATTCCTGGTTAAAAGCATGGACCTGGGTTGCAGTCTGGATTCCCAGACACCTGGGTGGAGTGTGAAAGAGAAGCGATCAATCAATGTGTCTCTCTCACATTCATGTTTCTCTCTCGCTCTCTTCCTACCCACTTCCCTCCATTTGCAGGTGAGAATGAATATAATACTAATAAAATAAATATAAATAAAATAAAATAAAAACCTATCAGTCAATGATTGTTTTGCTGTACGAAGAGATTTGGGAGAGTAATTAATATATAAATATTGATATTAAATCATGATTTATAATTCTTTACAAAGTATTTTTTCTTTCTCTGATATTTCTAAATACTATTTAATTATTACAGGCACATTAGATTAGAAGAAACCACTCCACTTAATTCTATAAAAGTTGTACTTTCTAAGAAATAATGATAAATATGTAACTTAATAAAATGTTCATTAATGTTAATATTTTATAAAATTACTGGAAATCTTCCTTTTGGTGTTTTGAGATAGACTTATAATAAAGAGATAATATATATCTCTCTACTGGGATCATGATGACCAGAACAAATATTGTAATTTTTTTTATTTCTGCATTCATCCCAAATCTTACATCTATTAATTTTAAATAAACTACAGTTTTCTAATTTTTCTCTTCTTTTTTTGTTTCTTTTTTCCAAGACATTATTTTGATTTGGATATTATTGTTAATCTTCTCCAAAATTCTGCTTATTTTACATAAAATATTTTTATTCCTCTTGATTAGCCATATGGCAAAACATTAATAATGGAATAGAACATCTTAGCTCAAATACATTCTCATGAAGCCTGTTCTGTAATCAAAAATGTTTCTTGGCTAGTTTCACCATTCCCAGTAGCAGGCAATCCGGAATATTACCTACGTGCCATCACATCTGTCTATAAATTAATGGGTTCTCCTAACTGGAACTCAGGCTTATGGGAATGGTTGGGCAGTTAGAAATGAGCTCATGTTTAATTCCTGCATTTAATGTATTTGAGAATAATGAACTGAGACTAATTAAATCTTTATTTTGAACTGGTTTCTCTGTGATGATACTACCTGCCATTTCAGAACATGCATTTCTGCCATTGCCTCAGTAGAAAAAAATAGCCCTTAACCTGGGGGTTTTTCTAACGTACTTCTAGAATTTACACATGCTGTTAGCAGCGACTGAAAATTAAGTATAATTCTAATTCTGAGTCAGAATATATCATGTCGCATTTAGGAGAGAGATAATATGGGAAACTTGAACCAAAATACATAAAGTATGGTCCTAAAAAAGAGAGTCAATTATGGCTTTGCAAAAGCCATTTGAAGCTGAAAAGATTGTTGGTATAAAAAGCTAATCTGTTTCTATTACTGACTTAGGTGTGTGATAATTATATTTATGTTATCAAGGGTGAACAGGCAATGGATATGAAAGAGATAAGAACAAATGAACCAATTTCAGTGTTATCTAAGATATATTTGCCTTCCACTGGAAGGCGTTAAAAGGAAGAGCAATGTTGTTATTCTACTGTGAAAAGGAAATTATGAAATTTTAAAGTTGTGCCAATAGGAGCAAAGAGAAGTGGAGAGATGGGTGAAATTGATCACTCTAAGCAGCTGGTTTCAATAATTCAGTCTGCTCAAAATAAATGTTTATTACAGAAAGTCAGTAGCTCATGCAACATGCTAATTTTTGAATAAGGGAGCTTACTTCCCTCAAAAACATTTTATCAGAAAATATTTTTTGAGCTGGTATACTGTGAAAGAAATACCTTCAGTTTTTAAATGAATGATTACTAATAACAGGCCAGATGTAGTTCATTTTAGTTTTCAAATATTGGTATTCTCATTTAGGTTTGTTTAAGCATAAAACAAAAAGAATAACATAGTTAACATAAAACCATGCATTATGGGAAAGCACAGTTTGAGAACAATAACACTGTTCCCACATTAGGAATGCAAACCTATGGTAATTTGTTACCTTATTACATTCACATTTATAAAAGGTCTCAGACTGAAAGTATATGTTTTGATAAAAAAAAACTGCTTATTTTTTAAATGGTCATGTAAAATTGCATTTGAATTCCCAACTGTTCTCACTGCTGAGAAAAACATCATGACTGATTATAACCATAAGAATAATGGACAAGTCAAGCTGCATTGCTCTAAGTGTAAAGAGGATGACATTTTATAGTTTAAAATAATGCACTTACTATCTCAAAAATATTTAAAAATAGTAACAGCATCATATGTCGTAAAAAATACATTACTCTAACACAATGACATATTAAACTTTTAGACATAGTCAAAAAAATTTCCAAACTGTTTCCTTAAAAATTTTACTAACATGCTATGCAATTGAAATCAAGTTCTTGAAATGTACTCTCTGCTATGGTTGACAGTAGTAGTAGTACTGGTGAAACCCAAAATGTGGGTGTTTTGAGTCCAGTTCTCCTCTTGCAAAAATCGATGAAGTCACTAACAAAAACAATGAATGGAACTGGTGTTTATTGAGAGAAGCCTTTTCTGAAAAAGGTGCAGCTGGGGTCCCAGGAGCGGGCCAGTGTCCAGAGCTTCCTTTCCATGTTACAGTCGGAGCACTTCAGTAGCCGAGCTAATTAAAGTCTATTAGTCCAGCCGAGACCGGTTTGGCTCAGTGGATAGAGCGTCGGCTTGTGGACTGAAAGGTCCCAGGTTCGATTCCGGTTGGTGGCATATACCTTGCTTGAGGGCACATCTCCACCTGTGGGGCGTGCATGAGGCGGCTGATCGATGTCTCTCTCTCATTGATGTTTCTGACTTTCTATCTCTCTCCTTCCTCTCTTCAAAAAAATCAATAAAATATATTTTTAAAAAAAATCTATTAGTTCAGGTGTGGAGGCCCACGTGGCCCTCCACCAAGGTGGGGGCAGGGATGAGTTCCCACACCACAGGAAAGTCTGTTATCCATTGCGAGCTGCACAGGGGGAGAAGGAGAGCAGAGAGGAAGCCTGCACATTTTTAATTTAGGGGTGGAGACAGCCTTGCTAGTTCCTGATGGGTTCTCTGCAAGCTGTGCTAACAATATCCTTACATTTTAAAGTTCATGCCTATCACCTGTGCGCTCTTCCTTCCCACTCCAGTTGGAATGTCTTAGTAACTCTGTCTAGCTGGATTCCTGGTTTTCCTTGCTCCTCCCGTGGGTCAGGCCCCTATCAATCTAACTTTTGTTTTATCTCTCTAGATCAATGTTGGCCACCATATCCTGATGTATAGCACAGCCACAGAACATTTCTAGCATCACAACAGTTCTATAGGACAGTGCTATCCTAAGATATCTATACTAATCAAAGGGTAATTTGCTAATTAGACCAGATGTCTTCCATACATCCATCTGGACGTCCTTCTGTACAAAGTCATGGTGGCGGGGGCCAAGACAGAGGCAGTTAGCGATGACCAGACCAGCAGGGGAGGGCAGTTAGGGGTGATCAGGCTGGCAGGAGAGGGCAGTTGGGGGTGATTAGGCCAGCAGGCAGAGGCGGTTAGGGATGATCAGGGTGTCAGGGAACCAGTTAGGGATGATCAGGCCAGCAGGTATAAGTGGTTAGGAGCTATCAGGCAGGCAGGCAGGTGAGCATTTAGGAGCCAGAGTCCTGGATTGTGAGAGGGATGTCTGATGGCCTAAACTGGCAGTCAAACATCCCCCAAGGGGTCCTAGATTGGAGAGGGTATAGGCCAGGCTGAAGGACCTCTCCCCCACGCACGAATTTCATACACCGGGCCTCTACTTTTAAATATATATAAACAGTTTCCTAACTTACCTATATTATTTTGTTTGTTTTATTAAATATATAAACCAAATAGAAAAGTAATATTTGATCATAATTTGTTTGTAAGACACCAAATGCATAGCTATTTTGAATGCAAAATCTCACAGAAATGACATTCATTTTTCTTAGCTGTTTTTCTAAATTAATTCAGAAAAAAAAGAATGTAAATTAAGTCACTATTGTTTACACATCTCTTAGCAATGAGACTCTCATTTTACCTTGTCTCTCAACTGCAATAAAACTTAGACCAACTAACTTTTGTTCAGTGAGAAAGAGAATATTATACAGGGTGGGGCAAAAGTATAGTTACAGTTGTATGTATGAAAATAACACAATGATAAGTAAATAATAATATAAGAATAAACTATTTCTCATGTAAATGTAAACCTACTGTTGCCTCACCATATATATATATATATATATATATATGTTAAACTACAAAATATGTACAATATAAATATATTGGTTTTATGACCTAAAAATAAGAACTTAGTATATCCAGACATCAGTTTGAAAAATATAATCATTGTATCAGTCCAAAAGGTTTTATAAGTATTTGTTTATAAATTTTTAATTACATGAGTTTTAAATTAAATCAGTGTTGTGGCTCTGACTGGTTTGGCTCAGTGGATAGAGCATCAGCCTGAGGACTGAAGGGTCTTAGGTTTGATTCCGGTCAAGGGCACATTCCTGAGTTATGGGCCTGATCCCCAGTGGGGGCCAGGCAGGTGACAGCCAATCAATGATTCTCTTTCATAATTGATGTTTCTGTCTCTCTCTCCTTCTCCCTCTCTGAAATCAACAAAATATATTTTTAAAAAATCAGTGTTGTGAAGGTTTTTTCCAAGGAAGACCTTCAACATCAGATTTAAAGTACTTAGGAATAAAATCTAATAGCATTATTAGTCAAAATTGGCCACGCCCTTGAGTGGGGTGGTGGGACCAATTGGAGATGAGGCTGGCTGGGGGAAGGGGACATGGGTGGTTGGCTGGCTGGACCCACCCTCTGGTCAAAGTCCAGGTTGAACTCCCAGTCAAACTCCCCATTGAAGGGATAATTTGCATATTAGCCTTTTACTATATAGAATGATTAAGAATTCCCTTTAAAATTCTTTAGATTAAAAGCATATTTATTTTAACCATATCACCTGATGCTTTCCCAAATATGCATTGGTTTACTGAGCATTCCTAACTGCATGTATGTTTTATAACAGGTTTGTGATCAGCAGAGGATATGGTATTTTGTCAGTTTCCCTTCAGGACATAGATTGATGCTTTTATCCTCTGTGAAAGCCAGCATGATCATTCAGCAAAGATTAAACCTTAACTTTTTTTGTAAATAGAGTTTGATATTAATATTGGAAGCTCTTGGAAATTATTTAAAACTTGTCATGTTTTCTGCCCTCACTGAGTGATGATTGATGAGGCAATATTTGCAATGTGTAATAGGTTTCATGAGTGAAAGCTGTTGAATAAGCAATAGAGTACAAGTTCTGCTTATTAAATAATAATTAATTTCAGATTTCTCCATTTTCTCTCCTTTCTAAAAACCTTGGAAAATCAAATAATAAAATATTTAGAACATTCAAGAAACCAAATTAAGAAAATAATGTTTTCATCATGGAGCTATTTTTAAAATAGTTTTTTTAGTTTTACAAGAGCAAGAGAGAGATAAAAACATCAATGATGAGAGAGAATAATTGATAGCTATCTTCTGCACTACCCTAACTGGCATTCAAGCCTACAACCCAGGCATGTGACCTGACCAGGAATGGAAGCAACTTCCTGGTTCAAAGATTTATGCTTAACCACTGAGTCACACCAGCCAGGTGATCATCATGGAACTACTGACAACTCCTATTTTCTGTGCTGGTATGTCCCTCTACCTCCCCCGCCCCCCCCCCCCCCCCACATGCAGGTATCTTAATAATTAAATATTTATATCAATGATTTGTTTTTACTTAAAATGAATTGTGATACTCTAATAATGAGTGTTGGTTGTTGTGTGGGTATTCTTTAAATTGACTCATTTAAAAATCCCTTCTGAAATTAAGTTCCGTTTTTCTCACGGATGTTGGTATTTGGGAGATATTTTGTTGCTATTTTTTTTTCTTGTGTAAGATTGCTGAATTAAAAAGTAAAACTAACTTATAAAAAAAAGTACAGTCTTTCTCTAAACCCTAATAATGTTATGGATGTTTAACTCTCTTGAAAGATTGAACAAGAAAAATCTGGATTGCAGGATTACCTGCCCTCTGAAGTTCACAGTGTCCCATAAAAAACAGTTGTTCTGAGAAAACATCTAGTCCCTTTAGGTCAGTGGTTCTCATCCTGTGGGTTATGACCCCTTTGGGGTCAAATGATCCTTTCACAGGGGTCACCTAAGACCATTGGAAAACATCTCTCCTCTATGCGTCTCCAGGTGTCTCTGCCCACATACAGATAGCCCACATATGAGTACCCATGTGATGAAATCATTGCACCAACTCCATCACATACACTCCATAGAAATACAGGTGTATGTGAAAAGGTTGGCTCCATAATGTACTTATGCGGACCAGTCACATGCATGTAGAGAGCAGCTACTGTGTAGAGAACAGCTACTCTATAAGAAAGCAGCTGCTGTGTTGAAAGCAGCTACTGTATTGAACGCAGCAGTATTGGAGATAAAACAATACTTCACAAATTATAATTACTGGGTAAATGTAAAATCATGTACTGTAAAATCATCAACTGCAAAAAAAAAAATCTGTACTATGGAAACTTAATCTGGATGCTGATTGGTCTTTTTATATTCAGCTGTGGTTGATGTGAATACTGCCCCCTTGTGACAGTAACAGGTATGTAAAAAAAACAAACAAAACCAGAATGGTAAGTCATAGGAAACTTTAATGAACTGTATTGACTGAATTACACTATATATCATCTTTTGTATTATTAAAGCTATTGTTATGTATTATTTTCATTAGCAAACCATCCCATGACAATGGATCGTGTAGAGAAGAACATTAAGAAAACATAGTGAGGATTTTTTACAGTATGGTTTTACCTCAATAATTACAGCAGGAATTGAGAAACCACAATGTATTATTTGTTGTGAAGTTCTATCAGCCAAATCTATGAAGTCGAACACTGTTTTGATAGTAAGCATCTGAGCTTTACCTGCAAGGATACCAACTATTTTAGAAGCAAAGCTGATGGACTCAGGAAAGCCAGACTTGACACTGGTGGCAAGTACCACAAACAAAAAGTAGCAGCCATTGAAGCTTCATATTTGGTGGCATTCAGAATTGCCAGAACTATGAAACCTCACACCACTGCTGAGGATTTACTATTGTCAACGGCCAAAGACATTGTTTGAGTTATGATCAGACACAAATTTGTTACAAAATTGGGTGCAATTTCCTTAACAAATGACACTGTCTGCAGAAGAATAGATGACATATCTGCTGATATTCTTGATCAGCTAGTCCAGGAAATTAAATCTGCTCCATTTTCAATATTTAGTATTTAGCTTGATGAATCTACAGATGTTGCAAACTGCTCACAGTTCCTGGTTTACATGAGGTATATTAATGATGGCGACTTTAAAGATGAGTTTGTTTTTTGCAAACCTCTTGAAACGACAACTACGCATGTGATGTATTTGACACAGTTGGTTCATTTCTGAAAGAGCATAAGATCTCTTGGGAAAAAGTTTCTGGTGTTTGCACAGATGGTGATCCAGCTATGCTAGGATGTTGATCTGGATTTTAAAGTTTGGTACTGAATGAGTCACCAAAAGTCATCAGAATTTACTGTGTGATTCATCGGCAAATATTAGCAATGAAGACACTGCCACAAGAGTTACAAGAAGTAATGAAAAGCATCATAAGTTCTGTCAATTTTGTAAAGACAAAAATTGACATTCACAACTGTCCAGTGAATTGGATGTGCTGAACAATGCTCTGTATTTCACAGTGAAGTAAGATGGTTGTTGAGAGGAAAAGTTTTATTATATATATTATTGATTTTTTTACAGAGAGGAAGGGAGAGGGACAAAGAGCTAGAAACATCAATGAGTGAGAAACATCGATCAGCTGCCTCTTGCACACCCCCTACTGAAGATGTGCCTGCAACCAAGGTACATGCCCTTCAGTGGAATCAAACCTGGGACCTTTCAGTCCGCAGGCCGATGCTCTAGCCACTGAGCCAAACCGGCCTCAATGAGAGGAAATGTTTTAAAACGCATTTTTAAGCTTCATGATGAACTCAAAACGTTTTTTAATCAGAAAGCAAGACCACAGTTAGAAGCACTTTTAAGCAATAAAAATGAACTGCAGGAAATAGGTTACTTGGTTGACATCTTTGCCATCTTGAATGAGTTAAATTTATCACTGCAAGGACCAAATGCAACATGTCTTGGTCTGATCATTGCAAATAAAACTTCAGCTTTGACAATAAAAATTGGATGAAAATAAAATTTACATGTTGCCTACCTTATCTGCTTTCTTTGAGGAACATGACATTGAACCAGACAAAATAATTACAATGATTATTTCTGTGAAAGAACACTTGCACAAACTTTCAGACGCAATTTCATTGTACTTTCCAAATCTACCTGACACCACATTTGCACTTGCCAGAAGCCCATTCACAGGCAAAGTTGAAGATGTTCCTGAGATAGCACAAGAGGAATTCGTTGAACTTATTAACAGTGATGCAGGGAGAAATGATTTCTCTACAATGCCAGTTACAAAATTCTAGATCAAATGTTTGCAGTCTATCCTGTTCTGTGTGAGACTGTGTTGCACCTTCTTCTTCCATTTCCAACAACATATCTTTGTGAAACAGAGTTTTCCAGCTTGTTGGTTATCAAGTCTAAATACAGAAGTAGGCTTGTTGTGGAAAATTGTCTTTGTTGTGCTCTTGCAAAGACTGCCCTGGGAATTTCTAATCTGGTGAGAAAGAAGCAATCTCAACTTTCGCACTGACGTTGGCTTTTTACGCATACTGTCGCAAAGTGTAGCAACGTAGTTTACTATTGTTATATTAAGACTGTTACCCATGCTACAATATGCTTCAAGACAGAATTTCATTTATTTATAATTAGAAAAAAATATTTCACAATATATAATTACATATTGTTTTTGTGATTAATCACTATGCTTTAACTATGTTCAATTTGAAACAATGAAAATACATCCTGCATATCAGATATTTACATTACAATTCATAACAGTAGCAAAATTACAGTTATAAAGCAGCAACGGAAATAATTTTATGGTTGGGGGTCACCACAACATGAGGAACTGTATTAAAGGGTCGTGGCATTAGGAAGGTTGAGAACCACTGCCCTAGATGGTTCTTAGATCCATGGGGCCAGATTATACCATTAGGCCAGGATTTGGAAGATTCTACTCTGGGAAATGTGAAAGGGTTAAGCGGTACAAATTTGTAGCTGCAGAATAGCCATAGGGATACAACTTGCAGCCTGGGGAATATGGTCAATAATGTCAGGATAGCTGGGTATAGGACCAGACAGGTGTTTGGGGCAACATGGGGACCACTCTATAGAGGGCATGGTTTCCTGGACACTTTGCTATCAAACTGTTACGGAATGGTGCTGAATATAAACTGTGGTTGAAAAATAGAGAAGGAAGGAAGTTGTGGAAGGTTAAAAGGTTATTTGTGAAATAATCTTAGGGTTGGATAAAAAGGTCCTTCTCTTTGTCTAAACAAAAAAATAGTAACTCTCCATTTAGTGTAAGGTTTTCTATATGTTCATGGCATTGCACTATTTTGACAGTGTCTTTCTTAGCCTGATTTGATTAAGCCATGGTTCAATACCTGGAAATTGCTCTATTAATTGGTTCTTAATCCCCTTTATAACTGACTTTTTCAACTGGATGTAATTGGATACATTTGCTTTTTCATCAGATTTCTTGAACATGATCCAAGGTGAAGGGGGTGATGATGGGGAAGGGCCCAGAATGCAGGGGTAATTGAATTAGCATGGGTCCAGCAGGTTCCCTTCCAGAAGGAAGGCCAGCACTGACAGGCAGAGCTGTCTTTGTTCTCCAGAAAGGAAGACAGTCAGCAGCACTTTCTGGTTCTCATTTGACTACTTCCGGTCCTCCGAACACCTTGCTCACTTTTGCTGGCCCTTTTTGGGCAACCTATTGCTCTCCAGAGCAGGTAGCTGAAAGGGAGGGACTTGAGAAGGAAGGAAAAATAGAGAAATCATTCTAGTTGCTGAAAGAGAAGAATGAAATGGGTCAGGAAATGCTCTTCTTCTTCTTTTTTTTAATATATTTTATTGATTTTTTACAGAGAGGAAGGGAGAGGGATAGAAAGTCAGAAACATCGATGAGAGAGAGACATCGGTCAGCTGCCTCCTGCATGCCCCCTACTGGGAACGTGCCCACAACCAAGGTACATGCCCTTGACCGGAGTTGAACCTGGGACGCTTCAGTCTGCAGGCCGACGCTCTATCCACTGAGCCAAACCGGTTTTGGTTAATGCTCTTTTTGAAGTAATATATGAAATATGATGACGATGATGATGAAGATGATAATAATAATAATTCCTCAAAATGTTTCAGTTATTGATAATTACGTTTATTTTAATATAGTTAGGTACCACCCTTTGTCTTAAATATGGATTTAATTAACTTAATTGTAGGTGAATTCTTTGTCTCTCTATTTCATGTTCTCAATTTCAAATGCCCTCTATTTGAAGTAATTTTATGATTTCGTTGATTTTTCTCTTTGCTATTTTCTCTTGCTTTATAATTTTCTTCTCTTACTCTGATGTGCACACATCAGAAATTTCAATTTCTTTGAATGACTTTGGTTAGAGAAATAAAAGTTACAATATATTTGTTTGAAAGTGTCTAGAAGAAAAATTTGGCTGTCTTGGGAATTCAAAAGTCATATGGAAAATGAGCACTCTTAGCAATTAAGGAAGAGATTGTTAGATGACCTCAATATGTCAATGGCCACAGGACTACTATTTAAATGACAGCAAGAAAGAAAGACTAAAACTAGAACTTCTCTTTAAAATCCATATATTTTTTTTTTCATCCCAGGAATACAAAGCACAGTATGTCACACAGATTATAACTTCCATAAAAGTTTTTAAACATTTATGTTGTAAGAAATGTTAGTTTCTTGAATATATAACATTTTCTATAGAAAATCAAAACTGATCATTTAAATATATAAAAATTCATACTATTTATATTAATTAATCCAGCTCCATATATATGTGAAATTTCTTGCAGCTCTGAATCCATTTTGGCTGTATATGAATGAGGGTGATCATCATAATCATGATAATCAGAGTATTTGAAAACAATAAAATGAAATATCAAATTTTACTTCTTCCAAAATTGGGACCTTCAGAGATAAGAAAACTAGAAGTACTCATTTCTCCTTTTTGAAATATTTTTTTAAAGTTACTAATCTCTAGGATGGAGATTAGTATACCTATTTAAGCTTTAAAAAACTTAAATACATATACTAATAATGTTGAACATTATTTAAAGTGTGTGTGTGCATGTGTGTTTTTCAATTCTGATATACAACAGAAAAATAACCGGCAGGCTTTGTACCCATGCCTTTAGTGTGTGAAAACTAGATAAGAACATCGTAAATGTAAGTGTACAAACATAAAATATGAAAAAGATAAAAAGGGGTAAGATATGTTCAGCTTTATCAAGAAGAATGAAAATAAGCAATGAAATTCAAACTCAAAAGAATGATGTGGGTAGAGAAGAAAACCCTTTTTACAGATATCAAGGTTGACATTATAAGCAAAAAATAATTAGCAATGAAAATAAAAGTTGATACAGTGGTTATCATTATTCCTCAAATATACACCAGCTAATAATATTAGATCAATGAGAAAACCAGTGATGTATTTTTATTTAATGTCTTCACACATTTCAGACAAATTATAAATTCAAACTAAGAGTTTAAAATGTCAAGAGTAGTCCTAAAGCAATGTAATATATTTTTTATAAAAGAGTATGAAGTGCCAAGTGAGTGCTAAATAAGGGAATATCTTACATCAAAATACTACAAATTAATGTTCCCAATGACCTAACTGTAGCAAGTACTTAAAATAAGAAATATATCAAATAGCCTTGAATTGGAAACAGATATTCTTAGATGACTTTAAAACTACAAATTCAACAGTTAAATGACTTTGTTACTGAGTATAGCTTAATGTTCATAGATAGAATTAAATTGCAGTACAGTGCTCTCACTATGACATACAATATTTGTAATAGATAACCTGGAAACTAAAGAAATGAGCTGTCAGGTTGTCAGAGGTTTAGTGAAGGGGCCTCAGAGTACAGCCCTGGAAGGGGGCTATAGAAATGACAGTGGACTCTGCCCCTCAGTCAGTGAGAAAACAGGGACCACAGTCCCACAACCACAAGGAACAACATTCTGCCAAAATCATGTGAGTTTAGAAGAGGGCCCCAAACTCTAGAAAAAAAAATGCAACATGCCAACATTTATATTATAGCCTGTGGAGTCCAGAACAGAGGGCCCAGTTAAACATCACAGACTCCTGACCCACAGAGGTGTGAGAAATGGATGGTATATTGTTTTAATTCTCTAGGCTTGTGGTGACTTCTCTGTCGTAACAGAAAATGATTACAATTAGTGTATCAATAGGGAGAAGTTACAAGAGAGGAGAGATCATTGTGAACTCAATAAATAGTGTAAGATAACTTAATACCCAACCAGAATTCTAAATCTATATCATTGGAGGCTTGATCTTATTCTTTACTGTATCTTGAACTTGATACTTTATAATGTTTTTATCATAATTTTTATAATTAACTAGAGGCCCAGTGCATGAATTTGTGCACCAGTGGGGTCCCTCAGCCTGGCCTGCGGGATCAGGCCAAAACCAGCTCTCCAATATCCCTCAAGGGGTTCCAGATTGCAAGAGGGTGCAGGCCAGGCCAAAGGACCCCAATGGTGCATGATCCATGCAAGTGAGGGATGTGAGACGTTGGCCAGCCGGGGAGGGACTGCAGGAGGGCTCCCGGGCATGTCTGGCCATCTTGCTCAGTCCCAACTGGCCAGACCCCAGCAGCAAGCTGACCTACTAGCCAGAGCATCTTCTTCCTGATGGTCAGTGCATGTCATAGCAACCAGTTGAGTGGCCTTAGCATATCATTAGTATATTTTGCTTTGATTGGTTGAACAGATGACTGGGTGACCGGACACTTAGCATATTATGCTTTTATTATATAGGATCTTTAGCTTCTTGACTTTGAATGGTTGCAATGGAAATTCATGAATTGAATAGCTTTTCATAACTGCAGAGAATGTGCTGACTTGGAATCTAAAACCCAGGCATGTGCCCTGACTGGGAATTGAACCCTCCACTTTACCACTTTTTGGCCTTCCAGATGACTTTCCAACCAACTGAGCCACACTGGCCAGGGTCCATTGGTTGTCACAGGCTGTGTACTCTCTTATGTTCCTTCATACCTACCACTTGTTTCTTCTCAGGCCCTTTTGTTGATTCTCTCCTTTGCCCTGAACGTTGGAGTTCTTGAGGACTTGCAATTTGGGAATGTTCTTGATAAAGGTAAGTGTATCACTTTTCTAATTCATACTTTTAATACTATATAGATTCTGGTAATTTCCTGAATAAATCTCCAGTTCAGAGCCCTCTTCCAAACTCTGGGTTACTACAGCTAGATACCAACTGCATAGATCTTAGAGACATCTCAATTTCAGCCACCAAAACTGCACTCTGATTATCCCCATCAAAACTACTCCTTAATACAGACTTCCTTATTTCATTTAGGAAATACTTCTTTCATGGATAACCCCACTCTTCTAATCTCTCAGAAAAAAAAATACATCCACCTAGACCTCTTTTTCTCTTTAAACACTATTTTTAATATATTATACAGTGGTACCTCAAGATACAAGTTTAATTTGTTCCATAACCTTGAGGCGTGGGAAACTATGAGACGCTGGAGTCAAGGTAAACTGGTGGGTCATGTGCAGCCGGTGGATCCACGCGATTACTCGTATCTCAACTGTTGCTCGCTCAATGGCTCGTATCTCAAAAATGTCGTATGTTAGGGCACTCGTATCTCGAGGTACCACTGTATATAAAATTATATATTTATAAGATATCATAAAATTATATATATTTTCCTGAAGTAGTTACTATGGAGCACTTTTATGCATAGCCTCTATGCAAGCATATTTATCTTCTAAGAACTCTAGAAATATTCAGAAAAGGATAGTATCTTGAAATGTGGCCAATATGTAAGAATGTGGAAATAGGATGATAGGTTGAAAATGCAATTAGAGTCCCTCTGTTCACCAAATATATCCAAGCACACCCACACAGATTTTGGAAGGTAAAACTCCAGAATTATTGCAAGCGAACACATTCTCGTGAGGAAAGAAATTGAAAGATTTGTCTCTGGTGAAATCATCCAGCCAAAGGCATAAAACTTATATCTACTAATAGCCGTAGTTCACTTCTGATAGTTGAAAATGCCCAGCCTAATTTACCTCCACTGAGATTAATTACTTGGCCAATTTCTTCACACCCATGAAACTTACAGTGCACTGTTGGCTCATTCAAAATGTGATTAGTCACTCAGGATTCACTATACATTTCTAGAAAGGCCCAAATTTGAAAAGCAGTGGGGAAAAAAATCAACTAAAAGAGATTTGAGAAAACATAGGGATAAAGAAACTTCAAGGAAAATATTAGCCTTTTAAAGGGTAGGGAGAGAATTTTATCTATGAAACAAATATAAAAGGGATATTTAGAGGATAAAAAGAACTCTTGGAAATTAAAGTAAGAATGCAATAAAGAAAAAAAATGTAATAGAATTAGAAGATCAAGTTCCTCTCTAGCAAAAGAATCTTCTATAAAAGATGGGAAACTTGATGTACAATATAAAACAACTGAGAATTCAGTGATTCAATTCACCAAGTCCACTACCTTAATAATAGGAGCTTAGAAAATTGAACTCCTATGGTCAAAATGAGGGGAGGAATATTATCAAACAAATAATTCAAGGAAATTTCTCAAGGACATACCAAGGCATACCACTGTGAAATTTCAAAACAGAATGGGCAAAGGGAGACCTCATACCCTTACAGAGAGAATGTAAAGGCGGTAGATCACATGCAAAGCATTAGTAAATGGAGCAGCATGGGATTTCTCAACATAGAGACCAAAGTTTTAAGATCACATAACAATGTTTTCAAAATTCTGAGGGAAATCACTTCCATGAGGAAGAAAGTAAGACATTAAACTGGCATTATAAAGTAAGACATTATTCTCTGTGGTCTATAAACTGGAGACTTGTCCTCCAGAAAGTGGAGATAAATTCATAAGAAGTACATAGAAAATTTTTTTTTTAATTAAGTGAAGAGTTTGTTTTTAAATTTTATTTCAGGATATTAATAAACATTATATAAGCAGGGTATTATGATTATAGCGTAGCTTAACACAAACAAAACAACACACAGAACTTTCATTGTCACACACAGAACTTTCATTATCAATGAAAGTTCTGTGTGTTTTTTTGTGGTTGAGCATCAATTTATGAACCAGGAGGTCACACAGTACAACTCCCAGTCAGGACACATGCCCCTGTTGCCAGCTTGATCCTTAGTGTGGGGCAGGCAGGAGGCAGCTGATCAATGATTCTCTCTCATCATTGATGTCTCTACTTGTCTACCTCTCCCTTCCTCTCTGAAATCAATAAAAATAAATGCATTTTTTTAAAAGTCTGGTGTGGCCGAAACCGGTTTGGCTCAGTGGATAGAGCGTCTGCCTGCAGACTGAAAGGTCCCAGGTTTGATTCCAGTCAAGGGCATGTACCTTAGTTGCAAGCACATCCCCAGTGGGGGCGGGCGTGCAGGAGGCAGCTGATTGATGTCTCTCTCATCGATGTTTCTAACTCTCTATCCCTCTCTCTTCCTCTCTGTAAGAAGTCAATAAAATATATTTAAAAATGTTTAAAAAATAAAAAAATAAAAGCTGGTGTGACTCAGTTGGTTAGGTATTGTTCATACACCAAAAGATTGCCAGTTTGATTCCTGTTCAGGGCCTATGCTGGGTTCTGGAGTAATGATATACAAATAAAAGGTGAATGTAAAGGTCACGGATGGGTTTGGGAGATATAACAAATATAAATGTTCATTTTAGGAAGTTGGTCATATGAAAAAAAAATTAAAAATTTCATAAAGCAAATCAACAGTCTGACATTTCCAACTAGACAGGTAAATTGGAACAAAAGAAAGGGGATGCAAGGAGGAATCTTAAAAATTGTTAAGTTTGTCGAGACCGGTTTGGCTCAGTGGATAGAGCGTCGGCTTGCGGACTGAAAGTTCCCAGGTTCAATTCCGGTCGGGGGCATGTACCTTGCTTGCGGGCACATCTCCACTGTGGGGCGTGCAGGAGGCGGCTGATCGATGTCTCTCTCTCATCAATGTTTCTATCCCTCTCCCTTCCTCTCTGTGAAAAATCAATAAAATATATTTTTTTTTAAAAAAATTGTTAAGTTTGTTGCTTCTTGGAATGTGAATCAAGTGTTTCTCCACTGCAGCGGCCTGGGGGCCGCTTCTTTGTTTTAAGCCTTTGAGGGCGATCTGATTATTGTATGATGTAACGGGCAGCTTTGATAAAATAATTATGAAATTGTGTAACTCATTTTTCTTTCTCCCTTTTGTGGAAAAACAGGACGTGTACTGCCTCTTGTCTTAAGGACCATCATTTCACAGGCTCCTTTCTATTACTGCCTTTTTTAACTCCGGCGCTCCGTCTCTGCTGCAGACACTCGAGGTTTAATGGAACATTGTCACCGTTGTTTGCCCAGTTGTTCTCTGAAAGGCACAGTGTTCTCCCTGCACAGCTGTGCCACTTGCAAAAGCCTGTCGTCGAATCCTTAATTGCCAGGTAAAACAAAAGAGGGGCCCAGTGTCGGGAGAAAGATTTGATACACACTCGTATTTTAATTATTTTCTTGGGTGACCCAATTGCTGGACTCAAACTTCCAAGTCACTCTTAACAGCTACCGTCATTATTCATATAATGACTAAGCATCGGTCTCAGAAGTCTACAGATGAAAAGAACAGTAATTGGACATAGGAAGAAAATGAGATTTTTATGGAGCTTGTGCACAACAAAAGTTTGAGAGATGACATCGATAAAAATTTCAAACTGCTGCAGCCTGGGGTATATTTTAGGGCAGTGACTTAAAGACGTTTTAAAAACATGCAATACCGACTATTTAGTCAGAGGCACTGACTTCTTTTCCCTTATATTGTAAAATAAACAAAATAAAAAATAAAGGCAGCAACCAAAACAACAATAGCTGTCTAATGTGAATGAAAAAAAATTATACCTACCCCCCCTTTTTTTTTTGGTCAGATCTATCAAAAATATATTTATTTTTGGTGTGCTGCAGAATTTCAGTAATTTATGTATGCCATGAGCTGAAAAAGGTCGGAAATTATGTAGGCAAGAAGAATTTTCATTTGACTGATTAGAACAAGAAAGTATGTACTCCAAGTTCTTTTATAGGTGATGGAGTAGAGGATATAATTCATTTATGTGGAAGTCAGAAATAACACAGTATGCAGGTGCCCAGGTTTTCAGTAAATGCAACTGTAGGTGGGATATTGTTACCGCATATGGCTGGTATCACAGATAATAATACTTAAACTTTTGAATATCAGTCTTATCATCTTAAAATTGTGTATCATAGTACTTATTTTACAGTGTTGTTGGAATTGTTAAATGAAACAATAACATACCAACGATAGTATTTGGAAAATGATACATTAAAGACTTATCTGGATCCCACTTTTAAAAAATGGTAAAACATCTGTGTGCCTAGTCTTGGGTTTTATTATTCCTCTGATATTAAATGTTTGAGCCCTGGGGTCTTTCTGTGTGTTCTAGAAACCGGCATTTTCATAGAAACTTCGTATTGTGATGCTTTAAAAATTCCTGTCGGTCTTTCCATTGTCTTGATGTGACTATTATGAAAAGTTACAAAAATAAATGTACATGTCAACACAAAGAGGAAAATGAAAAGATCATAGGAAAATATATATTTCTACCTAATGAAATATCTGACAGATAAAGAAATTACTAGCTTCTTCAAAAAAGTAATGCCTATGTAATAAGAGGCTAAAATGCAAATTGTCCTCTCCACCGGGAGTTTGACCGAGAGTTCAACAGGAGGCAGAGCCAGCTGGCCAACCACCCATGGCCCTCCTCACCCTGGCTGATCTCTCCCCTGGTCGGCCCCCCTACCCCTATGTGGGCTGACTGACGGGACCCCACCTATGTACAAATTCATGCACCAGCCCCCTAGAGTATAAATGATATATTTTCTTTCATTAATTATTTTCAATAAATATATACAGAGCTTCTCATTTGTACCTGGAATCATGATTGATTAAAATAAATGTTTACTAGTTTTCTATTCCCCTTACTCCTTATGAAGTTTGGAGTCTAACTGGGGGACACAGTGGTAGCAAGGTACTCTCTCCAGGAAAGCACCTGGTCTCCCTGGAAGGGGCATTTTTCCTGAGTAGCTGATCCCTCCTTTGAGTACTGGAATAATAGTTTTAATGGCCTTTATGAACAGATTACACCTCAGTGAAGTCAAATGTAAGGTTTAAAGATACACTTAAAAAGTCAATATTTCATGATTATCTATAAAACTAAAATAATAAATGTCATATTTAGCAATTGAGCTTAGTAAATTTCCATTATGATTTTATAAATATGTTACACCGATTTTTCCTCGATCACTGTTGGTGAGATTAGGTTAGGTTAAGATTGGTGAACTAATAGAGGTGATATCTACCATATTTCTCCACTATGAAGTTACTATTTTTCTCTTTATAATTACTAAATAAATTTGTGGACTATCTATAGAAATGATGCAAATGCATTGTTCATTGTTAAAATTTCACTTAGCTGCTCTTAATAACCCTTAATGATTTTTCTAATTCCTTAGTTACTGAATTTATTATTTTGGTACTAGTAAATATATATTTAGTTGAAATTCTTCTGTAAGGAAGTGTGAATGGAACAAATTTTTTGCTGCCCCCAAGATTCTTCTGGCTGGTCTAATAATGAAATAAACATGAGACAGATTAGTAAGAAAAATTAACCAAATTCAATGCATACATATGTATGGGAACCTCATAACACACACATATACAGGACATTCAATGATTGAAGGGAACATGAATGTATAAAATATCCTGAACTAAGGATGTGTGTGGTAAGGTACCTTGTACCTTGAGGACTTCAAAAGATCATTGTAGATGATAAGAGCAGATGTTCGGTAAATAAAAGTTTTGAAGCATCCATCTTATAGAAAAACTGCTGTTTGAAATTTTATCCTTGCCATTGGCTTCTGTAAATAAATGTTTGCTTGCTTAAATAATAAGGAAAATGAGGCTATTCTCACCCCAGAGAGGCCATTAAACCTTCCCTGGACAAAATTATCAGTGCTGGCACCAGGCCAGGCCTTTGGTTGAAGTCTCAAGGCCTCCTCAACACATAGGGGCCATTTAAGAACTTGCAAAGGGATGGGAAACATCCCATATTTGGGAGACAAAAAAGGTAAAAATATATAAATAGAGAACATTTCTGCATGTGGGGGCCCAGAATTTGAGAAACGTTTTCCTCTGGACTCACGCGTAATAAATGCAACTCCAAACTCTCCAAGCATGGTTTGATTATTCTGGTTTTCTGTAAGAGTTTGTCCTGCCATATAGATAGGTAAGACATAGTTATCGCTGCCCTGCCCAGGAGGTTGTTAGTTGGGGCTTAGTCCCTCTACCAAAAGGTTGCAGATTTGATTCTGGTCAGGGTACCTACCTAGGTTGTAGGTTTTATCCCTTATCAGGGAGGCAACTAATCTATGTTTCTCTCTCACTTTCATGTTTCTCTTTCTCTCCCTTTCTCTCTCTCTATAAATCAATAAACACTTATCCTTGGGTGAATATTAAAAGGAAAAAAAAAGTTGTGTCTGATAATCTCTTATGGGTAAGGCCTCTAATTCAAACTGTCCTAGGTAGTGGGAATGGGGAGGATGGAGGGAGTTTCTCTTGAGCCTACAGATAAAGTTGCCTTTAACTCAAAACAATCTGTATACCACAGAGCCTCATCTTGGGGTGACTCATTTTGAGTCCCCACAAAGTGATTTTCAGTCTTTATGTATATACTATATGTATATGCATGTGTATTTATATCAACTCATCTGATATCTGTCATTATTTTTATTCAATGGGACTTCAACTTCATATGGTTGGTGAGTGCTATTGCAGCTGACTTTGTGATGATTTTGAGAATTCCCCATAATAACCTGGTACCTATTTTGTCAAAGTCTGTCTCAAAAACAACATAAAAATAAAGAAAAGAAAAAGTCACATTGGTTCAGGAAATAAATGAAGTTTCCCTAAGTTAAATTGCAGAAATATTTTTCATCATTGATTATTTCTTCAAGGCTTCACTGTTTTCTCTATAGATTGGTTTCAAAAATTGATAGATGTTGAAGTTTATGATAGAAGATCTAGAAATGTTTTCCCTCTTCTCTTATCCAAAAATGGCTTTTCTTTTAAAAATTAATAAACTATAATCATCTAACAATTCATTCCATTAAATATTTAAATATGCTTCTCTCTGCTGCCTCCTTCAGGAAATGCATATTGCTGAGCAAAAGGTATTCTCATACTTCCCAGACCAGCAGAGTTCAAAGATACAGGTATTATTTTGTGATCCTAAACATTTTCCTAGAGTAGACAGGCATACTAAGAGGATAGGGCAAAAACAACAACAACAACAACAACAACAACAACAAAACATGTAAGGGCATATAGCAATTATTTCTGGATCGTAATAAGTATACAAACTAAGAAAAATAGTAATAGAGAAGAATGGACTGAAAAATTTAGAGAGTGGCCAGTTCTAATAAGGGGAATAAGAAAAAATGGACATGATTCAAAGGTGCGTTTGGCCAAATGAAAGGATGGATATTCATAACATTAAATGAAATTGAGGGTCAATAAGACAGAGTTTAGAAGGGTAGAATTGACCTTTATGAACATATGTGCTCTTCTTTAGACTGCCTGGCTTGAGAAAGTGCTGGTAACTCAGGAAGTTGTGGAAACACAAATTTGAATTCTCTGAGTTTCCTCTGCCTTTATCTATTAACATAGCAGTTGGTGCAGAAGGTCCAAGGTAGCTAACTTTAAAAACAAGCAAACACACAATAAGATAAAGCCTACGTAGACAAAGCTGCATCTCTAAAGTTGTATCAGTGTTTCAATTACTCCTGACTAAAAACATTTTGAGCATTTTGGGATGAAACAATGCTTGAACAAATTATCCACAACGAGAGAGTCAGACCAGCCATTCCCAGTCCAAAAACTAAAAAAACTGAAGGGGAATGATACCCACACAGGAACATCAACCCACATTGCAATAGAATTGAGTACTATTCAAATTTATCTACGATAAATAAGGTGGTTCATGGGCTTTCTGATCACGCCACTCATTATCTTATTTTAAGGCTCTTTCCAGTCAACCTTCATCTTTCATGTGTCTCTTCCATTTTTTTTTTGCACAGCTGTTTTTAACTTTTCTCTAAATATGCCAAATTTAATTCTTTTTTTTTCTTTTCTTTTTCTTTTTCTTTTTTCTTTTGCATAAAACTTCCCAGTTTTTTTGTGGTCTTCTGAACCCCTAACTTTGATTGCATTATTAAAAGATAAATCTTGAGATTTGGACTACTATTTTCAAATGGGGAAACTGAACAGTCATTGAAATTTATCAAGGAGAATTTCAGAGAATAATATATATTAAAATCTTAGCCTAGAAAACTGGGCTGTCCTGTGAATTATCCTGATTCCCCAGGGAGAACTTTTGAAGAGAATTAAAGGCCTCCTAGTTATGTATTCCAGCTCTATAAAACTTTGAACAATGAAGGTTCTCAACTGTTACATATATAAAAACAAGGGTCTTCTCTCGGTGTTACTTTGAGGGCTCACTAATATGTAACATGCATTTATATGTCCTATCTTTTAAAAATTTAACTTACACTGTTGTTGGTACTGTTACTATGTGTTCTAGACTGAACTTTTAAAAGTTCTGAATTTTAATCATAGTTATATCCCCAATGCTTAACACAATATATGGAAAACACTAGAAATGATTAATTCCTTACATATTGTGTGTATGTGTGTGTGTGTGTGTGTGTGTGTGTGTGTGTGTGTAAGGAATTAACTATTTATTCACATTACTTGACTCTATTGATTTTTCCCTTTGAAAAGACTGGAAAACTGACATTAAGAGAAAATTTCAGTTAAATTGAAGTAATACAGTCATAAATCTGCAGTAATACTTGTCAAAAAGTAAAGAAAATAATGTTATGCTTAAATATGTATAGCTTTATATCAAAACTAAGTAAATAACTGAATGTCATTCCTTTATTTGTGCTCATTTCATGTTCTTTTCTCAAGTTATTGCTTGTGCTATACTTTCATGCATCTCATTTGAATAGTATAAGAGTTATCTTTTAGTGTATGTGAGTATTAAAAGCCTCTTTATTTTTTTATATCCTCACTAAATATCATGAGAGACCACTAAGTTTAACAAAGTTAAAAATAAATGTGTAATTTCAGAAAATATTGAAAATTTTATCTGAATTCATGATAAAACTTATTTTAAGATACATATTATGCCCTAATAACATATACCTTTACCACTTGACAATTATATTGAAACTAGAGGCCTGGTGAATGGAATTCATGCCCAGGGTAGGGATGTCCCTCAGCCCAGCCTGCACTCTCTCCAATCTGGGAACTCGAAGGATGTCTGACTGCCCATTACAACTAAATGGGTAGACAGACATCCCTCTCACAATCCAGGACTGCTGTCTCCCAACTGCTCACCTGCCTGCCTTTTTGATTGCCCCTGACCACTTCTGCCTGACAGCTGATCACCCCCTAACCACTCCCCTGCCAGCCTGATTTGCCTAACTGCTCCCCTGCAAGCCTGTTTGCTCCTAACTGCCTTGCCCTGTAGGCTTAGTCACCCCTAACTGCTCTCACCTGCAGGTCTGGGTTCCCCTCAAACTGCCCTTCCCTTCAGGCTTAATCGCCCCCAACTGCCCTCCCTTGCAGGCCTGGTCCCTCCCAACTGCCCTTCCCTGCAGACTTGATCACCCTCAACTGCCTTCCCTTGCAGGCATAGTCCCTCCCAAACACCTTCCCCTGCTGGCCACCTTGTGGTGGCCATCTTGAGTCCACATGGGGGCAGGATCTTTGACCACATGGGAGCATCCATCTTGTGTGTTGGAATGATGGTCAATCTGCATATTACTCTTTCATTAGATAGGATAGAGGCCTGGTACATGGGTGGGGGCCAGCTGGTTTACCCTGAAGGGTGTTCTAGGTCAGAGTGGGGGTTCCCTTGGGGTGTGGTGTAGCCTGGGCAAGGGGCCTGGGATCTGGGATTTATTTATCTTCTATAATTGAAGTTTTGTAGCCTTAAGAAGAGCCCAAGATAGGCAAGAGCTACAGAAGCTTGGCTTCCTCCATCACCAGGGGCAATGCTAGCCTCCTGCTCTCTCCAGCTCTGTGGCTGCCACCATTTTTGTTGGGATTTATTTATCTTCTATAATTGAAATTTTGTAGCTATGAGTGGAGGCCTGGGCCCACCAGGGTGTGTGGAAAGCTTTGCTTCATCCATCGCTGAGGAAACCCAAACCTCCCTGGTGCTCACTCTGTGGCCGCAGTCATCTTGGTTGGGCTTAATTTGCATACTTGCTCCTGATTGGCTGGTGGGCATTGCCTGTGTGCGTGGCTGTGGGTATAGCAGAGTGATGATTCATTTACATTTTACTCTTTTATTAGATAGGGTGATTCAGTAAGAATCACATTTATGTATATAAGGTGTTTTAGAGACATTGCTTTTTAATAGCCATAAATCATTATATTTTATTTTTTTAATTTTATTTAATATATATTTTCTCCTTTCTGTTCTTCCACCCAAATAAATAAATAAATAAATAAATAAATAAATAAATAAATAACAGAACACTTATTTATGGTATACCTGGTTGGTAAAACTAGAATATTGCATTTTCAAAACGTATTTATAAACAAGTTAACTAAATAGTATTATATCATTGTGAACAGCAGAACATCCCTCTTTTCTCAGACTAATTATTTATTCATCTCATTGTTCTTGTTAGTGTTCATTATGTCAAAGGGTAAATCGTAGTTTGGCCCCCGGATATTTCTTAGGTACAAAAGTATTCTTCCAAATTTTTGTTGTTTTAGATGAAATCTAAAAGGTAAATCATGTAAAGACAAAGAATTATAATTCCTACTACCTAATTCAATCCAATTGCAGATTAAGTAAAGGCAACAGCAGATAAAATGCACAGTAAATGAGAAGGACTAGAAAATTAAAAAAAAAAAAGTTACAATGCCCTCTTATTCCGGTCTTCTAAATGTGAATTGGATGCTCCAGGATATTGCCATAATTTTATTGTGTTCACGCTTTTTCAAATCCCCAAAATATTTATTTTCTAAATTGATACAGGTTTATTTTGAGTTTGTGATTGAATCAATACCACTGATTTTAAGAATTGGGAGTTAAAAATGAAAGAAATACAAAATGTACATATAACTGGTTTCCTATGAAGTATAGGAGGAATAACTCATAAAACCAAGCCAATTTGTTGGCTAAATTATCTACTATTCAAATTAGGCATTGCCCCCTAATTCCAAAAAGAACCCAAGAAGTCCACACAAATGCCATAAAAATCGTACAGTGAAACCCTCACACGTGTGGTTTTATCTGCACATATTCTTTTTCCAAAGTGGAAATAGCCTCCTTCTGAGGATAGAAATCTGAACAGAAATCCCATCCTTGATTATCTGCAGAAGCTACAAAGCACTTACGGGCCTATTCAACCATCAGATAGGCAGAATTGTAGGGAAGTCCATTCCTGAAATGTATCTTTATTTCCAGATGTACTTATTGCCAATGTTATTTTAGCTCTTAGAGAATCTTAAAGAGATAAAAGCAGTTGGCTCGATGTTCTAAAGATGATGGCAGTAGCCTGCAGCTTACATAAACAGTATAGGTCCATGGACACAGCTGCAATAAAGCAGAATCTCTCACGCACAGCTTATGTAAAACTTAATACCCGCAGCCTGGGAGATACTTTTAAACATTTGCTAAAATTACTTTACAAGCAGGCATGTTCACAATAAACTCATTGTAATGGAGAAATAAAGCAAGGATACAGTATAACCAAAGCAAGAAATTCTCCCAAACACTCCATTGAAGCATCTAAATAACAATTATCTTAATGCAGTTTACTAAGTTTCCTTACATGAAGATCTCACATAGAGCTTTCTGGTATAGACAATTCTCTTATTAAATTTAATGTTGTTTCCAAAAGCTTTCATGCTTTTAAAAACATCTAAATGAGTCTCTCTAAGCTATTTGTTTTCCAGCTATCTGTGCTTGCGAATGTGTATCTGTAGTATACGTACAACCACATGTACATATGTTCCTTAGCAGTTAGTTTGTTTATGAAACAAAGCTTATTACTGACTGGGCATCATTGGCCAGAGGGGTGAATTGTTTGTATCAGAAGAAGAAAAGTTATCAAGACATTTGTGTGTGATTAGTGAATGAATCAATGTCCATTTCAAAATTTACACTAGCATCAAACCAAACTGCCTGGGTATTCTCCCAGTGAATTCCTGATTTCTCATCATTCTCCATTAGAAAAAAAAAAAACTGAAGGGGAATGATACCCACACAGGAACATCAACCCACATTGCAATAGAGTTGAGTATCTTAGCCACCAGCCAGATTTCTGGGAGACAATGGGAGGATGAAGGGCCGGTGAATTGTCCCACTAATCTTGTTTTGAGAACTTTCACTTTACTCAATGGATCCTATCCCTACTGCATTCAGCATGAAGTTGTGGAACTGACCTTGAACTTGGTACTGGGTGATAACCATGAAAGGACCCACCTTGTCCAATAAGGGAAAAATACAAAAAAAAAAAAATATATATATATATATATCATACACACACACACACACACACACACACACACACACACATACAGATATACCCATACATTTAAAGTTTTTTTAAAGACTATATTTTAATATCCTATGGAAATGGTTAATCTTATTTCTTATGGAAATACTGGCCAAAAATATGTGGAAAATATTAATATGTGCCATCTTGGTCCATAAGTGCTACATGCATATTCTATTTGCCTTTTCTCCCTTCCTGTCTCAAGGAGGTGTTGAAAAGTGTTGCAAATTTCTTGAGCCTTGAGATGGAAGCTGCTCTCTCAACTCTACATCATGAACCACAGTACTGGGCAACAAAACAAGAGTAAACATAATCTCTCTCTTTAAATCGCCATTATAGGAGTCTAGCTTACTAGCATTTGTTGGAGTGATACAAATTGCACCCTTCTGATAAAGTTTTCATAAAAGGAAGGCAATTTGCATAATTACTTTAAAATGCATAATTACTTTAAAATGTTTTTTATTAAAATGCACAGAAATGTAATATCTAAACTAGACTAAAAGTATCAAATGTACAGAAATATATTAAATATTCTATATCATAAAAGGCTAATATAAAAATTGTCCCCTCTACTATAAGTTTGACCAGGGGGCGGGGCCAGCCAGCCACTTGCCCTCGGCCCCTTCCCCCCACCAGTCAGAAAACAACCATGCACAAATTCATGCAGCAGGCCTCTAGTATATCTCTAATGAACATTATGTTGCAAAATTGCACAGACAGTTTAACATTTTGTTGTTTTTGCTGTTAATCCTGGCCAAAGAACATTTTCCATTGATTTTTAGAGAGCGTGAAAGGTGAAAGGGAGGGGGACAGACAGAGAGAGAGAGAGAGACATCGATTGGTTGCCTCCCACATGAGGAGCCTGCAACTGAGTTATGTGCCTTTGACCAAAATTGAACCCAGGACCCTTCAGTCCAAGGGCTGACACTCTATTCACTGAGCCAAACTGGCCAAGATGAAAGTGTAACATTAAAAAAATAATAATAACCATCAACTCTGAATAGCCCATGCAATGCTAAAGTACCTTTATTGTTTAAACTACTTTGGTTGAGTATCAATGAAGAATTCCAGTGAATACCTGAAAAAATAAATTTAAACAGCCACCAATTTCTTTAGGTTTACATATGTCTGCAGTTATCTGAGGAAATCATTAATCTTGACTAGGTTGCTCTCAGCTGGTCTGCTTCCCTCACAACAAAACCAAACAAAAACATCATCACTCAGGGCTTTGTTTTTTTATACAAAATAAAAGCATTTTTAGAAAGCAAAGACTGATGCTGTTGCTGATATTGTTAATTTTTTAAATTATATTTCAGGATATACAAGAATTTTCATTTTGAATATCGTTTTCAAGAAATGCTTGGGTCCTCTGACTGTGAGAGTGATGGTAAGGGGAGGCTAGATTTTTCAAGTCATCGAACTCCACGCATTGCAGCATTTATTTAACACCAGTTGTGTGAGTCAAGACATTGTTCAGCATTTCTCAGCTTATTCTCCGGAGTGTACTGACCAGCTCGAACCCTGCGGAAAGGTAAATATAACTGAAGTGTTCGCAGAGGTGATGGGAAATCAGTGCCTGGAAAGAGCACTTAGCTATGTTTTTAACCATAAATGTCAAAGAGCAGGACCATAAGTGTTTCTCTCTGTTTCTGGAAAGCGTTCTGAATTTGAACACCTTTCTTTATGTTTTCCCTGGGGCTCGGGAATGAGAAGAGATGGGTAGTGAACGGACCTTCCCGAATTTATTG
>JAAGEH010000045.1:5902963-5990542 GCA_011751065.1 Lasiurus cinereus | reverse complement strand
TAAAATTGACCTTGAAGAGTAATTTTATATCACTAACCATTTATTTGAATTACTTTTTCAATTATTTATCCCGTTTTTATAACATTAAAAAATGCATGAAGAATGAAGACATGTAGCACTGCCTCATGGCTATGGCTTTATTATTTTCCTCCTATTTCCATAATCTCCATTTCTGTAAAGTAACAACTAAATTATTTAGAAAAATGAGATCTTACATGGATTTGTTTACATTTTTAAAAGCTTATATTAAAAATGAAAAATGTAGACATAGACTTATAGACTGGGACATAATTCTTTTGATGAAGGATATTATTGTGTTCATAAACAGTAATATTGTGAAAATAATTGCTTTAGTCAAGATACAAATTATCCATTTTTTAGCCCAACTGGCATAATATTTAAAAGAACATTCTTTACAGCTATAAAACCATCATTTATTAAAGGAAAATACTTTTATCTAATGTGTGCTTATTTTTTACGAAGGATATAAAAGTGAATAATTAATTTAGAATAATGAATGGTGCTGCCACTTATAAATAGTATTACTATTTCTTGATAAGAAAGAATTACATAAGAATCTCTGCATGATACCTTAGCTAGCCTAGGACAGAACTGTTCTAAGAATACTTGCATTGCCCATTCTTGACATAGTTACAAAATTCTGCCCTATGTTTCTTACATATGGCACACATTTGTGAGGTGTAGGTAATGCAACTCGCTAGCCAATGATTAAGAGGGGGAAACGATATCTTAGGCTCCTGAACAAGCATGTCAATGAACAAGTTATTTATTACAAAAGAGTACTCTAATTTAAATTGTACATTAAGTATACAGAGTGACTATGAAAGATAAAATTATACAGCTGGGTACACTGGATAAATAAAGTTAAGTCCTAGATTCCACTAGGGAACAAAAAGCAGGGTGATTGTGAATTAGGTTTATTTGATCACTGAATTCCTCACTGCTCTCCCTCTTTTGTTCAGAAATGAAATCAGATGAGACAAGTAAAGTCTCTAACTTGATGAAAAGTGCTTTTATATGCTACAAAATCATAGTTTTCTATCAGGCCTGTGCATAGGTCTTGACACTGTTTCATAGCAGAAAGCACCATGATCAATAAGAACAAAAATAATGCAGAAAACAGATGAAGAAACAGGTTGGTATGTTAATTATTTCAGTCATTAAATAGATCTGAAAAGTACATTCTTTATATCATAACTGGTTGCTTTTGAAATGAGTAATTAGATAAAGATTACACCATTTGCACACTCTATTATTAATGAAGATTTGGAAAGTATTTGCACCATAATTTTGGAACATATACACTTAAAAATATTTAAAAAATAAAAACAGATAATACTATCTATATGCATAAAAGTCTAAGTGACCGACCATCCAATCAACCATCTGACCATCCAACAGACTAGCTGGCTGATATATATGATACACACTAACAATTTAAAAATTAACGTTGACTTCTGCATTCATTTGGAAATATTATATCTATAGATAATATTAAAAATATATCTAAATGTGCAATTCTTCATCCTAAAAATGAGCACATTCATAAATTAAATGAAGAAATTTTGGATATACCTGATGGAGATTGTCACACTTATTTGAGTGATGAATCCATCGATTCAAAGGATGATTTCAAAAAGGAAAATTTTCCCATCAAATTTCTTAATAGTATTACTCCTTAGGGACCATGTCATAGATTAAAATTAAAAGTGGGAGTAATCATCATGCTACTGAGAAATCTTAATAGTAAATGGGATCTTTTTAATGGCACTATATTTATTATCAAAAGATTATGACCTAATATAATAAAGCTGAATTATTAACAGGATCTGTGGAAGGAGAGGTTGTTCTGATTCCAAGAACTGATTTGTCCTCAGCTGACACTGGTCTCCCATTTAAATTAGATAGTTTACCGTGATACCAGCATTTGCAATGACTATTAATAAATCACAAGGACAAACTGTAGACAGAGTAGGAATATTTCTACCGGAACTCGTTTTTGGACATGGTCAGTTATATGCTCGCGAACCGGGGAGAGGGACTAAGAGGTGCTCCATGCACCTCCTGGTGAACAGTCGTTTGGTCATTACGGGGTTACGGTGTTACGGCCACTGGCCTTTTATAATATAGATAGTAGATTCTTGTTATATTAGTGCTAGTGTATAAATTACACAACCATTGCTCCATGGGAAGAAACAAGGATGGGTTCTTGGGAGTTAGACCTGGTCACTGCATCATTATCTAACCCATCAATATGTTTATGTGTATTTCCACTTAAAGACACATATACAGTATATTGTTGATTCATTAACATGGAAGTGATAGACAAGTTTATTATAACCCAAGCCTAAAGGGGGCATATCTCACACAGTTATATTGTCTGTAAAGCACATCACAGCCTTCTCCAACAGAGCAAAAACAGACTACACTTAGGAAATATTTTAGACATTGAAATGATCAGCAAAAGAAGCTCAGAAATGCAAAAACCATAGCACTAATTAGACCACAGACAGGACACGTGTTTACAGTAATGAGAAGTGATACAAGTTTTTGTGGCCAGAAATATGCCATAGGAACTTAACTCGTGTTTATACCCATTAGCCTATGGTAAAATTGCTTAAAGCCACAATTTCCAAGAACCCATTGATGAAATTCAGTGAAGACTTAACTACCTTGCAATTTCGCAATGCTAGCCATTGGGCAAGGGGTTCTGAAGTCTCAGATCGCGTTTTGGAAGAGAGGGCCAGGCCTGTAGGAGTGTAATGGCTCCTTGGACTGATGGGCCACGTCAGGCTTTTCTAAAGCCCTGGACTGAAAGGGACAAAGCCAGCGAAGGAATATTAGCACACGTTAAGCCTCTTAATGCTTCAAGTGAGGAAACTAAGATCCATGGCTGAAAGAAACTTTTCTATTCAGAATCCAGCTAATGACATAGAAAAATCTTTAATTAAGTGCGGGCCTCCTGCTAATGTTTTCAGGTCCTGACAGAGGGATGAAGAAAGTTTTCCAGTTCACAACATGCCCATCCTTACTCCTCACACCTGGCTCCATCCTACTCTCTGGCTGGTTGCCTAAGTACAGTGGTATCTCAAGATAGGAGTTTAATTCATTCCGTAACCTTGAGGCGTGGGAAACTATGAGATGCTCGAGTCGCTGTAAACTGGTGGGTCGTGTGCAGCTGGCCAATCCACGCAATTACTCCTATCTCAAATGTAACTCGTATTTCAAAGCAAAAATCGCTCGCTCAACGGCTCATATCTCAAAAATCTCATATGTTAGGGCACTCGTATCTCGAGGTACCACTGTAAAACATTTGGATAAGAAAATCCACGTGATCATGCTCCATCTACAGCCCCCATCTACCTGCCTTCCTGGTCATTCCTTAGGCCCAGGAGTGTGCACCCGGATGAAGCTCTCAGAAGAGAAGGCAGCGGTCCAGGGACTCTGAAGTCACAGGTCATGGATTTTAAGAAAGGGCCAGGTCTGTATGCGTACAATGGCTACTGGGTCCTCTCTTTCAAAGCTTGTAAGGCTTTTCTAAAGCCCTGGTCCAAGAATCGTGGCCCTCTTGCTTAAGTCACAAGACAGTGCTGCCTAAGTGTCTTCACTCACTCCCGATGTCCTTTCAAACCCTTCCACCTTCATTATAAAATTGTTTACTTATTTTATATCTGCCTTCTTTCTTTATTTGGAAGTAGGAGATGCAAATTTGTTGTGTACACTCACCCCTCCTTACCGTTTTCTAACCAGGTATTTCATCTCTTATTGAATGTCTGTCTCATTCTAATATTTATTTTCCTTCAGGGCCATAAAATATTACATGGTCACCGAATATGTAATGTGTTTCCAATATTAAATGAAACAATCAATATACTTGTATGAAAATTGAAGTTTTATTTAAAAATACATGAAAAGGTAAAATACGAAATGAGTTGTAAAAATAGGTACAGTGAATCATGAGCTCACAAGTTTTAGAAAACATATAAATGAATAATAAAGTATTAAAATAAAAAAATATAAAAATGAACACAAAGAAAAAAATTAAAAGTAAAATATAGAATAATATATACAAATGCCAGAAAATGTTATGATATAATCAGGCTTACTAATCATAATAAAATTGAAGAGAAAGGGGAAGGAAGGAGGCAAGACATTTTATACCTTTCAAACTGATAACATTTCCAGCTGGCCAGCATGGCTCAGTGGTTGCACATCCACCTATGATCCAAGCGGTCATGGTGTGATTCCTGGTCAGGGCACCTGCCCGAGTTGTGGGCTCAATCCTCAGTGGGGGGTCTGCAGGAAAGAGCCAAATGCTGATCTCTTAATGTTTCTATCCCCCCCTCCCTTCCTCTCTAAAATAAAAAATATATATTTTTAAAACCTGATACATCTCAAAACTATGGTTATGCCATGCTAGTAAGTGAAATTGGCATCAATAGGTGCTAGAAATATAAGCTGATAATAACCTTTCTGGAAATCAACCCACAAACCGAAGCTATTAGCTATTCTACTAAGTCAATGTATAGAAGCCTAACCTAAGCATCTAAATATAATTTCATATATGATATATGACTGAGAAAAATATGAAAACACCTAAATATTCTACATTAGGAAAATGACAAAACAGTAGTAGATCTATATAAAATCAGAGCATCTTCCCCCAAATACAAGTTTTGAACCTGCCAAATTTTTCCAAAGTGAAAGTTTGTCATACATTTGTCATACATTTCCGGAGATCAGTGAACACTGACATTGTAAACTTAAATTTTAATAATATTCAGAAAGGGGCAGTGATGATGCAACGATTCCTGAACCTCCTTTTCCCATTTGAAACACTGAGTCCAGTTCAGGTACCATTTCCCCATCCAAGCTATAGACCTCAATTAAACTAATGTTTTTAAAAAATGCACACATATTTCTGCATGCACTATTATTTGAATGGCATCATAGCCCACAACAGTCTCTAAAACCGGCCTGTTATGAGTCCCTTATGCTCCTGGTATTTGCTATCCATTCAGAACTCTTTTCTTGGATGGGGCCTTTCCCCTCCTGAGTCAATGCTCTATCGAAGCAGGTGTTTTGAAATAAAATCCTGGCAGGTTCCCTTTTATAGGTACATTTAGCATCTTTCCTTTCACCTAAGTGCAGTTGAAGTTTGCTTGGGGGCAGCTCTCTCCCCTCTCTGCCACTTTAAACCAAACCCCGTGTCATGCTAGTATTCTTTGAAAAGCATCTCACCTGCCCTCAGGAGATCCTAGATCAAGAGAGCACACAGCTTTCTTCAAATACATCTTTATTTGATCTCTTTGAAGTCGTGGTAGATTATTACCGGCTGATCCAGTCTTAAAATCTAGTTATGTCCTGCATGTATAGTCTAGCACCTCTTTAGTACAGTATATGGGGGCACCTGACCCAATATAATATTATTTTTAGCCCATGGCAACTTAGCAAAGCCAGGACATGTCAAAGTGGGTGGTCAATTATTGCTTCCGATCCAGTGTTTAAATCTTTTGATGTGTCCTATATGTGTGGTCTCTCACCTTTACAGTATGTAGGTACTTTTAAAACTTTTATTGATATTGCCTTCTGAGGCCTCTGCTAGAACAAAGGCACTTAGAGGTTTGCAATGACTTATTGCTGGATGAACCAGGTTTCAAATCTCTGAGAGTGTTCTAAAATCTTAAAATCTTAAGATGCCCTTCATGTGTTTTCAACCACCTCTTTAAGATCCTGGAAAACTTATCACAATGTTATATTGCTCTTGGCCTCTGGGGCCTCAGGTGAAATCAAAACAAAATCTGTCCCATTTCAATATATATATATATATATATATATATAATGTATATCCTATATAATAAAAGGCTAATATGCAAATTGTCTCCTCCACCAGGAGTTTGAGCAGCAGGCAGACCGGCCAACTGCCCATGTTCCTTACCCCTGGCCAGGCTGGCGGGACCACCCCCTCCCATGCACAAATTCATGCACCAGGCCTCTTTTACATTGTGTGTCACACACACACACACACACACACACACACAACACACACATACAATGAGTGGCCAGATTATTATACCTTCAGAGATCATAATAATCTCACCACTCAGTGTGTGCGTATACACACACACAATCTGCATGGTATAGAACATGTGTATTCCATACCAAGTAAATTGTAGCAGATTGAATGACAAGTTTGTTTTTTATTACTCAGAAGTACAATATCCATCCAAGTCAAGAACGTGATTAACACAAAAATGCAGAGGTTCCATGCCTGTCATCTTTGTTTTCATCTTTCAATAGATAAGACACAGTCTGTTGCTCTAATAGTTCTCTAATATTATTTTCACCAATAGATTCTACTTTATTGTCACTGTCTCAGCCTGCAGCCCTCTTTCCTCTCTAAATTCTGTAATATAGAGCACCATAATTGCAGGCAACTTTGTATTCTTAACTTTATTAGTTTTCACAAATAATTATATTAAATAAACAAAGGTTCACTCTCTCCTTCTGAGGAACTTGAAATACTCCCTTGAAAAATTGTTTATTCTCTACTCTTTGAGGATCATTTTGCTGTTCAAATATTCCCGATTTCTCTGTTTCCTCACTTCCATTATTCCTTGAACATTTTGGCACCTGGTTCACAATCACTGTCTCTATCCTTAGATACTATTGCATCGCTCTGAACAGATATAGGTGCCCATACAGAAATTCCAGAAAAATGACCAGATTATTGGTTTTATGACTTTTTTTATGTCCAATGACCATTTGGACTCTCACTCATCAATCCACTTCCACGATTTCAAGTTTGACCTTCTCCTTACCTAAAATGAAGTATTCCCATTCTAGATCACACACATTCAGTGATTTCCAGCCGTGCCAACAGCCCATTTATTGTCCAGGTACTTGATTGGAAATTATTGGTTAGCAACTGGGACCTCTATAAATTTCTCCCCATCTAACTTTTTTCTTTCTTTTTAACTTAACATTATCCAGCATGGGTTCCATGGTATGTGATCTCAAGGATATCCTTGCAAATATCACAAACTCTCTTGTTTCTCTGTTATTCATATTGATCCTGTCAAACAATACAGAAACCTTGAATGGCCTAAACTATCATAATGCTGCATGTGCTTAACCCCAGCAGGAGAACAGTGTTCGATAATTTCGCACATGAGCTCTTATAAGGCTCCTCACTCACAAGGCAGCTCTTGGGACCACCCATCTATCTCATTCTCCACAAAATGTTTTCATCTCCTCTCTTCAAATTATAAGACTTGCACATCTCTTGCACTCTATAAGATGATTTTGTCATCTACTTGTCAAAAAAACCAAACCAAACAAAACAAAACAAAACCAACCCACAAGAATCATGAGTAGGCTACAGATATTTGACCCTGCAAACTATAAGCATAGTCACATCTCTAATATCATCTTTTCTGAGGTCAATTGCCTTGCTTCTGTATTGCAGTCGACACATTTTTCTGTCTTCAGTGGAATTTCATTACTGATTTTCCCTAATTTGTCTTGTGTACTCAATCTTTAATTCTCAACTAAAATCTCACCATTATTTTATTAACTTACTTTGTTTTAACCAAAATGGTAAATGCATTGGATAACAATGGTTCTTTCCTATTTTCCTACAGAATGGAATAAAACAAAATAAAACACCTCAGAGATACAAATTCACATGTTGGAAAGTACCTAGGTCTCTGAAATAAACAGCAAAGCACAGCCAGTCATTTGCTGTCATATTGATAGTGAAGTGGACAAGAAATAAACTATTTTTATTGTTTTGAATTACTAATATTGTGATTCATCACTTATAATGATACAACACCTAGCATTATATTCACTAAATTGCAAACCATTAACTTGAAGTATTAGTATGGTTATATGTACAAAACACATCAAGACTGTCAATAAATAATAAATATAGTCAAGATTCATTTACATACATAATATATTTGCAATAATTCAGAGAAAATAAGTATTAATTATTACTATATAGAAATTTTACTTTCTTTAAAGATACATTACTTTGAAATATAAATGCTTCTTAATGTGAAAAATAAAAGAGAATTTAATTCACAACCTCCATTAATTTTATAAAATGTGGTTTTCTTAATTAACTTTGACTTTCACTATTCAATGCCCATCCATCTTTCTTTTCATATTTGTTAATGCCATTACCATTTATGGTAAATAGAAAAAAAAAACTACCTTTATTGGAAGTACTAGTGGCCCGGTGCACAAAATTTGTGCACCACAGGGGCGGGAGTCACTCAGCCTAGCCTGCACCCTCTCCAATCTAGAACCCCTCAGGCATGTACGACTGACTGACAGTAAGTACAACACAGATGAGTAAGAGCCTATAATCTGATAAATACAATTATTGGAAGGTAGTGTTTTGAGGTATTATTACATATTTCCACACATTCTCCTTTGTTTTCTATTTTTCTTTTTCCAAGATAAGAAGCTGGTTCTACCTTTATTGCTAATGAAGAAAGATTCAACAGAACATTCTGGATGGTGGCTTCCTTGATGTAGACATAGGTAAACATTTACTGAGCTCTACAATTGAGATTTCTGTATTTTACCTGGACATTTGGCTCTTGTGTTGGCTTCTAACCCACAGATTAGAATCATTCAGGGACACTTAAAATTTACTGTTTACTGTTGGCTAGATAGTCTCCAAATCAGCAAAATCAGAATCTATGGAAATTGAACAGAATTGGAACACTAATTTCTGAAAGGGTAGACTTGTTGTTTGGAATATTTTACACACACACACACACACACACACACACACACACACACTCCTCAAGTAATTCCCATGAGCAGCTATCATTGAAAATCAACCACCAAGGGAATTTAAAGTCTTTGTAAGGGAGCAGAATAATTCAGGCACAATAAGTAGACAATTGTTGCTAGAGACAGCGGGAATTGTGGGCCTTCGCTCATGCCCTACAGCAGCCTAAAAAGCCTCACCCTGCCCGCCTGGACTCCCTGGGTCCCCAACAAAACTGGGCTTTTTGGACAGGACCTGGTGCTGCCCACCCCACCTCCCTGTGCCACCCCCTATCCAATGAACCAGGATCCCATGGTTAGGGCCTCACACGGCCTGCCCTGACTCACCAGGCCCCCAATGGACTGGTATTCCATGGTTGGAGCCTGGTGCTGCCCACCCCATCTCTCTGGGCCCCCAATGAAACATGAATTTGTGCGTGGGGCCTGACACTGCCCACCCTGCCTCCCCGGGCCCTCAGATGGACCAGGACCCCATGGTTGGGGCCTGGCCCTGCCCACCCTGCCTGTGTATGCAAATTTACCCACCATCTTGGTTGTGTTAATTTGCATATCATTCCTGATTGGTTGGTGGCATAGTGGAGGTGTGGTCAATTTACATGTGTGTCTATTATTAGGTAAGATAATATAACATCATATTCGGTTTAATCTCATCTGATTTCAAATATTACTGTAAGCATTTTCTTAATGCAGTTCAAGAAACATAATGTAACCTTTATAATTTAGTTCCCATATGACTTACATTGCATTATAAATATATTCCATTTCTTTTCAGCTTTATTGAAAAATAATAACAAAATTTAATATATTTAGAGTGTGCAGTGTGAGGATCTAATATACAATGTGAAATGATTACCACTACCAAGTTAATTAACACATCTATTACTTCATTTACTTAACTTTTATTTTTTTGTGTGTTGAGAACACTTAAAATCCACTCTTAAAATTTGAACTATGTAATACTATATTATCAACCATAGTCCCATGTTCTATATTATGTCCTGAGAATTCACTTTATATATAACTTAAAATTTGTACACTTTGGTCTCCCCATATCTTTCACCACTCTGCCCTTGGAAGCCACATTTGTCTTATTTCTATGGGATTAGCTTTTTAATTTTGGAGTTGTGTTAGAGTTCTAAATCCATTCACCTAATTTTGTAACTTGTTCAAGTGACAAGGTTCTCTAGCATGCATATCCTTAATGTATTTTCTAATAATGTATGTATTGAGTGCTTATATGTAATTGCTCATGTATTTTCTTATAATACTGTTCTTAAATTTAAGACAGCTCCAAAGAAGGAGAATATACTTTTTTCTGGAGCAATGTGTTCATTGTTATCATTATTTTACATAAGAAAGAGGCAGAACAGGCAAAACTCCAATAATGTACTCTGCAAAAAAATCTATATATAAAACTTAGTAACCTATTTTAAGAAAATATTTTATTTGCTATCAGAAATAATTAAAAATGAAACATTAGCATGAAAACAAAAAAGAAACAGAGCAATGAGATACACAAAATCCAACTCATTTATCTCTATAATAATAAATAATATTTTCAAGATCATTAAATATTATTGTATTATAGAAAATCAAAAAAATATATATAAAATTATTTTTTCATGGAGTATAAAACACCAATCATGGATGTTTATTTTTGTTTTCTTTTGTTTTGTTTTTAAATGTATTTTTTTGTTTTCAGAGGGAGAGGGAGAGGAAGAGATAGAAACATCAATATTGAGAGAGAATCATTGATCGCCTACCTCCTGCACACCCCCCATCGGAGATCGAGCCCACAACCCAGGCAAGTGCCCTTGACCAGAATCAGACTGGAGAACCTTCAGTCTGCAGGCCAACACTTTATTCACCAAGCCCAATCAGCTAGGGCAGTAATGGATGTTTTTTATTAAGATCATGTTACAAAATAGATACACTCAACATCTACTTAAATTTCCGTTCTCAGCATTAGTGAAAACCTGCTTGCATATGATTAGAGAACATATTTTAATTGTATTTGTTAGAATATATATATTTCATTATTTTCATATTTACATATTTTTGAAGCCATTTATCAGACTTGTTCTCCTCTACTCTTGCTCCTGGAATTAATCTTGTCTGAAGCAACATTTTCATTGTTGGCAAAAACTTATAAGGAATTTTTCCTCTAATTTTGTAAATTTCAATTTTTTAAAACCATAAAATAGATTCAATAAACATTATCTTTCCAACTATATCAACAAATAGGATCAAAAAGGAGTATCTGACTAAATGGCTTGTTCAGAAAGTCACTTTGGTTGAATCTCAATATATGAAAATTCCCTAAAAATTAATTTTAACCAATTTATAGCATCGAGGCAGAACCTATTCTTTGAAAAGCTTTTGGTATGTCTTCTCTTTTGCTATCAATATTTATATGTTGTTTTCTGCTTGAACTACTTTTTTATTTTTTACAGATGGTATTTACAATCATCTATCTCTCACTTGTTATTGTCCCAAATTGAGAAGCTTATTTGATCAATTTATGTGAGATAAAGATGAGATTCGTTCATAATAGTAAGTAGAATCACAATAACATTTTTCTTATCACTGCCAGCAAAATAAACTCCTCAAATAGCAATCAAAAACTTGAAAATATCTATAGTGAGACCATTCTCATTTCAGATACTAAATATCTATAGTATCTGAAATGATAAAGGTTGAAAATCATTTGCATATCTTTGCAATCACTGTGCAATAAAATTATGGTTCAGTGAAACATTTGTTCTTGCTTTTATTCATAATGTACCTTTTATTTGGAGAGTCTTAAAATACTTGACTTTGTGTAAAATACAAAAAAAATGTAAGAAGAGTGTGTGTGTGTTCACATGTGTGCACATATCTTTGTCTTTTCAGTGTTGAAATCAAAACATTCAAAATTGAAGTGGTAGTTACTTCTTTCTATATTTACCTCTGAGTGCCCTCTTTTAATAAATATTTTTAAGAGAATGACAACAGGAATGAATAGAATAAAAACAGGGTTGCAATATTGACTGCAAAAAAATGTATTGCTACTCTTATGCCAGATTTCAAGACTGAGGTATGACAACAAATAGGATCAAAAAGAGATAAATAAAAAAATGTGATGACAATATATTGAAATATTTAAGACTTTATAATACAACATGGCCATTCTGTTTAGAAGGTGTGATGCAATTTAATGAGCTTAGTAATATAAGTATATTTAATATGCAGGATAGATAATGTTGAATTAGATGAAACAACCCATACTTAAATAATTCAACTTATATAAACAGTGATTCAAACTAACCTTATAAATGTTGATAGTTCACAAATTTAACATAAAAATTTTACCATTTTTCTCATTGGAGGTAAAATTGTGGTATATGCTATAGTTTTAAAAATAATAATACGTACTTTTACTTGACATAACTATACCCTATAATGAAGAATTTTTGAATCTATAAGGAGCAGGAGACATATCCTTGATCCATACATAAATGCATTGATTATTAAAATTGTATTAACCTATATGCATGCATAATTGAGTGCAATAGCTTAGTGCTACCTGATTGCAAATAAGTACTTCAATTTTTTTTAAGTTAGAGACCCAATTTTTATTTATTAATCATTGTATTATGTTCCATACAAACAACTGTAAACCTACTTTTGTCCCTCTCTCCTCATACATAGTAATATATGTGAAATTCCTGATTTTTTAAGTAATTTTGCTAATATTGATGCAAAGAATACCAAAAGATAACTTTCCTTAATTTGGAATCTTTTTACAATATTACGGACTTCTAATAATTGTTAGGCAGTTTTACTTACAGAAAAAAAATAATATTTCTGTAAAGGGTATTATATGAATGATGGGATGAGCAGGGATTAAGAAGATAATCATTTAAATCATGGACAGCGGAATGAGATATACCTAAATTTATCTACAGATTCTATCACCTGAAAGTTAGTTTATTCTTAGGAAATTTATTTAATCATTCCAATGTTATCTACATCTATAAATAAAGTAGTAAAACAAAATGGGTTAATTGGAGGAATAAATAAGCCAATTCATAAAAAATTATTTGCCAAAAATCTAACACATGATAAGTCTAACCATTAATTGTCTGGATCTTTACGACCAGGGCTGAGTAAATAATTTGCAGGGACCAGTGCAATATATATATATATATATATACACACATACATATGTACATATACATACACACACACACACACACACAGAGAGAGAGAGAGAGAGAGAGAGAGAGAGAGAGAGAGAGAGAGCCCCTTATTCAAAACACAAGAGAAGTACTTAAGATACATTTTTAAAGTCACTAAAATGTTGTTTCTTTTGCTTTGCTCAGAATGTCACAAATACCTTCCACTCTAGTGCCTATAAATGTTTCCTCTCCACTCATAAATTCAGTTTACACACTGAATTTACCACTATCTTGATCCTGAATATATCTCAAGGAAACTTTGATAAATACCCATTACCACTGTTAGTAACTATGTTCCTTTCACTGCTTTGAATCTAAATACTCAAGAAAGGCATCTCGTTTTCCATTCCATATTTTAGAACAGGTCAATGTTTGTTAGCCTTTACATATTTACTTTCTTTAAGTAGCAATTCATCATTCTTCTAATTAGCTCTGTGTATGTGATAGAGAGGGAGAGTCATATGGTATTCATCACTGGGGCCATTATTAGCTACAATGAGTCATTTTTCATCAGAACAACGTGTAGATAAGTTAGGTTGTGTGTATGGTGTGTGTGTGTGTGTGTGTGTGTGTGTGTGTGTGTTAACATGTGAAATATGGAAGGAGCCCTTTAACCAAAATAATTTAAGTTTGCAGAAATCTTAAAATAAAGGTGCTATTTAATTTATACATTTCATGTTAACATTGAATGTATACTAATTTATTTTAAATTTTATCAATTAAGGCCAAGGGCTTTGCTTGTAAGTCCTGTGTACTTTTTCTTTCTTTTTTTTATTTTAAACAAGCCATTCTCATAATTCCTCTTATGCAATTTTCCATTTCCATCTCTTTAAAGCACATCAAGCAATTACAAACATTTTTGTAAGCAATTTGTGTGCAGAATCCTTTTAAAAGTCTGTGATTTTTTTCACCAGTTTTTTGTAATTATCCAGACCACACTTACTTTGAAAGCATATGTCAAGAAACTCACCTTTACAGAGTTGTTTTTAGGCATACAACTTGCTTTTACAGAAGCAACTCTATTTTCAGACTCCTATTTTCATAAGTTTAAGTAACATTTAAATACATTATGTAAGTAAAAACACAAAAAACAACTGGTACAAACAGATTTAGGGATAAACACATCTGATACTTGGTACACATGCTACCGAAACAAGAGAGCAGAATGTGGAAGACAGAAGTTATGTGAACCAAAATCATACAACAAGCCATAGGCTTCAGTGAATATGTTAACAGAATGACTGGAAAAAAAAAGTATTATGTGGTATGTTGGCAAAATAGAGGTCATTTAAATGTTTTGAAAATTATGCTTTAATAACCTAAAGAATTATAAAACAGAAATAAGATAAATAGACATATAAGCAGTGAAAGAAGTATAAGATGGTTAGGTAGGAGAAATAACAGGTTATTTATCCATAAGATTATTCCAGATGTTGCATTCATTCCAGTTGTGATAAAATATAAATGTTTTAAGTTTTTAATGAATAAACTGAAATTATGCTATCCAAGAATAATGGTCTCATATTTTTAAAAAGCTGCACATCTTATAATTGGAACACATAATTAGACAGAGAGTGGATTATGTCAAATCAAGTAATATTTGATATAAAAGTGGAAAATAAGCTTTTTATTCCTTCTTCAATCTAGCTATTACTTTATTGGACAGGGTCATTTGGATACATTTCTGTCATAAATTCTGTCAGTTTTATCTGTTTATTCATGTTTGCATATACCTATATTCTTTGTTATTAAATTTCAGATGTTGCTTGCACACATAAAGGCTTTCTGGATGAGAAGAAAGTTTCCAAATAATGTTTAAAGTTGTATTGCTCATCAAATTAAAAGGAAAAGAAACCAAAGGTTAAAAGACAGGGACGTTTGATATTATACCCAGAGAACTTCGGTTCAGCTTTTTCTATGCTAGCTATGAATGATAACATATATCCCTAAAATTAGTATTTAATTGTGTGATATTCTTATCCCTTATCTCTTTAAATTGAACTTATTTTAGTCTAGTCTTACCAAATTTGTCTATAAATGGGAAGAGAAAGTTGAAATAAATGTGTGTTTTTTCCACAGCTACTAAATATGTAAACACTTTCGCCTTTTTAAGTCCACAAAATGAGATAATACTTACAGCTGAGATGATGAGCTGGCAATCATTTTTTTTTTTTAATTCACTATCATGAAGATCTGGAGGATGGAGCCCCAAACAAACCCGCAGTGAATGCTAAGTATTTGCAGTTTGGAAAATATAACAGAAATGATCAATTTGTTTTAAAATATTCTTATTCAAAGGCAAATTGTACCTTGGTAGGGGCTGGGGTGTGGCCTGAGATTCTGTGTTTTTAATAAGCTCCTAGGTCTTGTTCGTGTATCTGGTCAAGGAGAATCAACTGTGCTTGGAGCAGCACAATTTTAGGAGGTGGAGACGGATCCTGGCCCTCACTCAGTTCACATCAGACATTAAAAGGAGTGAGCACCACATCGCCTGTGTTCAGGCTCTGGCCCCTGACACTCCTGAGAGACAGGGACTCATTTTAACATATTTGTTATATGTGCCACTTAACACACACAGGTATGCCTCAACTTCCCCATCTGTAACAAAGGCATAACAACAAGGATTTTGTGAAATCAACAAGTTAATTCAAGTACAGTGGTACTTCGAGATACGAGTTTAATTCTTTCCATAACCTTGAGGCATGGGAAACTATGAGATGCTCGAGTTGTGGTAAACTGGTGGGTCTTGTGCAGCCGTTAATGTGAACAGTGCACTGCCCCGGAGGGAAGGTGATTAATGCTGGTGCCAGGCAGACCATCAGATATGGCCTGGAGACCCCCAACACATGGGAGCCTTCTTGACAGGCCCTTGAAAAGGACCAGAAGCATAATCTATATTTGTGCGACAAAGACCACAGGGAGATATAAAGGAAAGCCCCATGCATGTTTCTTCACTCAGATATGGAAGGCTGTTCCCTGAGACCTGAGTCCCTCGGTGTATTAAACAGCGTCTCTCCTCTTCTTTAAGGCGTCACTTGGTTTTTCTTTTGTCTTCTGTAACATCTTGGCATCAGAAGATAAATGTAGGGTGTCCCCCAAAATGTATATACACTTAACAGCTGATTGCTCAATTAATGACACTTTTCAGATTTAACCCATTGGAATTAATAATCATTCAAAGTGTATGCACATTTTTGCACACTGTATATACATATTATAATTACAAATAAATTATTACTGAAATATGTAACAATACTATTAAATTGTATATGTCTATTCTGTGGCTGATCAGGCCATCAAATAGTCATATGTTTTCTATGATGTTTTCTGTGTTTTTTGGAAATTATTACTATAGAGTGTAAATACTACTAATTTTCTTTCTCTTTTGAAAAAGTTGAATAGTAATGAATATTTATGTAATATTTGTAAATGGAAAGAAGCTGCTTTTGTTTATATTTAACTTTTATTAATACATTTTAATTGGATTGAGTGTTAATTTTATTATGTACTTTATTCACAGGATTCTAACTACTCATGATTAGAAAATATATTATTCATAATTAGAAGAAAGATTATTATTATTATTATTATTATTATTACATATCTTCTAATTTTTACTTTAATTTTCCTGTCTGGAATTTAATCTACTTTTCCTGGTATATTATTCTTGTACTATACTGCAAAATTTATTATTTAGCTATAGAGATTTTAATCTCATTTACATTTACTTTCAGAATTAACATGTTTAGTTTTTGTTAACTTAGGTGCATTTTTTTTTAAATTCTCATTTTCATGATATTATTCTTTCTCCATGAACTGATTTTGCTCTGGATTTTTCCTCTAGTATTCTACTTAGGGAAAACATATCACATTAATTGTTAGCTTTCTACACTAGATATAGCTAAATGCATTTGTGTATTTCAAAACACAAATGACAATGAAGAAATAAAAAGTTTAAAAGCCTTTTGTGTTGCTAAGCAATTGATAAGTGGTAAAACCAGGATTTTAATACATTTTTTAATAAATGACCATATTACATGTACCTCAAGTAAAGAAAAAAAAATGACCCTTGTATATTTTATAAGGCTAATAGTTCACACACTGAGCTGTAAAATGATACTTGAGAATGCGGTAGAACATAGGCGGAGAAGAAACGGAATGAGCTAATTTCAAGAAAGTATATCTGTGTACAACAGGGTGTCTCTGTGTTAATTGGTGTCATATTTTAAAGGCCACGGTCAGTAATTTTCATTTGATATAAGTAGCCATTTGGCAACACGATGGTGCTATAAGGAGCTGAATAATGGGATCAAAAGGACACTTCCCTAAGCTGACTATTACTTCTTATTTAATATACATTAAATAGACTATTAGTCAGGAACCTTGTAAAGAGGCTACGGCACCATTTATAGCTATTGAAAATAATTTAAATTGTGTTGAGATGATTAAAGGAAAGCATTATGTATAAGAAAATACATGAACGGAGACTCACTTAGATGGATTTGGTGATGCCCTTAAAAGAGATTAACAGTCACTTGAAAATGATGAAGTATGTGGTCTTTAGATTGCCAAGGTCAACTTCATAGAACGTGGTCGGAGTTTGATAAGAGTTTAAGAACCTTGTTTTTATAAATATTTAGTTAAGATGACAGTGTGCATGCAAATGAGATATGATCATGTTGAAAATATACAAATTATGGCTATCACATTGTGTCTGGATCTAAAAGTCACGTGCAAATAAATATGTTATTATAGGTTGCAGAAGGTACCTTCCAGGGGGGGCAGGCCAAACTTTACCTCTGCCTCATTTAGGTTTCCAGCTGCATTTTCAACAAACACTAAATTTGTAGCAAATGACAGTACAAATTGAAGCAGTTCTGTGCATCCAAGCCCAGCAAACTATGGGAAGAGAAATAAGTGGGAGGAAACTAATGGAGTAAGGTTTGCAGATTTTGCTAGTTCCTTTCTTCTATGGCATGATAAGAGTTTGTCTCCAATAACAGGAGATACTATATCCTGCCTTAAGGCAGAAAATGGGGACCTATTTTTTCTGGGTTTGCTACTTCTTAATTGCCTTCAGTTCAAAATAATTGTCCTGTCAAACAGGCATATTTTGGGGTGACAGATTTGCTTTCTTTCATCTTATTTTCCTCAACCTCCTCAGGGAGGTGTGCTAGTAATGAGAAGCCACATAGAGTGAAGGTGGAACTTTCGTCACAGGAATCTTTTTAGCAATCGTTATAAATATGTATAAATAATTTCCATAACTATGAATATATTAGTTAATCTAGTAATTGAGTGTAGGAACATATTGGGCATTGAAATTCTGAGACTATCACTGAACACTGACTTTATGACTATGGTGCAATGTTGTATGAAAAGGGCATAGTTTCTCCATAGACAAAAACTTGTGACTAAAATAAATCCAGCTAGAAGTTGACCTGTGCAGAACACATAGAAGTGGTAGATAATATGTGAGGAAAGAAAGTTTATATCTTTCCTGTTTCACACATCTTGACAGATTTCATGCTACCTACCCTGTTTTCCCAAAAATAAGACAGTGTCTTATATTAATTTTTGCTCCCCAAAATGTGCTTGGTCTTATTTTTAGGTGATGTCTTATTTGTCCATGAAGAAGAATTCGGTACACATTTATTGTTGAACAAAAAAAAAAAAAAAAGGAAATTTATTACCTGTTTACGGTTCAGTAGTAGTTGTCATCACAAACCAGCTCACTGATTAGCCGAAGCGCAGCTGAATCTGTTCAGGCAGTGCGCGGTCTCTTTAAATCAGCAGTCAGGCCTTATGGTAGCTTCGGGGACCTAATATTCTGGGGAGACCTTATGTTCGGGGAGGCCTTATTATCGGGGAGGTCTTATTTTCAGAGGGATGCCTTATATTACAGCGAGAAGCAAAGCTGGAAGTAGGTCTTATTTTCAGGGGATGTCTTACTTTGGGGGAAACAGGGTATGAGGATAAAATTCTTGCTATTATGTCACTTAAATCCTATTAAATCCTACTCAAAAAGACAGATCATTGACAAACACATGAACAAAAAAGTGCAGAAATTAATAATTGGTCTGAAAACATAAAATACAGTTAGTGATAAAAGATGACCAGAATGTCACAGCTTTTATATTGAATTACTAACATGAGGGGATATTTGATTAAAATAAGAAAAACAGAGAAATTTTAAATCCAAAAGTCAATGTAGAAGGGAACTTGTAGTGAACACTGTATCCTTCTTGCTCCAACTCCAACATGTGGAAACAGCTGGAAGAAGAATGTCAATGTTTAGAATGAATTGAGAGTATGATGGCTCCATTGATTAATTTCACTGATTCTATCAAATGGACAATTCCAGTTCATAAAATCCTTGGGACTCTGTGCGTCCTCTCCTTGGACTCTGTGAGAATATATACAGACTGTGAATTGTGTATCAATAATTAGTATACAAGTATTAGGAATTGCAAGTGATAAATTCTTAATATGGAATTATCTGAGCCCAGATAGTGTGTGATGAGTGAGAATTCCTCGATTTTGTTCTTGCATAGCAAGTAGTACAAACAACACCCAGTTCACTTTAAATTTCTGATGAACAATATATTTTTAAGATAAGTATGTTCCAAATATTTTGTGAAACACAAATAAAAATGATCTGAAATTAAATGTTCACTGTGGTGTATTTTGTTCAGTAACCTTAGGCTTATGAGGTATAAAATTATCATCTGGTAACTAACCAGTTGGTTAAAACATTGACTTTTTTGTTGCTTAGCATTCACAGTTGAGGCTTTGAGAGAATATGGGACATTTTAGAAAAATAGGACCTTCCAAAACTTATTAACTTTGGGTGCGTGTCAATGACTTATTATGTCACTCTTCAGTAAGGTGCTAAAAGAAACAAATGCCAGTTGAAGAGAGAAGCTTCCATTTAATCTGACCTGACTGAAAGAAGAAGAAAGGACACACATGTGCAGTTGTGAGAAAAGAAAACCTCTCTGCTTTCTGCTGGAGATCCAACGCTGTTACAAACCCCCTTTTCACCTATCAACCCCCCTCCTTCCCATTCCATACCTTCCCCAGGGCTTCACCCCACTATTGTCAGTGCTAATGGGTTATGCATATCCTAAATAATAAAAGCCTAAAATGTGAAGTATCCAATCATCCGGTCGTCCATTCAACCAATCAAAGCATAATATGCTAATGATATGCTAAGACGGCTAAACTGCTCATTATGATGTGCACTGGCCACCAGGGGGGCAGATGCTCTGATCAGTAGGTTAGCTTGCTGCTGGGGTCCAGCTGATTGGGACTGAACGTGATGGGCTGGGCATGCTCTAGAGCCTTCCCACAGTCCCTCCCCAACTGGCAATCTCTTGCATCCCTTTCCGGCTCTGATCACGCACCAGTGGAGTCCCTTTGGCCTGGCCTGTGCCCTCTTGCAATTCAGGACCCCTCGGGGGGGATGTTGGTGAGCCAGTTTCAGCCTGATCCTGCAGGCCAGGCCTAAGGACCCCACTGATGCATGAATTCGTCCACTAGGCCTCTAGTATATATAAATATTTGATTTATGTCTTTTCTTCCCCACCCTCTTTCCTCTGAGTCAGGTCTATTTCTTTTGGAAAGAACTATGCTGTGATTGTTGTGTATAAGTTAGTCAGCAATTCTTGAATCCCCAATTGGTCCAATAAGAACTTTAGACTAAAGGGCTCATTGTGTACTGTGACATTTGTAACTCTTTGTTCTTTTATTTTTTTAAATATATTTTATTGATTTTTTACAGAGAGGAAGAGAGAAGGATAGTTAGAAACATTGATGAGAGAGAGACATCAATCAGCTGCCTCCTGTACGCCCCCTACTGGGGATGTGCCCGCAACCAAGATACATGCCCTTGACCGAATCGAACCTGGGACCTTTCAGTCTGCAGGCCGATGCTCTATCCACTGAGCCACACCTGTTTCGGCTAATTTCTTGAAACCAATCAAATACATTGTCATTTAAGATTATATATATTTAGACCCAAATAATATTTCTGTAGTTAAGAAAAAATGCTATATATTTTTTTTTCAAAATGGGATATTGAATTTAAAGAAGTATTATTTATATATGATAATATTTTATTAATTCAAAATTACTTACAGTTATTAGTAATGGGGCCAATAGGTGAACCAAGCTTCTAATTGATGATGTAGGTTGAATATCTAATTATTATCTAACAACTGGATTCATACATATAGTATAAGCAGTTCATTCGGAATTTAGCTACTGTGTATAACTTTAGAAGGAAAATGTTCATATTAGTTGATTGTACCTGTATATGAGACATTTTCAATTCTCAGCATGTTATAAACTTCATTTCAGATAAAAAATGAAACATAACAAGCAGAGGCTTGGCGATATTGACACAACTTTCCCAGGCCACAAAGTGCCATAGTTGAAGATTTAACATGGAACTCTAGATATTCCCGAGTCCAAAATACATACTTTCTCAACTCGTCTCCTGAAAGTTAGAGACCAGAAGAAAGGGGTAAAATTGGAGGTGCAGACAGCATTCTTTGTTTTCAGAAAAAATTAAAAACTGACTTAAGATGAGTAGAAAAATATATTTCTGTGTCTACATTGAGCTTGTGACAAAAGATATGAATCATTAAAAGAAATCTGCTTCAAATAGGACACCGTGAAATACTAAGTGTAACCCCGAAAACTATCTCAGTCTGGGGGGACCTATTAAATATGATTGACACACTCTAGGCAGTAATGCGATGATCGTGACAAAGCAACAAACTACAGAACTTGGACCACACATCTTGGAAGTCATTCATGTCTAGTTAGCTTAATCAGTTATTCCAGCCAAAAATACTTCAAATCTTTGCAAAACGGGGTTTAGCCCTTTTAAAACGCTTTTGAGTGGTGTGACATTTTTCTTGGAATAGTTGAAGACCTAAACATTGCATGGAAGAAGTTAAAATTTTTCCTGAGATTTTCATTTACTATACCAAGATCATTATATCAGAATCAAGATAAATAGTGCATCATTAGGGCACAACCCCCATAAATAGATAAAGAATAAACTGGCTCAAAAGAGGGTAGGCACACCAACATGTCTTCATTCATTTTTTTTTCTTTTGCAACATTTTTTCTCTTTTTTACTATGATCCTCATTTTTATTCACATGAAGTATACTACCCTTAATCTCCTCTTTTATGTCCTGGTTGCTCTTAGCAACATCAAATTACGATGACTTCCTTCTTACCTACACAGTTTTAAGTATGCTTTACTGCTGTGTGACTTGCAGGGCATAATTTAAAGCTGAAATTTAACTTTTTAATCTTTCTTTGGTTCAGTAAATTTATTACCTATAAGAAGTAAAAGAATTAGAGGAGAAATAATTCTCTGATGACTTAGTGTTATAGAACCATCTTCCCAGGTTTTCTAATCTGTAGGGCTCAGTTAAGCAGGAAGGGCCAAGATGTGAAGGGGCTGTGGTTTCTTCAGTGACAGGGAAAAAAACTTGGTGTAACTGCTGAGACCCTGCTCATTGCCATTCTAATGGAATTGCGAGATCAACTGGAAAATATTTAAATATGGTCACGCAGGTAAGTTTCTAAAGTAAAGATTTGGAGTTTAAATACTCCATCCTCATAAAGGGAATAAAAGTCTACATCTCTGTGTAAAAGCACAAACTTAGTTCAAGGGCAAAAGTTAGTTGCCAGTCCAAATAATATGCTCTCCCCTCACTGAAATGAAACTCATTTAAAAATCAATATGAAGACAGCAATTCTCTGATAGAATGAACAATGAGTTAAGCTCGGCATGTGCATAGAAAGGCTTGAGATCAACCGAGAAATATTTGTATTTATCGTTCAAGCCAATATAGGTAGTCTTATACCTGTTCACACAGGCTTAGAGATATTCTGGATGAATTCTAACCATGTGAATTTGAACTGACTGTTGGGAATAAGATTTTTGTCTTCTAGAATTAAATCTGAGAGGGGGAAAAAGTAGCAATAAATAAGTGGCTAATAGGAAAGTAATTGACTTTGTGTGATTTTCAAATACATTATTTCAAAAAAAAAAAGATAAACTAAAATGGATATAGTACAGCATAAGAAAAAGGAAGACTTGTCCTAAGATTTAATGCATAAAATATATTCATCTTCAGAAAATGTAGGCTTTATGATCAAATATGAGATAACAGCATGTATATGAATGTACATATCATTACATATCAGAGGTGGCAAAAAAGTGAGAAAAATCTTCAAGAGATAAAAAGTTTAGAGAAAACACAAATTCAAGAAATAAGGTAATATAGCAATACCAAAGACCAGTTACTAGGGTTTCCACCTTCCTTTAGGACTTAGAACTTGGACATAGGTAACAGATCTGAGGTCTTGTTAATTAGGAATAAAATTATCCATCTCACAATGGCAAATTCTGAGAAAAATGTCCATCCCACTTTGATTCTGAATAAAGAAAGGGGAAAAAGTGTCCCCTTAAAATTTCATTTTCCATGACTGTATTTTACAGAACCATATTAAAGCAGGAATTTTAGGGGTGAAATAAGACAGGTTTAGGAAATATTAGAAATTTTGGAAATTAAGGGGACTATGGAAGCACAAGGCCTCAGAGCAGCAGAAGGTATATTTCCATAGAATAAGGGAGCTGAAAAGCTGCAACAGGTACATTTCCATAGAATGAGGGAGGTAGGGACAGCAAAAGGTCTATGTTTACAGAACAAAGAGAAGGAAACTCATCATTCATAAGGAGAAAAAGAAAGCCCAAAGGGAATAGGAAAACAATAAGGAAGGGATGGGGTGGGGAGAACTTCACATGTCCCATGTGAGATTTAACCTTTGAGCCCAGAAGTTACTATAGTAACCAGTCTAAGGGAATAGTGACCAATCAGAGGGGATATCAAGGCATCAGGATGTGCAGCCTTTATAAGCCTGAGGGGAAAGAAACTCAGTGCGACCCTTTCCCCCTCCCTATGTGGGAGTCCATTCTCTGGGAACTTTTCCCTCTCCCTATGTGGGAGTCTGTACTTGTTCTTTAATAAATCTCCACCTTTGCTATACCACTTTCTGTCCCTGGATTCATTCTTTGATTCCGGTGGACAAATAATCCGGGTTCCATTCCAACATTTCTTTATCAATATTTAGCACCACACCTGCTTTCTGAAAAACCTAAGTAGATAATTAGGTTTAAATTGACCTCACTTAGGTAATGTCTCTATTTTCCTAGGAGAAACAAAAGCAAAGTTCCCCTTAAATAGATCTCAACATATTCTCTTAAAAGTGTTTTAAACTATGGACAAATTATAAATCACAAAGAACATGCAGAAAGCAGCCAGCATTAGAGAAAGAGACACTGAACAATCACCTGACCATCAGGTGTAGAATTTACCAGAAATAGACCATGAAATAAGTTTGCTTCTTATCTTGAAAGAGAAATCACTAGTTTTAAATTCTTGGATTAAAAAAAAATAATTCAGCTCTATATTTTTAAGAGACATATTGAAAAGTACTAAAAAAAAGGCAGGTATAGGTAAATTGATATGAAGAAATTAGACAAATTTATATTAATGCAGAATCACTTTATAATGATAAAATATTTAACTCAACAGGAATATATAAAAATCTTAAGTGAGAATATGCCTGATAACTTAGCTTGAAAGTAGATGAAAAGCAACAAAATTCTAAATAGTAAAAAAAAAATAAATCAAAGTTGACAAATTTTAACTCGTAGTTGCTTGGAATTTACTGATAAATCAGATAAAATAATCAGTAAAACAACTGAAGATTTGACCAACACAATTAAGAAACAAAAAGAGAGTAAGTTTCACCATCACCACCAGCAACAAAATAGGTAATCACTATTTTCTTCAACATTCTGAGATAAATGAAAACAAGAGCAGGTGCTCAAACGAATGCCAAGAAAAGTATAAAAGAAGTGTGTGTTTGTGAGAAATGTAATTTCCAATTTAATTGTCTAAATTTAGTCATAAATTATGTCTGTCTGGGCAAACAGTGCCTGAAAGGATGGGAGCACCATTTAAATAAATGGTGGTGCAATATCAATGAACAGGAAGATAATATTGCTGATATTATTTTTAAGCAACCTTTTCCCAAAGTATTCTGGAAAATGAAAAAGGGCTTATTTCCTATGTTAGGTGCAAACAGTGGTCAATGAAGAATAAGTGTAGGACTTGAATTCAAAATAGAGCTCAAATCCAAGAATACAGATCTAGGGACCATCCTCAAAGAGTTGATTTCTGAAATCATGAAAATGGCTGACTATTCCAAGACAATTATATTATAGAAAATTTGAAAAATAGAGCCCATAATTTTATTTAGAAAATTTTAATTTCATAAAGAGTAAAGAAAAGTAGGCCCATACCTTAAGCAACATTTATTGATCATACTTTATATAAGTTTATTGTGAATTTATTAATATAGAGATATTACAATAATTCACACTACTGTGATTTATAATCTAATAAATAGATCATAGATTCTTAGAAATAATTAAGTTCATAAATTATTGAGCATTGAGTTGTGTTGGCTTTTTTTAAAAAAATAAATTACTTCCAGTTAAACATTAGCCTTGAAAAGTACTTTATACCCTGTATATAAAGAGAAAGATTACTTTTAAAAATAACACTGATAGAGACACAATTTGGATTCATATACATGTATAAGCCATTCAGGAATCTATGCTCTATTTTGTAGAAAGTATTATAGTTTTCCTCCTTTTTTCCCCATTGAAAGCCCTCTCCCCCCATCTTTTCACTTCACCAAACAAGAGACATTAAGCAGGGTAGTAGTAAAGGAAATGTCTTTATGATTAAGAAATCATTAGAAACCTGGTTGTGTAAAATGTTGGAGGATGTAGACATAACTCTCAGTGATTAATGAATTCGCCTGAGGAAGAGGATACCAGAAATGACATAATAGTCTGAGAAATATGACTTAGGGAATATAGCCAAGAATATGATCTTCAGGGAAGAAGTAGGCTCATTGGAAGTTTCTTAAAGAACAAATGTAACTAACATGTTAGCAAGCAAAATTAAAGTGGAATGGAAGGCAAAATTGCTTTAGAGAGAATGTCATCATTAATTTCCAGAGATCCCTGAGAAGAAATATGGCTATCTAATCAAGGATCTGATTTAAGAGACTCTACTTCTTCCAAGGACAAAGAATGACTGAATACATGCAAACCCTGGTTATATGAACAGCACACATGAATGAATAGCAAGCAGAAACACTGATAAAATTATAACAGAAAATAACAATCCCTGAAAACAACAAATGAACAAACAAGATGTATAAACAAACAAAAGCTCATAGACACAGACAACAGTATGGTGGTTACCAGTGGCAAGGAGTGTGGAAGGTAGTGAAAGGTAAAGTCGGTCAAATATAGGTGATGGGAGATTTTATTTTAAGTGATGGTCACACAATGTATTGTATATATGATGTATCATGAATTGTAGACTTGAAACCTATATAATTTTATTAACCAATGTCACACCAATAATTTTAATGAGAAAAATTTATATTAGAAAATGTCATAAAAATGCAGGTGAGGACTTGTGTTAACTCATCTTTAAAAGTCAGAAAATCTCTGCCCTGGCCCAGGTAGCTCAGTTGGTTGGAGCATTATTCCCATATGCTGAGGTTGCCAGTTTGATCCCTGGTTAGGGCACACTCAAGAAACAATCAATGCATGTATAAATAGGAAGAACAACAAAATTGATGTTTTCTCCTCTGTCTCTCTCTCTCTCCTTTCCTCTTTTTCTCTCCATAATAATTTTTTAAGTCAGTAAATTTTAAAGATATAATTGGTTCTATTGAATATCTTATGATTGGGCATCATATCATCTAGTAGTAGAAAGGGGCTCCAAGGACCTGTACAAAATGGAGGCTTTTATAGAAAGAAGGGAAAAGGGATATGGAAAGACCAGGTTTGTTACAGAAAACCAGAATAATCAAACCATGCTCAGAGAGTTTGGAGTTACATTTATTATGCGCAGGTCCAGAGAAAAATGTTTCGCAAATTCTGGGCCCCAACATGCAGAAATTTTCCCTATTTATATGTTTTTACTTTCTTTGTCTCCCAAATATGGGATGGTTCCTGCCCCTTTTGCAAGTTCTTAAAGAGCCCCTATATGCTGGGGTCTTGAGACCTCAACCAAAGGCCTGGCCTGGTGCCAGCACTGATAATTTTGTCCAGGGAAGGTTTAATGGCCTCTCTGGAGTGAGAGTAGTCTTATTTTCCTTATTATTTAAGCAAGCAAACATTTTCAGAAGCCAATAGCAAGCTTAAAATTTCAAACAGCAGTTTTTATATAAGATGGATGCTTCAGGTTATCTCATCTCTCTTTGAAGTATAGAAAGAAGGCTATGTAGCAAATTACCTCATTGGTGCTAACCAGAAAATTCCAGATTGACCCATTAAGACTATATTCCTGGGGAAGGTTGCATTGCAATTAGATTAGGTATCAAGTATTGGTTTGGTCATATGGGTTTAACACAAGGGGCTGGCTCCATTTTGGGGCCTGTCATCACTTTTAACAATATAAAAAAACATTCTCCACACCATAAGAGATTCTGAAAGTAATATAAGCTGAAAGGTGATAAAGTCTAATTACATAAACCATTGGTCTTCAAAACTTTCAGGAGAAAGTTAAAGAACAACAATATACACTGAGTGGCCAGATTATTATGATCTCTGAACACATAATAATTTGGCCACTCAATGTATATCCTATATAATAAAAGGCTAATATGCAAATTGTCTCCTTGACCAGGAGTTCGACCAGCAGTTAGGCTGGCCAGCCGCCCATGTCCCCTTCCCCTGACCAGGCTGGCTGGACCCCCCCCACCACACACACACACTGACTGGCCAGATTATTATGCATTCACAGGTCATAATAATCTGGCCAGTCAGTGTATGTCAATAAATAACATTTCTTTTAAATTTTGAATTTCACTAAATTCTATGACTCCCTGTGAAACAGGAATTTTAGGGTAAAAAGACAGGTTTAGGGAATTTTAGAAATTAAAAGGACCATGGAAGAAGCACAGGGCTATAGAGCAACAGAAGGTATATTTCCATAGAATAGAGTTAAAAGGCTTCAATAGGTAGATTTCCATAGAATGCGGGAGCTGGGAACAGCAAAAGGTCTCTATTTACAAAATAAAGAGAAGGAAGCCCTTCTTCCAGAAGAAGAAAAAGAAAGCTCATTGGTGCTAACCAGAAAATTCCAGATTGACCCTTTGAGACTATATTCCTGGGGAAGGTTGCAATGCAATTAGATTAGGTATTAAGTATTGGTTACAGAATTTACCAGGTGACCGAAAAATACATAGGAATATTTGGAGAAACAGGGAAAAAACAAACAAACAACCAAAAAAAAAAAAAAACATGCCTATTCAACACTTTTCTCAATGACACAAATTAATATTAAAGTCAGTGATATTCACACTTATTGCGGTATTCTGACCATATTACATATTTTTCTGCATTGACTATTTGTACAGAAAGTGCACACTAATTTTTCAAGTTGTTTTTTTTTTCTTATATATTTTGGTGACTCTAAATTGGCTAGGATTATTACAGTTCAATAGCAAATAATTTAATTCAAATGAATGAGGAAATTCAGATGAATATTCTGAGGAAATATTTAAGATTTATGTATTTAGTAGTTAAATATTTTGCATCATTCTCCTTTGGTTTTCTTTTCTTTCTTCTTCCTTTTTTAATCTCCCCCCCCCTCCTCCTTTGCAGTCCATTTAACCATCACTGAAGGCAGAGCAGGTGGCTCAGTACTACCCTCATTATTCATGGAAACAGAGGCAAAGAAAAAGAAAGAATCCTTTGTTCTTAAGCAGTCAAAACAAGATATGCCAACAATGGTTACAAAGCGGTGAATTCAGTAGTAATTAGAGATTTGAGGCTCTTTGTGAAACTTTTATTCTTCAAAAAAACCTTAATCCTTCCAATTTCTCCTTCCTTGTATATTCTATAGCTGTGACTTCTGTCAAGAGACGCATAGCGTCTGTGCAGGCAGGACATTTCTCAGCTAAGCATACATATGCAACACAAGCTTTGTCTCCAAGACTCAACACCTATACTCTCCAAACAAAGCTCCTCTCTGCTGGATTATATAAGCACATAAAGGCATTGATTTAGTAAATTAATTTTTATTGAGCCTCTGTTAATACAAGATTATGCAATTAAATGACACAATGCGTTTAAAGTATATGAAATGGTTTTGTACTCTTTCTTGTGCAAAGGTGTTGAAAATGTAGCACTCCGAGGTTAATTACTGGCAATAGTAAAAGTAGTGATTTAGTAGGAAGATGTTTGTTAAGTAAACGAAAATACATTTATGACTTGCTGTTCTTACAGAATTTACCAGGTGACCGAAAAATACCTAGGAATATTTGGAGAAACAGGGAAAAAAACAAAAACAAAAACACAAAACATGTATTTTCAGATGTTTTGCATGTACTAGTACAGTGACTCAGGGGAAAATTTTCTCTCCAAACCCTGAGGAAACCAATATGGAGGAAACTCTCCCTTTATACCCTTTGGTTTCTTTGTCCCTAAATATGGATGGGACGTCTGGACCTTTTGCAGGTGTTAGGGTGGGGGCCGTGAGACCACACCTAAAGGCCTGGCCTGGTGCCAGTGCGGATAACTCCCTGCTGGGGTTGTGTGTTTTTCATGGTTTATGGCCTCTGTAAAATGGGAGTACTCAAGTAAACAGGTCTTCCAAGACTAGATAATTAAGGAAAGGACAATGACTGGACTATAGACTAACAGGACTGTGCATTAGGGATACAAAGTCAGGCTGCTAGCACCCCAGCCCCCAAATGTCAAATCACTATGACTTTATTTTATAACGTTAAACTTATCCTATCTAATAAAAGAGTAATATGCAAATTGACCATCACTCCAACACACAAGGTGGTTGCCCCCATGTGGTCAAGGATGGCTGTTCCCATGTACACATAAGATGACTGCCACAAGATGGCCAGCAGGGGAGGGTAGTTGGGAGGAACCAAGCCTGGAAGGAAGGACAGTTGGGGGCAATCAAGTCTACAGGGGAGAGCAGTTAGGGGTGACCAGGCTAGCAGAAGAGGGAAGGTGGGGACGACCAGGCCTGTAGGGAAGAGCAGTTGTGGGGGGGCCCCAATGTGCAAGGGAGATTAGTTGGGGGTGACCAGGCCTGCAAGGGAGGACAGTTCGGAATGAGCAGGCCTGCAGGGGAGGGCAGTTAGGGGCAATCAGGCTGCCAGAGGAATAATTAAGCATCGATCAGGCTGGCAGGGTAGTGGTTAGGGGGTGATCAGGCTGGTAGGAAGAAGCAGTTAGGGGCAATCAGAAGGTGGGTAGGTGAGCAGTTGGGAGCAAGCAGTCTTGGATAGTGAGAGGGGTCCCAGATTGGAGAGGGTGCAGGCTGGGCTGAGGGACACACACCCCACGTGCCCTAATTTTGTGCACCGGGCCTCTAGTAGAATATAATGACCAACTTCCAGAAGTAGTTTAAGGGACTGTGATAACTAAATACCATACAATAAATTAAACATTTGATGATAAGCAAAATCATGGAGATTATACTAAATAGATCAGTATAAGAACGATGACCCTATCTTTGCAATGTTTAGCTATTAAGACAGTCCTATGTGTTAGCAAATGTCTAGATGCAGTAAGAGAACAGAAAACAGAAGGAAGATATTTTTAAATGCTTCTAATAGTTTTCTTTTTCTTTTTTTTTTTTAGTGTCTAAAATCCTACTCTCCATTTACTTCCTTTTTGAATAATTTTATTAACAGGGAAGTCCTTGTTTTATCAAAAATTTAATCAAATCTATGAACAATAAATCTAGTCAATGTGAAATCTGTCAGGGACTATTATTTCAGAACTCTTTCTTGAATTAACCTTTGTCATGGAATGGAGACTGTAAGACTCTTGGGAGTGACAGTAACCACAGTGACAGAAGAACACCTGCTTATTGGCATTTCATTCCTTATAATAGATGCCCAAACAGGTCCCCAGACACCTGCAGAAATTACTAGGGTGTGTTAGACCATGACAGTTGATAAATTATAACCAGACATAATCTGAAAATGGGTTACTAAGATTTACCATCTTCTCTGAAAGAAAAAAATATATATACTATATGCCTTTTGAGAGGAAAATGTTACTAAACATTAGAAACAAAATAATTAAGGTATATACATATAAGAAACACAATGAAAAACAAGAGACAGCAAAATTAGACAACAAAATAATATATAAAATAGGGGTATTCAAAAGTAACATAGATATAGTAAAATTAATGTCTATCAAGTAATAAAAATAATTTTAGACATACTCTTTATGCACAAAGCCATAATCCTGCTATAAGTGTCTATATAAAATACAAAATTTTAAACAGAAAATGAAAACAATGTTATAATATTAACATTGATATTAAATCTGCATTTTAATTGCAGACAATGCAAAATATAAATTGGACTTCCATATATTCATGCTAAAGTAGTTCTGGGATGATCTTCATAATGCCATTAGAGAAGAGCACAATTTAGTAAAGATAAATCCAATTGTTTGTATCCTTAAGTTTTTGCTGAAAATCTGGCTATGTAATTGAATATTTCCAAATATATGTTAATTAATAATATAATATGATTACATGTAATACATAATATAGCATAGGATTTATTTTATACTAGAGGCACAGTGACAAAATTCATGCACTGAAGGTGTATCCCTCAGCCCAGTCTGCACCCTCTCCAATCTGGAACCCCTCTCACAATCCAGGACTGCTGGCTCCTAACTACTAGCCTGCCTACCTTCCTGATTCCCTCTAATCGCTCTGCCTGCCAGCCTGACCACCCCCTAACACTCCCCTGCCAGCCTGATTGATTCCTAACTGCTCCCCTGCCAGCCTGTTTGCCCCTAACTATCCTCACCTGATGGCCTGGTCACCCCTAACTACTCTCCTCTGTAGGCCTGGTCCCCCGCAACTGCCCTTCCCTGAAGGCCTGGGTTACCCCAAATGCCCTTCCCTACAGGCCCAATCGCCCCCAACTTCCCTCCTCTGCTGGCCTTGTCACGCCTAACTGCCCTCCCATGCAAGCTTGATTGCTCCCAACTGCCCTCCCTTGCAGGCCTGGCCTCTCCCAACTGCCCTCCTACGCTGGCCATCTTGTGGTGGCCATCTAGTGTACACATGGGGAAGCCATCTTGTGTGTTGGAGTGATGGTCAATTTGCATATTACTCTTTTAATTGATAGCATAGTGGCTTGGTACACGGGTCACGGCCAGCTGATTTGTTCTGAAGGGTGTCCCAGATAAGGGTGGGGTTCTCTTAGGGTGTGGGGCAGCCTGAGTGAAGGACCTGTGGTGGTTTGGAGGCTGGCCACACACCCTAGTGACCCAAGTGGAGGCCCTAGTATCTGGGATTTATCTTTTATAATTGAAACTTTGTAGCCTTAAGCAGAGGCCAAGGTGGCCAGGTCTGTAGAAACTTTGCTTCTTCCATCACCAGGGGCAACTCAAGCTTCCTGCTTTCTCCAGCTCTGTGGCTGCTGCCATTTTTGTTGGGAATTATTTATCTTCTATAATTGAAACTTTATAGCCTTCAGTGAAGGCCTAGGCTGGCCAGGCCAGGCAGAAAGCTTGGCTTCCTTCATTGCTGGGAAAACCCAAGCCTCCTTCTCTCTCCCTGGCGGCATCCATCTTGGTTGTGTTAATTTGCATACTCACTCCTGATTGGCTGGCGGGCGTGGCCTGTTGGTATACCGGAGGTATGGTCAATTTGAATATTACTCTTTTATTAGATAGGATTATATATGGACATATATAATATATAATATAAACATATAGTACTGTTGCTATTCACAGATTTGTATTTTGAAGAGACTTCTATATCATGATATAGTTTTTCTGTATTTGAGTGATTACAAAACATAATATGAGGGTTGTTTTTTTTTGTTTGTTTGTTTTTTTCCAGAATAATGCTTAATTACTTTGCTACTTCTGATAAATTAAACATCATGGATTTTTTTCTGGGTGGATACCAGGCCATATGTGGCTATTTCAATTTTGTTTAGTTTGGTTTTCTCCTCAAAGAAGGTTAATAATTCCTTACTCACTGACATTTATCCAAGAGATAATGCCAACCTTGGGGAAAACATACTTCCTTGGGGAGAATTCTAAATCCTATTGCTGCTGCCTGATACTCCATTGGATGTTCTCATTTCTTCCCTCTAAAACTTTCATCAAATTACAGATATTTCTCACTGTATACTGTATGAATTTAGTGAAATTCTGGTATCATGTTGGAAGGATGTATTAAGCGTATTGGTTGCTTCCGAAACTGGTTTAGTTCATGGATAGAGTGTCAGCCTGCAGACCGAAAGGTCCCAGGTTAGATTCCGGTCAAGGGCATTTACCTTGGTTGTAGGCACATCCCCAGTAGGAGGTGTGCAGGAGGCAGCTGACCAATGTTTCTCTCTATCCTTCTCCCGTTCTCTCCATAAAAAATCAATAAAATATATTTTAAAAAAAAAAGAGTATTCGTTGCCCACTAAAATTCATTGTTGCAGATGTCCTCATCTTTGAATGTTTTAGTAAATATGTATGGACATAAGGGTGAAGAACATATGCTTTAAATATATGAAAAGCAGTATTCATATGCAATTGTATGTTTAGAACTCATTCAGTTATTTCTAGATCATTTACAAAACTTTGAAGAACAAAATTGTTTCTATGGAGATTTTACTTAATAATCATCAAACTAAAGGCCAAAACACCTAAAAATATGCATTTATAAGAACACAGTGCTCTTGTTCATATTTTGGAGATCTGTTGCACAAAATACAGGTCTTATGTACTCCCAAGTTTTGGAGCAATAACTGCATTCCCACTTAATCTAAAATTATTTTTACTACTTTTGGGTTAATATTTTATTCATTTTGTCCTATCATTGTATGAATAGGAGATCCACCATTATATAATGTCATTATGAATAGTAACTGAAGAAGTCAAAGAGAAGCTTCCATGAATTATTTGATACTCATGGGTAATAACACAGTCTGAATCTTACAGTTTGGGTCAAAGTCATTGTACAGGCCCCTCAATGCAAAGCCCTCAGTTCTTCCTTTGTAATGACTTTGGCCTGGTTTTATAGCTTTTTGATAGGGATTCACAGATTTTACAACATCCAAAGCTACAAAATTACATTTCATACATATTGCTCCCTCTTCTCTAAGGCTTGCTCATCTGAGGGTCTGACAGAGAGATTCTACCCACAAGTAGAGAAAACATTATTTTAAAAATAAAAATGAATATTTATTTTTATTTTAAGTTGCAAAGAAATTCTGTTGAGTAAAATTGTATTATGCCACTGTAATATCTGTTTTGATATTACCGATGATACTGTTTCGATATCTATTTTTATCTGTCACTGAAGACACATTTTAGATCTTTGTTTTCTACATTTTCTAACTAATGTATGCGACATTTACCAAAATTTGGTAGGACAGACATATTTCAGGAAGATGATGAGCAGACACTGACTCCTTAAAAATATTCATTATCTGCTTCTTCTTGGTTAATCAGGTATCAGATCTTGTTTGAAGCAACAATGAACCCAGCCACAAACAATAGATAGTGACTGGACTGACTCAATAATAAGAGTCCTATTATCCCTATGTATTCTCTTGTAGCCAATGGCAGCTGTCATAACACTGCTCAGGAGAGTCATCTGTTTTAATTATTCCCAATTTACAGGTTAGAAACCAGAGAAAAATAGGGGAAGGGACTTGCTAGAAGATCACACAGCAAATACATGAACCAGGATTTGAACCTATCAAAGGCTCACTTCAAAGTCGTCTTTTTTTTTTCCTACTTTGTTGCACTTTTCTTAAGCAAATAGAAACTCCTATTCAGCTTTCAAATCCAATATTACAATGCTGTTCCTATATAAAACCCTCCCTTACTTTCTCTCTCTGTTTGATTAAGACAGGGTTAGTCATTCTTCTTAAAATTTTAAATGAAGTTTTGTTTCACTAAGTGGCCTTTGATTGGTGGGCCAGGAATGCCAGCATTTGCTCAACTAATTATCCTCCTCTTTAAGTTACACACCCAGAAAATTTCAGAAAAAGCGTCACTTAATATTAGCTGGGTCAGTGTCTGATGCTCCCAGGGCAGACAAAGTTCTTGCCCATACTCTGAATCCTGTGTGTGCTTGAGACCGAGAGCGAGAGCGAGAGCGAGAGCGAGAGAGAGAGAGAGAGAATATGATAAAAAAAATGCAATGCTTTAGAGTTGCTTCTAACAATAGAATATCTAGGTTTATATTAACCATATACCATATAGTAGAATGTATAAAATATTAAAATATATCAACTCAAAATATTCAAGACTTATATTTAGGATCTACTACCAAAAAAGGTACATTTTTAAGTATTTTGTGAAACAAAGTTCCCTAAAAGATAGTCCACTCCTGAGAAAGAACAAACATACCAGTGTTTCTTTTTATAAGGGCATTAACCCTATTATGAAAGCCTTACCCCCATCATATTTTCCTCCTTTCAGCTATGGTGATGATTGTTAAAGGAAGTCGTAAGCACTAATAGTACTGTAGCTATCAGTTATTCCTGTTTTTAACAGATCCATTTATTTTATTTTTTCAAAAAAGATGTTTCTGATATTATCACAGATTACCAAAACAGAAACTTAAACTTGAATTAGAAAGGATTGAAACTTTAAATTGTGCTAACCTTGCTCATTTAAACTTCTTGTTATTTTTTTGAAGTCACATTGTGGGAAATAGAAAAGAAGCAATAAAATGTTTTCGACTGAAGGATCTACAAAATAATTACTATAGAAAATTCAACATGGGATGATTATATATTAGAATAATGTTCATCTTGTATATAGAAAATGTAAGAAAAAAACTTATAAATATTGAGATTTGAAGTTCTGAATTATGTGTAATGCTTAAATAGGATAATTTATGGAATTAATGACATTTAATTTAAAAAATGTCTTCTAAATTATTTTAGCTCAGAGAATCTGGCATCTGGTGCATTGTTAGTTTGATACTGTATATGTAGAATCTTTTATACAATCTATTTTAATCTCTAAAGAATAGTTCCAAATATTTTTAAATAACACAATCTTAGTATGTCTTTTGGGGAATATTTTTCTTGGATGAGTCAAATTTCATTAAAGCAGAGACACATTTTTCCTACATGATAAGAAATTATTTCAGTGTAATTTTATTGGATTTATTATAGCTATGTAGCATAAGAACTAGGGGACCTGGATTCTTAACTGAAACTCCCTCTAGAGACCACAATGCTTTAGCTGGGTACCAAATTTCCCTGCAAGGTGCCATGCCTAGAAATTCACAAGTTGTAAGATTCCTTATTTGTGAAGCATTAGCTTCCTGTGGTTTCCATTCTAATAGAATACTCTTGAGATGTTTTGTATTCTAATACCAAAAAAAAAAAAACCCACCAAGATCTGATATTTGACCTCTTTGGTTTAAAGACCATCTTCCCTTTTATTAGCTTGTGATTCTGGGAAAATCACATACAGTATTTCTGTATACTTTGGCTTCCTCATCTGTAACCTGGGGAAAATAGTGGAGTAGGAATTTGATTTAATGCTAAGTTTTTAAAATACAATGATCAGCTTGTTATTATATTCATCATGCTAGGTTCTTCACATTTTTAAACTCCTAAGCTTACCCTTTCAATATTAACTGGATGTAAAGGGATTGATTACTGGTCTTCTCAGGCATTCCTTGTTTTTTTAAGTATTTGCTATATTGATTTAGGGAATAATATCTTGACATCATTAAAATCAGCTGCAAAACTATTTTGGGTCTACAGCTATATTACTCCTTTATTTACAAGTTCATAAATGTTAATAAATATTTTCTATTTTGAAATGTAATTGAGGGATAATTTTCATGCCTGTGAGTTTGTAACAGGTTTAGAGAGTGTGGATGGATGATGAAAAGTGGGTTGGTGAATAGGAAGCTCTGGCTTAAATGTCAGGTTTAATTAGTTTCCCCCATGAAGCATGCTCATAAGTCTCTTTTAATGTTAATTCTGTGGGATTTGAGGAGCATTAAGAATCAAATGAGATCTTATGCTGTTTCTCTGTTTATAGATTCTCTATCTCTGTCTTTATCTGCCATTTCCTTATTTCTGAAGTAGGAAGGAAAACATCTATAGATATAAAAGCCTAAGTGACCCTTCAGCCATTTGACTGTTCAACTGGTAGCTATGACACTTACTGACCACCAGGGACAGATGCTCAATGCACAGGCATGGAAACATAGAACAGACTGATGAATTTCAGAGGGAAGGGAGGCAGCGGGAGAGTGGAAAGAGATTAACCAAAGATCTTATATGCATACTAGAGGCCTGGTGCACGGACAGGGTCCCTCAGCCTGGCCTTCGTGGATTGTGCCAAAACTGGCAGTCCGACATCCCCTTAAGGGATTGTGAATTGCGAGAGGGAGTAGGCTAAGGGACCCCACCAGTGCACAAATCAGTGCGCCGTGCCTCTAGTATATAATAATGATGGTGAAAGACAGTTGACCAACATATATGGAGTGAGTGTGGGTTCTTTGGTTTGGATTATTTACTTATATGTCATAACATTTAAGTTCTTACATTTTAGTAGACCTTAAATTTTTAAATATGCTGTACATAAAAAAATCTAATTTGATTTCTACATCCATGCCTCCTCATATTCATAGTTCCATAACTCATTAGGACAAAGAGAATTATTTGTGTAGTATTGCTGGAAGTCACATGTGGAAGTGAAATATTTCTAATACCTTTTAAGTAAGCAGTAGGACAAACTTACCAAAGAACATTCATATTAATTATATCATTTAGCCATGCGAAAAAGCATATTAAATTATATAGATCTCTAAAATTTATGATACAGAATTTTGGTGACTAGCCATAATAGTACTCTAGTTACTAAAAGTGTTACATTAATAACTCTTGTGTTTTGAAAACTACTACAATTATTTTTTCTCTATTTGGTCCTCTGATTAGAAAAACTTACATTAGACACTAAAAAGAAGAGACTAGTGGAATTATTTGGAGAAAATATTACTATTGAAAAAGGTTTGAAAAAAATCTATAAGAAGAAAAAAATATAAAAATATTCTTAGATTTTAGAAAATTTAGTACTGCTATAAAAATGTATTTCAGTTTTATAGTTTTTCTTCCCTATTGAAGAAAGTCTTATTTTATTTATTAATGTATAATTTGTTTTTTTGAAAATAACTTTGACAAATTTGTCTTTTAAAACAGATGTTATTTTAAAATGGACACTTTTAATATAAATTTTAATATAATTATGAAATGTGCATGAAACTCAGATAAAATATTTAATGTGAATAGCATCTTTGAGCTTAAAGGATTCCAAATGCTATAATAAACATATTTTATTTGTCTTAATATAGAGATCAAATATTATCACAAGGGGGAAAACTGAGGAACGATCAGACAAGTTGCTTATCAAAATCATTTAAAGATTTATTTCAAAGACTTCTGAATATTCTTGCTTAACTTATGACTTTAATTGCTCTACTGAAAATAGAATTAGAATATGTTCTCAAATCTAAGTACTGTTACAGAATGAAATGGAATATAAAACCTATTTGATTTAAATTGCTAAATACGGTTAGAAATGAAGTTATTTAGGAAAAGTATAAGGTACTTAAATATAACATTTTCTGGGTGAAACATATGAGATGCTTTAAGATAAATATAAAAAGAGAAGCATATTTTCTATATTTAGTTTTATTATTTAAAGAAATTTAATTTTTAGTAGCTTAATATTGATAATTTAGGGAATTTAAGAACATCTCAGATTTACTTGTTTATGACATTTGTATAAGAAGAACAAAAATGGAAAAATAGTAGACTGTCACTTAAACTTTCTTTTTGAACCCCAAAACATCAGGAACTAACGTTGAAAAACTAAAATCTACTAAAGCAGGTTGAAATTAGGTTACCAGACATCAAATGTTACATTGTTCTTTATTACAATTCTTTGGCAACACTTTCAAAAAAAGACACTTGTGTAAGGCTGTGATATGTCACTTTCAATAACATGCTTGACAGGAACAATTTTTATATATTGACATGACATCCAATTTAGGTTCTGCATGATGTTTCAGGTTCTCATCAGAAGAATTTCACATTTCGCATACCCAGCATTCACCCTTATGTATACTGTTTGGCATAATCTTGGAAAGAGCTAATGTTTTTTCCACACATATTTTTGTGCACATACAATTATGATAGGCCTCATGTGAAAGAGTACCACATAATTGAAAATTAATAAAAAAAGAACTTTCAAAATTACAATTCTTTTTTTTCATTTTTTATTTTATTTTAATTTTTATTAATGTATTACATGTGTACATATCTTCTCATTGCCCTCCTCCCCCACTCCCATGCATACCCTAACCCTCCAGTTTCTTGTGTCCATTGGTTATGCTTGTATGCATGCACACAAGTCCTTTGATTGCACCACTCCCTAACCTTCCTGCTATAATTTGACAGTCTGTTTGATGCTCTCCTACCTCTGTATCTATATTTTTGTTCATCAGTTTGTAATGTTCTTTATTATCCATAAATTAGTGAGATCATGTGGTGTTTCTTCTTCATTGACTGGCTTATTTCACTTAGCATAATGCTCTCCAGTTCCATCCAGGTTGCTGCAAATGGTAAGAATTCCTTCTTTTTTATGGCAGTATAGTATTCCATTGTGTAGATGGACCATAGTTTTCTGATCCACTCATCTGCCAACGAGCACCTAGGCTGTTTCCAAATCTTAGCTATTGTAAATTGTGCTGCTATGAACATAGGGGTGCATATATCCTTTCTGATTGGTGTTTCTAGTTTCTTGGGATATATTCTTAGAAGTGGGAACACTGGGTCAAATGAGAGTTCTATTTTTAGTTTTTTGAGGAAACTCCGTACTGTTCTCCACAGTGGCTGCACCAGTCTGCATTCCCACCAACAGTGCACGAGGGTCCCTTTTACTCCACATCCTCGCCAACACTTGTCGTTTGATGATTTGTTGATGATTGCCATTTTGACAGGTGTGAGATGGTATTGCACTGTCATTTTGATTTGTATCTCTCAGATAATTACTGGTTTTGAGCATGTTTTCATGTCTCTCTTGGCCTTCCTTCTAGCTTCTTGACCCTATAGGCTAGAAATAAACCCACAAGAGCAAAAGAAAAATTTTTGTGTCCCAATTTCAATGTCAAACATTTCCTTATGTGTACATGTCATCAATGGTATCTGGATAGTGGACAAATGGTGGCAATGCTGGTCCGACCCTCTTCGTTTGGTCCTAGGCATCCTGGAGATTAAGCCTTTATCAGTGATAACATTTGCAAATATGTTCTCCCATACAGTGGGCTTTATTATTGTTTTGTTGATGGTTTCTTTTGCTGTGCAAAAGCTTTTTATTTTGATGTTGTCCCATTTGTTTATTTTCTCTTTAGCTTCCATTGCCCTTGGAGCAGTATCAATGAAGAAGTTCATTTGGCATATATCTGAGATTGTGCTGCCTGTGGATTCCTCTAGTATTTTTATGGTTTCCCCTCTTATGTTTAAATCCTATATCTATTTGGAGTTTATTTTTGTGTATAGTGTAAGTTGGTGGTCTAGTTTCATTTTTTTTGCATGTATCTGCCCAATTTTCCCAACACAATTTATTGAAGAGACTGTCTTGATGCCATTGTATGTTCATGTCTTCTTTGTCAAATATTAATTGAACATAATATGTTTGGGTTAATATCTGAATTCTCTATTCTATTCCATTGGTCTACATGTCTGTTCTTGTGCCAGTACCAGGCTGTTTTGAGAACAGTGGCTTTGTAATATACCTTGAAATCTGGTATTGAGATCCCTCCTACTTTATTCTTCTTTCTCAGGATTGCTGTGGCTATTTGGGGTCTTCTTTTGTTCCAGATGGATCTTTGTAGAGTTCTTTCTAGGTCTGTTAAATATGCTCTTGGTATTTTAATGTGGAGTGCATTGAATCTATAGATTGCTTTGGGTAGTATGGGCATTTTAATGATGTTGGTTCTCCCAATCCATGAGCATGGTATGCTCTTCCATTTGTTTACGTCTTTCTCTATCTCTTTTTTCAGTGTTACAGGCCAATATCCCTCACAAACATAGATGCAAAAATCCTCAACAAAATTCTAGCAAATCGGATCCAGCAGTACATCAGAAAGATCATATACCAGGCCACGTAGTATTTATCCCAGGATTGCAACAATGTTACAATATCTGCAACTCAATAAACATGATACATCACATAAACAAATTGAGAGATAAAAATCACATAGTCATATCAATTGATGCAGAAAAAGCATTTGATAAAATCCAACATATTTTTACATATTGGGATATTTATTTATTTAAATATTGGGATATTTATTTAAGTGATTTTGGGATATTTATTATTGGGATATTTATTTAAATGATTTTGTATGCTCTTTAATGAAATTATATTTCAATATGAGTTAAAATGGAAAATGGAAACTCCTCCCCAATGTCTTCTTCTGCAAGTCATATAGAATATTTAAAAATCAATTTTATGATTAATTATAAAAAGTTCATTTTGCTCTTCATGAAATATATCACATCTTAAAAAATAAACAAGGACTAAAATTGAACCATAGTATTTAATGTCACATTGTAATTATCTGGCAAGTTCTAATGACATTTATAACATGTGAATGTATCCAAAAATTACCACTTTGAAAATGGAAGTAAAATTAAAAAATTCTCATTTTTCTTCTTTTATCATCCTTTTTTCCCTTTATAGCACAATGATCTAAGTTAAATATCAGTGTGTATTTCTTCACTTCTTTCTTCTCAACTACATTATGCATCAGTCAATTAGAACAAGCATGGTATAACTTAAAATAATACATATAACCTAATCACTTACATCTTCTGACATAGCTAGTGAATGGTGCCAATTTGAGCAAGACAATTGTAGCATCTACTTTGGGTCAGCCTTTGTTTTTCTTTTTTTAAAAATATATTTTATGGATTTCTTACAGAGAGGAAGGGAGAGAGATAGAGAGTTAGAAACATTGATAAGAAAGAGAGACATCGATCAGCTGCCTCCTGCACACCCCCCACTTGGGATGTGCCCATAACCAAGGTACTTGCCCTTGACTGGAATTGAACCTGGGACCCTTCAGGCCAACACTCTATCCACTGAGACAAAACGGTTTTGGCAGCCTTGGTTTTTCTTTACACTGATTCTTTATTTTCATTTTTTTAGGTTAGGTTTATATTGAAAATATTATTGATTTTACCTTTTGATTTTGTGTAAATAAATGAAGACCAATTAAATAAGTACATGCAAAGCCTATTTTTTTCAGAGCTTTCCTTTGCAAAAGGCTGGGGCTATCCTTCAAGTATGCCCAGATTAGAGACTGTTAGCACAAGGAAGCTGTAGGTGAGCAAACTAGAAGCAAAGGAATGTTTGTGATTGGTCAGGCATGAGAATTTGGCTTTCTCTGATTGGTCTTATTTGGAAGCAGAGACAAATATTAGGGAATTTGAGAGTTATTGATCAAGCCCTGGCTATTTTACCCTGATTGTTAGAGGGATTATTGTTTGGCTTCCTGAAATGTTTGCTAGAGGTAGTGAATGGTCTGACTTCCTACAGTTTACCTCTTGGATAGCAGGGTGGGTCCTGGGCTGTAATAGGTCCCTGGCTGGTTGGTGCAGATATGATCTGGCCAATGTCTATTTGTATATTCTGTCTCAAACTTTTTTTAGAAAAAACCTAAAATGCTATTGCTTAAAGGGTTTTATTAGTTTTAGGTTGAAGAGCAAATGAGTTGTTATAGATAACTATAACTGTATAACAGGCTTAACTAAGAAAATATCTAAAATATTTTTAATTTTTTTCATTATGTATTATATTTGACTTATTATCTATAATAATAAAAGTGTAATATGCAAATTGACCGAACAACCGAACAGCAGAACGATCTTTCTGACGAACTACTGGATGACCATGCTAAGACATGCACTGGCAGCAGGCCAGCCAAAGTGGGTATGATGTGATTGGTCAAGTCCCTCCCCTGCCACCATCACCCCATGATGGCCTTGCAGGGGGAGTCCCAGGTCACTAGCCAGTGGGGCAATTGATCAATGAGGGGGCTCCATGATTACCCCAAAGAGGGAAGCCCAAGCCACCTACCAGTGGGCTGTGGAAGGTGGGTGGGGCCTCCCTCTGCAGGGAGTGATTGATTGTGGTGCTCCCAGAAGACTGTGAGAGGTACAGGCTGGGTTAAAGAACCCCATTTTTTAAAATATATTTTATTGATTTTTTACAGAGAGGAAGGGAGAGGGATAGAAAGTCGGAAACATCAATGAGAAAGAGACAGCGATCAGCTGCCTCCTGCACACCCCACTGTGGAGATGTGCCTGCAAGCAAGGTACATGACCCCAACCGGAATTGACCTGGGACCTTTCATTCTGTAAGCCGACGCTCTATCCACTGAGCCAAACCGGTCTTGGCAGGAACCCCATTTTGAGTGCATGAATTTTGTGTACCTGGGCCTCTAGTATATTATATATACATACTTGGTACCACTTGAATATTTTTCTTCTAATTCCCCTATTATCCAGGTCAAGCTTTCTTACAAATAAAAGTATTCTGCTTTGATCAGAGTTATAAAAAAAAACAACCTTCTTAAATGAGAGACTATCTAGTCACATCAGCTGATTATTTATAAAAGGAAGGTAATATTCATTAAGGAATAACTATCTGTATTTATTTTATTTTAGTCTGTCATATCTGAGGGTGATTTTAAAATTTCCCCAAAGTTGGAACAGAATAAAATGAGCTCATAATAATAAATTCTACCAAATTTCTCTGATGTAATAGAAAACTGGCTACTCTTTACATGTTTATTTATTTTAATCATTTTCTAAGGAATAGTATAGTTCTATTTATTTGTTCACATGAGGAAATTGAGAGGTAGGGTGTGTTTACATCCTAATAGACTATGTAGAGAGAATTGAAAGTCTAACTCCATTATGTTCCCCAGTCCCTTAAAAAATGTAGCTTAATCTTGTGTACAAATTGTTTGTCTACAAATTGTATGTCTCCTAACATGAAAGTATAAATTACAGTCTACATCCAATGTAAGAGCGACGGAAGTTACACTGATCTGGAATTAAGCCTGATCCTTTCTTATGTCACTGAACCACTAATGCCACCCCTACCCGGTAATATAGAATGATTCAGCAGATGAACGTTGCTTTTTGAAAATATACTTTAAAAAATTAAATTAAGGAAACAAAAAGGGAAGCAGAATATATGAGAGGATGTGTAATTTTTGCAAACCCATTCTAGTATCTTAACAAAACTTAAACACATTTTTTAAGTACCAAGTACTGTAGCAGCCTAAATAGACAATAGGAGAGCAGTTAGATAAAGAATTATACATCCATACACCATCAGTACATATTAGTTGAACATGATCCATTAACCCCAGTGATATTCAGTAGAGGCTTTATTAAATGAGACCTATCAGAATTTTTGATGAACAAGAGGAAGGATTTTTAATTTCACCTGCATATTTAAATATTGGCCGTACATGGAAGTGGTAGCCAAAATGTCGTGACACTATTTCCACGTGGTTTTTAGTAGCGGATGCAATTTTAATCTTCTCACTACATATTCTAAATTAAGTGAATATTTTATTCCCAGCCTTTTAGTGATTGAGAATTTGCGATTGGTTAGCACCCACACCCTGAACGGAATGATTGTTCCTTGGCAGAAAGCCACCGTCAGTAGTCGAGAAAACAAATAGAGTCTGAGGGGCTCTTTGTGGCTCTCATCACTCTTGTATGGCAGATGAGTGCACAACAGAAAGCTCAGCCTGCTAGCCTGACAAATGACATCCATTTCTCTATGGACACACTTTGTTTCATCACCGTCATTTTATAGAAAAATGCATACATTAACATTGTCATGCGAAATGTCTTCAAGTTTAGCATAATGAACTATTCACATTTGGTTTGTTTTCACTTTGACCTCAGAATATGTATTATTATTTTTTTTCTTAGATACCCTCCTATAGGACGTTATAAATCACATTGAAATTTTTCACAGAATCCTTCAGATTCTGTGGCAAGGTATATTTTAATATCCAGCTTTGGTCTCTGGGATTCTACAAATAAAAGCATGTTAATTCCAGGTAAGCGTTCATATTTCTCTGTTACATTCTACAATTAAAAGGTAACATCCCAAAATCACGATGGTTTAAAACATTTCATAGAATACACACAACTCACAGCAATGGTTTGTAGAGCTTAACCATCAGAATCCCCAAATGCTTCAGCCTGGCTTTAAGGTGATCAAAAATCACAACCTATCAAGAGCTGTGTTAGTATTTATTTGGGCTGTGTTTCTGAAAAAGTGGGTTTAATACTTTAGATTATAATCTATATTTAAAGAAAGAGTGAACCTATTGCCACTTATAAACGAGGGAAAGAATCCCAAGAATATTTTGTATTTTGCCGTATTTTCGCAAGAACCAGATGCCAGGTTGGCCTATCTTGTCACATTGTACTCTAAGTTTTAGATGTCTGCAAGACAGTTTACATATTCTCTTCAAGAAAAGGTTTCAGTGAAGATGATTACTTAAATTGTGACAAGTACCATGTTATCTTGAAATGGATCTGGGTAGGGCCTTACCTCCCATTAGAAAATATCTCAAAGACAGTGTTCATGATCTATGCGTCTTTTATTCTGTCTGTCTTCAAGACGGAAATGTCAATCTATAGGAGCTGTATCAGTAAAGATATTGCTACAACATATGTCTGATATTTTGCTGCCTATGGTTTTGTTGTCTGTGATTTTTATGGTTTTCTGTCTTACATGTCATTCCTTTAGCCATTTTGAGTTTGTTTTTGTGTATGGTATAAGTTGGTGATCTAGTTTCTTTTTTCTTTCTTTCTTTTTTTTTGCATGTATCTGAACAAATTTCCCAGCACCATTTATTGAAGAGACTGTCTTGATTCCATTGTATGCTCTTGCCTCCTTTGTCAAATATTAATTGAGCATAGTGGTTTGTGTCAATTTCTGGGTTCTCTGTTCTGTTCCATTGGTCTATATGTCTGCTCTTATGCCAGTAGCAGGCAGTTTTAAGAACCATGGCCTGGTAATATAGTTTGATGTCTAGTATTGTGATCCCCTCAACTTTGTTCTTCTTTATCAGGATTGCTGCAGCTATTTGGGGTCTTTTTTTTATTCCAGATGTATTTTTGGAGAGTTTGATCTAGATCTGTGATATATTCCATTGGTATCTTAATGGGGATTGCAGATTGCATTGAATCTGTAGATTGCTTTAGTAGTATGGACATTTTAATGATGTTGATTCTATCAATCCATGAACATGGCATGTTCTTCCATTTGTTAACATCTCCCTCTATCTCTTTTTTTCAGTGTTCTGTCATTTTCCAAGTACAGGTATTTTACCTCCTTAGTTAAGTTTATTCCTAGGTATTTTAATTTTTATGATGAAATGGTAAATGGGATTTTTTTTTTAGTTTCTCTTTCTGTAAGTTCATTATTGGTATATAAAAAGGCCATAGATTTCTGGGTATTGATTTTGTATCTTTCAGTGTGTTTTTTTGTTTGTTTGTTTGTTTGTTTTTGGGGGAAGGGGGCATAATTTAGAGATTTTTTAATTTGTTTTTGTTTTCTTAGTTTAAAACATCTCAAATGTTTACATGCTTGACTCTCTTATTTGCCATCTCAAGTGTCCCTTTTGCAGGATGGGTTTCTCATTATCCTAGGCAAAGGATTTATCCTGCTTGCTTATATGAAATTAGATATAGCAGACTTGTTCGTGGCCAATTTAGGTCATATAACATTCACCACCTTCTTCCACCTCCTGTGTCATAAAACCTTGATTTTAACCACTACCCCTGCTTCTACCCTAAGGGACTAGGGGTTTTATAATGACTTCAAAATACAGACAGTAAGGATAAAGATTGCATAAGCTTGTTATCTTAGGATTCTGGTGGAACCCACATCATAAATATTAAAACAAGCAGTTGTTAACAACTAAAGGCCCTTCGGGATTCCACAGGACTGTGTCTTTCAAGGTGAATAGATGCCAACAAGCAGGGGCCTAGAAAATTGTATTACCCTGGTGAAAAATGGACAGAGATAGAGGTGGCATCCTGAGTTGGGTTACCACGGTAGACACAGAGGAAAAACCTGGAAATCACTGAGGTATATTTGAATTGATAAAATTAAGGTATTCAATACAGAAACACACTTGAGGTTCCAGAACCAAATATAAATTCACTCAATGCAAATACATAGTGAAAACAAAATTAACATACATTCTTGCTACAACTAAGAACATTTGCACCCCTAAAAGCAGAAGGGAGTATTGGAACTTGTAAGTGATACTGAAGCACACTGATCACATCATGAGCAATTTCGAATGGAAAAGACTGAATTCAAATATTTTTAACGAGCACAAAATATGCAAAGAATCTAATTGGCTTTTGCATTCTACTAGAATCAGGCTGATCCATAGGAGATAGTGGTCAAATGGGGCATATCAGGGCACGCTAATGAAAAATTGCTTCTATTGCATGAAACTGTAAGAGGAAAAAACACAAAAATATTATACTATGACATTTTGGGTTAAATATTTTCTTTGCTCATTAGAATTTAACTCCTCTGGAGGGTTTATTTTCCATATGCAGATGGTAATAGAAACATATGCAGGAAGGATATCAAAAGGCATACATTTTAATGCTAGACATAGTGCTACAATATTATGAAATAATGTATGTAACAATGATTAAAGACAGACTATGTATCAGGAAGGTTTAAATAAAATTAGCAGGTTTACTAGCTGAAGAAAAGGAAAGCAACATTTATTATGAAGGAGAGACAGTTTATGTTTACTTTCAGTGTCCTATCTTCCTTTTCCCCCTTTATTTATGAGGACACTTCAGACTAATTAGAGGCTTAGAATGAAGACCTACCCAGTCATTGTCTGTCTTAGCTGAAGCCAAGTTCAAGGCAGATTGAGAGGAGGATTTAACCACGGATATCTCAATATGAACCTTTCCATTGACTAAAAGAATAGTCCAGAAACTTTACCACACTCATAATTCACATTCATATGGGGTATATTTAGTTGTCTCTCCTACAGAAATGATATCCCTACAAGATTAATATAGCTTCAGCTCTGGTGGCCATTATGTTGCCATAGGTTTATGATTTTCCTACAGTATTTTGATTTATGACACCCTTCCTTTTAATAGGAGTTCATTATTTGTACATTAAGGTTGTAACTTACTCCATCACAGGGGGACTCCTATTCATCAAGGAACCTGTACAGTTCTATCTAACATCGCTGTCCTTTTTGACAGCTTTGCTCAGGCAGAGCATGTTGCTAAATGTGCAAGCCCTCGGTGGCTTGAGATCCACTTCAGCAGCTGATGAAACATTTTAATTTTGATGCAAAATAACTCAGATGAGTGATTTCAGATGTCATTTAATCTAGGTGATTGACTCTTCAATTTAACTCAACATGATCTATTTTTAATCCTATAAGGGCTTTGTCTTCGAAAAAATCCAAAATTCAAAACTACAGTCAATCCTAGTCTTACCCTGTCTCCCGATAAAGTGGAAAGGAGAAAACACCAGAACATTCTCTAGTTCTTTGCCTTTGCTTCATGCCATTGAGGCTCTTTCTCATGGATGTTATTTTATCAGAGAGAGAAAGAGAGAGAGAGAGAGAGAGAGAAATATATATATATATAGAGAGAGATTAATTTATGTGAGACAACAGAGAGGTTTAAGATAGTATTTGATATTTATGAGCATTTTAATTTCTGAAAATGTATACATTTTTATTCCATTGCAGGTTTATAGGAACTACATTTCTATGCAACTTTATATTTTGTCCCCGAACTCCCACGTTTCATAAAAAAAAAGATTAATTCTGATGAGATCTATTTGTTAAGGAATATTAATAGTAAAGTTTTGTTGAAATAATACCACTGAGCAAACTCTACTCAGTGATTTGAGATTTAGGGAGACTTTATTTGAAATTTGAATTTGCATAGTCAATTCAGGGAATAAAATGCCTCATGTCAACATATGTTGAGTAAAATGATAATAAGATGTCTTGGTTCAAGATGTGTATTAACAATACATAAATACATGGATCTAAGTCCTCATGCTAGACTAGGTTTGTAGAAGTTTCCAGAGGCTGGACAGGCAAATACAGATTAAAGCCATAGCATTCAGAGCAACACAGGTGTAAGGAATTGGAAGGTTGATTTTTTTTGTGCCTTATTGTATTTACAGTTTCCGAATTAAAGTACCATTTACTTAAAAATTGAGCACAGGTGTGCCTTTCAAAAGTCTTAATTTTATTATTTTTTTCACATTTGAAAAATAGAATTTATATTAATTGGATACTTTTACTTTTAAGATGAAGAATGGATCTAGTTGAAGAGTCACTTAATTATTGCACAACTATTAAAGTTTTTATTTATGTCCCAATATATTAGTTTATAATTAGGTATTATGTTATATTAATATAATAGTTCTGCCACCATTTGCACATTGACTAGATTATAGATAAAACATATCATATACCAAGAGGGAAAGACAAGGAGATAGGGAGACAGAGACACTAAGAGGAAGCTAACATTAGCAATAAATAAATAGGATAAATATGGCTTCCCTGTGGACAAATGGCAAAGACATATACTGTAACATGTTTGTAACAACATGTACACTCTAAGATACTGAGTCCTTAGAATCACCTTGGAGGTACAGGTGAGCTGAGATGGCCACATTAAATCTGGTTCCATAAGGATTCTATTGGTTGTGGGTATTCTGAGTCACAAGCCACTAGAAACAAAATGGTAAAAAAAAAAAAATTACTATGGAATTATTTTTTTTTTCATTTTTGTTTAAAAATTTTTTATTTTAACTAGAAGTCTGATGCACGAAGATTTGTGCAAGAATGGGCCTTCCTTCCCCTGGCTACTGGCACTGCCTTCTCTCTGGTGGAGCCTCCTTTCCGCCTTCCCATCATGCTCAGAGGCCTGGAGTGGCTGGGGCAGTGCAGAACACCTGCATCATCACCATGGTGACAATGTAAACATCCCACCCCTGGCCGCTTGGCACCTCTGTATGCAAATTAACCCACCATCTTTGTTGGGTTAACTTGAATACTCACTTCTGATTGCCTGATGGGCATCATGAAGGTATGGCCAATTTGCATCTTTCTCTTTTATTGTGTAGATGTTATATTAAACTTAGATGAATGAACAAAAATTTACATTTCAATTTATATTAAATATTGCTAAAATTAAGAAAAATAGTGTTTCTGTCATTTTCTACAAACACCTTAACATTTTCACAAATTCATCAAAGCATATTCCTTGATATTCAGTTATACTATATAGAAGCAATCATCTAATTCCCATTTTACGTTTCGTAGATGGAGAAATTCAAAAAAGGACGGTGTCCCAGGCATCAGGACACAATAGCAAAATAGCAAATCTTCCACTGCTGCCATTTAAAGACTAAACCCCTTAGCTTTCGATTTTGAGCAGCATACAGTGAGCTAACACTCATTATGAACCTGTCAATTTCTCCAATGCCTGCTTCAGCTCTTCTTCCACTCACTATTCCCACAGACACTTATTACGGCTTTTTCGTTCATGGATTTATTACTGACATTCTCTTTTCCTTTCTTTTTTTTATTTTTCAAATCTGAGCCGTGCTTTAAGGAATACTGAAATCCGATCTTCTTTGGAACCTATGGTTTGTGTCTTTGTCTTCCTATTCAAGAGATTGGCAATATCACCCAAGGTAGATTTACCTTGAAATCAATAATGAGAAAATTATTAAGTCCCAGTCATTTGCACTGGCTTCTCCAAGTCCCTAGGAAAACCTTAGCAATGTGTTTGTATGGCCATAGCTTTGTAAATGTGGCAACATTAGATATTATGAACAAAATTTGGTAACATTGCTCTTTTTTTTTTTTTTACTGGGACTTGCAATCTTTATTTTGAACTCTTTTAGCATTGCTGTGAAGTAGCAGCCATGCATATTTGGATTAGGATAAGGATAAATTGAGCTGGGAACACATCTAGTTAGGCTTAATGTGTTTGCATTCACTTTCATGTTTAAATTATGATTAGATGTGCATGTACTATTACTAATGCGCTTGGTGTGGACTCTTTTACCACGTGACATAAAGATTCAGGACCATAAGTTTTAAGAGAATGCAGGCAGCTGAGATGAAACAAGAAATGTTTTAAGTGCACAGAACTAGAGGTCAATCTGTAGAAAATTCTTTCAAAGCATTCATTTTATAGATGAATAAAACTCAGTAGAAGTCCCCATAATTACACATGTCATTTCCAACAATACAACGAGGAAAGAATTCTGTCAATTAAAAAATAATGATATCAATGCTAAGAATAAATTTTTGAAAATTTGTCGATAGGAATATTAGAGCAAAATCCACATCAAATAAAAAAACAAGGACTATGTGGCTAAAAATATTTGAAATATAAGCTAAAGGTATGTGTTAATCAGTTAACAAAAATAGAAGGATATTATTTCCACAATTTTTGCTTTTTATGTATTTTCAAATGTGTAGTTTATTATGACTTCTTTATTCTCCCAAGAAAAATAGTTGTATTTTAATCTAATTTTATGTTCTTAATATTTTTAAAGTAGGACTCCAAAGTGTATACATTTCAGGTTTCACAAAACCTGAGTCTAATGCAGTCCCATCAAGTAGGTGATATCTTTGCATCCTTTTTTTTTTTTTCCTAGTCTGGGATTTAATTAAAATAAAAAAATAAGTGTATATTAACATTCAACTTATTAACCAAGGATCTATTATGCCAAACACTTGCTAGAGTTTCTAATATGTTCCTCATTCAATTCTACAAGGAATATATAGTAATGAGAGGCCCCGTGCATGAAATTCGTGAATGGGGAGGTGGGGAGGTTTCCCTCAGCCCAGTCTGCACTCTCTCCAATCCAGAAATCCAGAACATCTCAGGGAATGTCCAACTGTTGGTTTTGGTCTGATCCTGGGTTTCAGACCTAAACCAGCAGTTGGACATCTCTTTCACAATCTAGAACTACCTGCCTGATCACCCCTAACCGCCTCTGCCTGTCAGCTTGGTTGCCCCCAACTACCCACCCTCCCCTCGCCCCCCCCTGCTGGCCTGGTCACCCCTCACTGCCCCCCTGCCAGCCTGGCTGCCCCACACAGCTTGCTATTCAGTTGTTTGGTCATCCCTCACTAACTCCCCTGCCAGCCTTATTGCCCCAAGCAGCCTTCTGGTCGTTACTGTTACTATGATGGTGTCCCAGATAATTTGCATATTCCTTTAATATTAGTATAGATTTCATTTTAAACATGAGGAAACTGAGGCTCAGGGAGTTGAAGTGACTTGTTCTATATCATAGAATATGAGTATCACTTGGAATGATGAGTGGCAAAGTAGGTAATAACATGTAACATACTTGTCTTTGAGAGCTCAATGTGTACAGAATATTGTGCTAGATTCAGATCATATTTTCAAAATACTCTGTATTACAGGACATGGAATTTTAAACCAATAAACACACTGCAATCACAATTACTATAATAGAGCTACCCATTAGGCCTAGGCACAGATGGCAGAAAAAGACTAGGTTGTGGTTAGGGTTAGTATCACAAATGTGTCACAGTAGTGTATTTGCTTACACTCAGCCTGAACAATGAGTGATACTTTAATGAGCATAGAACTAAGAATAGGTAGAATCAGTGAAATAAATAGCAGTTTTAATGTCTTATGGTAATTTTCTGGAGCGTTTTGCACCATGGCTATAAGAGCAGAGGATAAAACATGAGGGTTAGGAGGGATTTAGAAGCAGAGGTGAACAACATCTTTGAGGATACATGATTAATCAAATAAATGGGAGAAAAAAAGGATTCCAATTTTGGTTGACAAAGTCAGTAATTGAAAGGCTGGACCAGCACGAAAAATGTTGACATATTTAAGGGCTCCTGTAAAACACATGCAGGCAAGCATGAAGAAAAATAGTTCTCAGATAGTTATGGACAAGATTGTGTCTTTCCAAAATCCATTGAAGTTGAAACCTTAACCTCCAATGTGACCACATGTGGAGATGGGGCCTTTAAGGATACAATTAAGGTTAAACAAGGTCATAATGGTATCACCCTGAGCCACTAGGATTGTGTCATTATGAGAAGAGGAAGAGACACCAGGCATGCATGCACACCTTGATCTTGGACTTCCAGCCTCTAAAATGGGAGAAAATAACATTTCTGTTGTTTAAGCCACTCAGTCTCTGGTTTTCTGTTGCAGCAGTGCCAGCTGACAAACACACACACATATTGTGATCTTTATTTTTTTTTCTTCCTTTATAATCATACACTCCCGTTTACATAATTTTAATATAAGTCAATCTAGCTCAAGCTATCGTATGACTTTTACAACTCCATACATTTCCTAGGAATTCTAGGCCAGGACGAAGGGGATGAGAGAACAGCAAAGGGAAAATTCCAGCTGAATGTTTCTTCATCTTAACAAAAGCAAAATAGTAAATCTCCTGGAACCCCACTTTCCTCTTACTAAGCATAATTCCACTCAGTCAAACCAAGCTAAAAGGAAGAGGTCACAGGATTTCCATGAAAGCAGGGCCTTTGATTTATTTACAACTGTGTCCTGATGCCTGGGACAGGGACAATATCAGGCAGGTGGTATCAGGCATGCAATAAATATATGTAGGTAAATGAATAAATAGGATATCTCACTTTCTGAACATAAATAGCTAATCTCCTGATCAGCAAGAACCAAGAAGAATGAAATTTGTGTTGTCATTAGCAATATGCCATATGTAATTTCTTAATCTCTTTCAATTTATTTTTATTTTTTTAAATATTTTTATTGCTGTAGCTAATTTGGCTCTGTGAATAGAACATTGACACATGGACTGAAGGGTCACAGGTTTGATTCCAGTAAAGGGCACGTACCTTGGTTGCAGGCTCAATCCCTGGCCTATCAAGGTGTGTTCGGCAAGCAATCAATTGATGTGTATCTCTCACATCCATGTTTCTCTCTCTGTGTCTATCTCCCTCTCTTCCACTCTTTCTAAAGATCAAAGAAAAAATATCTTCAGGTGAGGGTTAACAAAATACATATGTGGTTTTTTTTCATTGATTTAAGATAGAGAAAGAGGAAGGGGGAGAGATGAGAAAGAGGGGGGATAGAAAGAGGGGAGAAGAGAGAGAGAGAGAGAAGAAAGAGAGGTATGTTAGAGAGAAACAACCCATCAGCTGTCTACTGGGGATTGAGCCAACAATCTGGGCATGTTCCCTGAGCTGGAATTGAACCAGTGACACTTTGATACGTGGAATAAAACCCAACCAATTGAGCCACACTGGCCAGGGCCTCCCTTTCAATTTAAACAGTCCTATATGTAAAGTTTCTGATCATCCTGTATGCCTAGGTATTTGTGGTAAACAGTAATGGAAAGATATCCCACATCCAATCTATCATGCATTTTATGGAAGCTAAGATCAAGGTATACAGAAATGATTTGTTCACAGAAATACAACTAGCTCATAGCAGTCCTGGAAGAGGACTCATACTAGGGTGTGCAGATTCCATATCATTCTGTGAAGAATAGGAAAAATGTGTATATCACTCTAATCCAAATAGCAATGCACCTCTCATTTCTTCTCGTCTACTTAACTGGAAAATTGAATTTCCTTATCTTCAGCTTGCCAAGTGTCCTTGACACCCTCCCTGGCTTTCCAGTGCATCGCTGTGGTGTAGTCAGGTGAGAATGATGCTTCACATTTGCAATCATTTTGGGCTACATGATATATATATCTTTTCTTTTTTTTTCTTCTTCTGGGATATAGCTTTTGCTTTCTCAGTTTTCAGCTGTTAACAGAGTTAAGGAAACCTTGAAGATATCATTGATAATTATTTGCTGATTTTGACTTGGTTCCCTCCACTCTAATATTTGTAAATATATGAATAGAACTCTGATTCCTATATTATCCCATAGGAAATATCACTAACTAGATTTATGATACTGTTCATTTCCTCAGTTATTACTTCTGTCAAGCCCAGTGTGAAGATCTGCTGTGTGACTCCTGGCAGGCGATTCCTAATTACAATTTGGGTTGTGGCGAAAACATCTGTTACAATGAGAAGAAAACATATGTTTTGAAAAATATTGAACAATAGAATAAAATGTACTATTCTTAGGTGATTCACGTATAATGTGAACTTACACAATCATTTTATTTCACAATTATTAATTTAGGAGGAGTATTGACATAGATGTTTAAATCCTTCCTTCAAATAAAAAAGTTATCTTAATACTAGAGGCCCGGTGTATGAATTGGTGCAATAGCAGGAACCTTTGGCGTGGCTTGCAGATTGGGCTGAAACCAGCTCTCTGACATTCGCTGGAGGTCCAGGATTGTGAGAGGGCACAGGCCAGGTAAAGGGACCCCACCAGTGCACAGTCAGAGCCAGGAAGGGATGTAGCAGGTTGGCCAGCACAGGAGGGACCGGGAGAGGGCTCCAAGGCATGCCCAGACCATCTCGCTCAGTCACTATTGACCAGACCCCAGCAGCAAGCTAACTTACCAGTGAGACTATTTTCCCCCTGATGGTCAATGCCCATCATATCAACTGGTTGACTGGTTGACTGTCTGTCCTCTGGTGGTCAGTGCATGTCATAGCAAGTGGTTGAGCGACCTTAGCATATCATTGGCATATTATGCTTTGATTGGTTGAATGGACGACCAGAAGACTGGACACTTAGCACACTAGACTTTCATTATATAGGATGAAACTTTTTTCATATTCAATATCCTCTTCAGTGAATTCAGAAACAAATTTTAGTAAAAATTTTTAACCTTTTTCTTGTTAGCCTTGCCATTTGTGCATACAAATTTGAGGAAACAAGATCCATTTGCTCTGTTATCCACATCCCTCAATGCTCCGCCATGCACGATATTACCAATAAGTTCACTATTTAATGTGTACAGAATGATGTCAAGTAGGATATAGTGTTAAGGTGTAATACAGTATTATTCCAACAGGATGAGTAACCTGATAATTTAGAACAGTGTTAAGACCATGGAGGCCAGCAAAGGTAGAGTGTAATCAAACCAGGTGGCTACCAAATCATAATATATTTTGGTTTTCTGCCTGAAAATAATACTCATTAAGGTAAGTGAAAAATTTTCAACCATTTTTCATAGAACTTCATTTATATGTAGCCATCAGAGAGAAGAAGCCCCACATATGCAGCTCTCTCTATCAAGTAACAAAAAGAAAAAACAAAGAAAACGTTATCTATGTTTGTATGCATATGTGTACCTATATATATTATTTTTTCTGTATTTCCTGTAATGTCCACTGGTTCAGATTCGATCGCCTGGCAGTGGTGTAGGTAACATTCAACTTCAGTAAAGTGGAAATGAATAAGTAAGATGCCAGGAATTTGTCAACCAAAATATCAATTTCATAAGGAAACTTAGCCTTCTACCAAGGTAGAAACATAGAGGAAAGGAGGAAATATGTTTCCTTCCTTGGGAAAATATAAAGTCATGTTCTCTTTTATATTTCTTTCAGAGACGTTTAAGAAAAAACATCATCAGAGGGGTTAGTGAGTTTAATCATCTTTATTGCAGATGGTGTGTGTGTGTGTGTGTGTGTGTGTGTGTGAGTACATGTGTAGTGGTGACTTCTCAAGTGAGTACGGATGTGAAGTCAAACAATGCTGAAACTGAAAGTCGAAAGATTAATTGAAAGCTCCAAAATAAAGCAAACAGCTGAATATTGACTGAAAACATTGAAAAAAAACATGTTATCTGGAATCCACCTTTGAATATGCATCAGTAAGAAAAACTAAGTTTTCATTTTGGCTCAGTAAATCATTGTCATTATATTTGTTAAAAATCTGTGCATTATTTTATGTACAGATTTGCTCATAAACAACAACAAAAAATGGAATGCAATAGGCTATGATTTACTAGGATTTTAAAAAGCGAAAGCATTTCTGCATGCTCATTAGAAAATAATCCTAAATCATGACATTTTTCTAAGGATATATCTTTAGAAATGTATAGATTTAGGGATATGCATTAGCATATATAAACTTTATTAGATGATATTTTGACTAATGGCTCTAGAAGAAATATTTTGTTTCATAATTATATCAGAAAAGTTTCAACACATATGTTTTCTTATAAGCTAAAAGCCCACGTAAATACATTTCTGTTAAATTTGTATTTGATTGTGTTTCAACACAACAGTAAAAAAAAAAATAACGCCCTACTGGGAATAAACTTCACCTTTTAGAAGGTAGAGACATACAGACCTATAGAGCCATGGAGAGTAATGAAACAGGTGTCACAATCACTGTTTCATTGTCACTGCCTCTATCAGTTCTGTGCCCAAGCTATGCCAGAAAAATTTCAAAACATTACCATTCATAGATCTCTGGGAAAGACAGCCTGTTAACTGTGAGTCATGTGCTCATGATACCTAAGAGGCAAGAGAAGAAGCAATAAGTATTTTGCTAGGGCTGCCATAACAAAGTGAATTACTTTAACAACAGAACTTATTTTCTCACAATTCTGGAGGCTGGAAGTCCAAGGTCAAGGTCTTGGCAGGGCTGCTTTCTTCTGAGTCCTTTCTCTTTGGCTTACAGATGGCAGTCTTCTCTCTATGTCTTCATTTGACTTTCCTCTGTGTTTGCCTGAGTCCTAATTTAGTTGTTTTTTTAAAATATATTTTATTGCTTTTTTGCAGAGGAGAAGGGAGAGGGATAGAGAGTTAGAAACATGGATGAGAGAGAAACATCTATCAACTGCCTCCTGCACACCATCAGAGGATGTGCCTGCAACATGTCCTTGATCAGAATAAAATCTGGGACCTTTCAGTCAACAGGCCAACATTCTATCCACTAATCCAAACTGGATAGGGCTTAATTTGGTTTTATCAAGATACCGATCAACAGGCAGTTGTATTGGATTGGGAGTTACTCTGATGATCTCATTTAACCTTAAGTACCTCTTTATAGATCATATTTTCAAATAAAGTCACATTTGAAGTACTAGGAGTTACAGCTTCAGCATCCGAATTGGTGAATAGCACAATTCAGTCCATTTAGGGATGAGCTCTCAGTTGCCATTTGCCAAGAAATGTTACGGAGCAGAGAAGCTTACATGGGTTTATCTGTGTGTTACGATTGTGAATAATCCCTAGGCCCTCACAGGTCTTTAGTAAAGCCCACAAAAATCACAATGTGCTTGATGGGATTTCTGGGTGTTGATTCATGTCATTTTATACTTAGGTTGAAAGGCCACAGAAAATGAGCCAGCTCCTTAGTTTGTAGAATAGTTGACAAGTAAGTTAAAACATGATTCCGGTAAAATGATTATTTTTCATGATTTAATGATACCATGTTAAGAAGTCTGCTGTGGCCCTTACTTAAAAAAATATATTTATCCTTCCTTTTTTTTTTTCATTTCCATCCTGAACATTTTATCTCTCATATCTTCTTTATGCATTTTCTCACTCAGTATTAAAATAAGAAACTTAATATTTTAATCTTTAAAAACTAGTAGTAAAGTATTGAAACTACTGTCATGATTTCTTAATTAGGACAACATACATACATGTAAGTCTCATATAGTAGGGCTTATTATGCAGTAGATTTAAAAAATCCTATTTTCTGCCCACATAGATAAGAACTAAAATAAATGTGTTATTTATCACTGATATTTTTATTATTAAATCCTGGCTAACATGACCACACATAGATCACAATTTGAAAGAATAACTGGATCAATAACGTTATATAAAATCAAATATCAAATTCTTAAGAAGATAATTTTTAACAGACATATTATAATTTAGTAGTCTAGATACACTCTAGTTCACTGTATTGCTATGTAGCAGATAAAAGTAACTATGGTTATTCCATTATAAATATATATATATATATATATATATGTAATTACATATATATAATTTAAGATACTACTAATAATTTTATCTATTAAAATTTCCAAAAATCTTGGGAATTTTTAAAATATACTATAAAAGAATTTGGTTTCTATATAAATAACAGCTCTCTGAACAATGGGATGATGATGAAATGCTTGAATGGATGAAAAATGATAAAATAATGTTTTCTACCCATTAAACTAAATGTAAAATTGTTTTCTGTGGTCCTCTTGCATTAACTGCCAAAGGATAAAAGATTATTTAATTTTCTCAGATGAGTTATAAATTGTACACTTCTTCATTTTAAGTGGACATTAGAATATAAGTCATTTTGTCTTGCTAGCCTAAACATGCTAGCTTTACCTCATCCTTGGCAAAGAAATGCAGGAGGAAAGTGAATGCAATCAAGGGTAAATCTGTCCTAAGAATTACTATTCAATCTGGAATGGATGAAATTTCATAAAATAGCAATGAGACTTTCGTGTATTGTATGTAAAAGAAAAAAAAAGTCACATCATTAAAAAATACTGGATTCTCATATCTTTACTTTCACTAAAAGAAATTTTGGATAGAACAAATACAGTCATTAAAAAAAATTCAAAAGAGGATGATACTAGATTTATGGGTATATTCACAGAAATACAACTCTTGTGTTTAATTCATGGGTTGTGAATTTAATATCATGATTAGGAATCTGGCTGGAGTGCATTTAATTCATTATCAAACTAATTTATAATTTTAGATACATATGGCAGCAGAATGTATAAATTTTTAAGGCAGCTATATCCACGATAAGTAGAAGTTTTTGAAATAGTTCATTGGGACCCTCCATCCCATCCCTCAAGCCCTCTACCCATCAGGAACTGGGGGACAATTATTTCCATAAACATTGCTAAAATAAGATACATTTTAAGACATGATATCTGGTTGATGACCCTTCTGATTTGAACAACTAGAGAAGCAAACAATATATATGAAACTAAATGTTGGATAAGTGCAGGACTATAATCCTGGAATAAGGTAACAGAACAAGATAAAACTTGCTGCCTGGAAAGAGTACACAAGCCTTCAAAAGGGAGGAGAAATGTATATACAGACTTTTTCTTTTTAATATATTTTTATTGATTTCAGAGAGGAAGGGAGAGTGAGAGAGATACAGAAACATCAATGATGAGAGAGAATCATTGAGTGGCAGCTTCCTGCATGCCCCCTTACTGGGGATTAAGCCCACAACCCAGACTTGTGCACTGAAGGGGAACTGAACCATGGCCTCTTAGTTCATAGGTAGACACTCAACCACTGAGCCACACTGACTGTACTATACAGAATTTTTCCTGACTGAGTGACAGGCATCACAGATCAGAGAGACCAAGGTGACTGGAAACTCTGCAGCAAAACAAAGGCAGGAGGCTGCTGAATCAAGAGGAAGCTAAATGGAGATGAGATCCAGAGATTTGCAGAGGGATCTCCTCAATAATGCATTAACAAAAAAGTGTGTTAACAAGAAATATAATCCATATGTTCCAGTAGGTATAAAAAAAGGGTAAACCTGATGTGGAAAAATGGAAGAAATAAAACAAAAATCCAAATCAAATTCCTAGCAAAAAACAAAAGACAAAAAAAATATATATAAAATATCGTGAAAGAAACATATACTTGTTACCAATTAGGGTTGCCAGCTGTGACCACTGTTCTTCTTATTGGTCAAAGATTTTAAGGTTAATGAAAGCAAAGGGAGCAAGAATATATTGGCCATAGCAAAAATATACTCAGGAGAGTGAAACAAGGAAGGTAGAAGAAGCAAGTCCCCTGGTTTGCAAGTCTCATAAGGTCCCTTAGAGGTCGGGGAATAAGTATGTGCCTATGGAAGAATAGCACAGGTAGTGCTCCTAGGAGGGAGAAAGTGCCCTGGGTCCTTTGTCCTGAGGGTATTTATCACACTCTTGCAGGTGGAAATCTTAGGGGAGGTCTTAGAGTAAGGTCTTAATAGAATATTTATCAGCTTTTCAGGTGTTCTCTTTCAGAGTCATGGTCTCTACAGAGTGGACAGTGCCAGGATATGAAGTCTTTTGTCAATATAGCTGGTACTGAAGCAGCCAAGGTATCACTTTTCTGGTTTTGCTGCTTTTGTGGGCCTGGAGCTGAAATACAACTGAGGCCTAGATGTTATCTCTAGGGAAGATGCAGAAAGCCAATTCCAGTATGTCATAAGTGCAAGAGTTCCATCAAAAGGTTTATGGAACTTGGGGACTCAAACAAGGGCTGAGTTACATATGTTATCACCTGTTGGGAATGGCTAAAGGCATTTCCCCAAATGTGAAAAGATGATTGTTTACTGCCAGACAGCTCCAGGCATCTTAATCTACATGTTATTGCCTCCTACTGGCCAAATACCTGAACAGCCAAAGGCATTTCCCTATTCTGACTATGCTACTGTGCAAAACCCTACCCTTTGAAGTGTATCTCCCACCTTGCCTTAGGACAATTTGTGTTAATAAAAAGCAAGGGGTACTGAGACAAGGAGAACTCGGTTTCCTCAACCAAACTCCTCTGCCCGCCCTCCCACCCCACATAATGCCTTTCAAAATTATGTTTATTTAATCTATTCACAGCCCTTTCTCCAGATTGCTGAACTCTTCTAGGTGCCAGATTAAGACCACTGGCATTAAATGACACCCAACATCCAGCATTAGGAGGAAAAGGTCAGAGGCATCTGAGCTGCTTGACCTGCGATATGTCATATCAGGGGTCCAAACCACATGACCTGTGATATGCTTGGGAGGCTAGATTACCAGGTGGTTCCAAACTTTCCTCCTGTCAGTCAGCTAACTGCTGGGTCCCCCACTGAGAAGCTGGATGAAGGCAATGTTGGTTCAGGACCTCAGTGTTGCTCCCACACCAGCCACTCATGTCTAACTTCGAAGCATACTGAGTGGGAATAAAATGTTGTGGCTTACTATATGCCTCTCACTTACAATAAATATCTTATTCTTCACAACAACATAAAGATGTAGGTACTTCTTAATCCCCATTATCATGGGAAATATAGGCACAGCTAAGAAAACCTGTCAAATCAAATAAAAACAACCAATATTAAAGATAATAATTTTACCTGTTACTGAGTACTTTTATTATAGGGTTAGACACCATTTCTTTAATGACTCTTTAACCTTTATTGTCGGAAACCAAATATTGTTCTCACTAAATGGATGTAAACAGGAGGCCAGAAGGCTGGTCAACCTTAACTGCTCTGAAAGGTCAGAGCTAATTACTCACTGTTTAGTTGAAACATTATTAGCTGAAGCAACCTCTATCTGTTTGTTTCATGTTAATTTCTGTTTTTGTTATTTCCTGCCTAAAGGCTAGGGGTGTGTCCCAAAGCCTTAATAAAAGGGAGAAAAAGGCCAGAGTAAGTGGCAGTCCTTTCCACTAGAGGGAGGCTCCTGCCTGGCCCCCCAATATCACCAAATTAATGTTTTCTAGTCTCTCATTTCGTTTGCGTGTGGCCTCCTTCAGAACCCAAACCCTGAACCGGGAACCCTGAACCACGCGGGACGTGAAAAGAGGTTCCCACACTTTATAATTCTGTATTTAATAACTATAAAATGAAAATAGCAAAACATCTGGCACATGGACTTACTATGAAAATTAAATTAAATATAAGTATTAAATACAATATTTTGGCATTCAATAAAATGAAACTTAATGTTAGTAGTATTGTATCATTTTTTTGATGTAAAGCTTTTTTTTGGTGAAACTTTAAAAATCATAATCAAATTTTGCATGTTTTCTTAATTTTCAGGAACCTCAAAAGGCAATTATATTTACATTTTAGTTTTCTGTCTTTTTAATAATCAAGGTTTCTTGTATAAAAATCTGCAAACATCACTACTGTCTCATTCTTTATATTCATCATTTATCCTCTTTATGACTTCATGGTTTTATTAAGTTTATGTTTCATCATAGGGCAACCACACATTGCCTATGGAGATAAGCCCATAAATCACCAAGGCTTTTATTTAAGCTGCTGAAATTAAAGACCCAATTACAGTGGGTTAAAAAGAAAGCAAAACAAACACACACATACACCCCCCAAAAAACCCCAAGAGATGGTTTTCTCTTATCTAAGTGAAATAGAGAGATTATCCCTGGCTAAGATAGCTATTTTATCATATCATGAGGACACTGGCTTCTTCATGGTATCTGTTTCATCATTGTTATTCTGCGCCTTCTCTCCAGAAGGTTAAATAGCCTATAATGGAGTCGCTGACTTCCATCCTGAAGGTCAATTAGTTGTAAATGGAGCCAGCACAAGGAGGGGATCAGGAGCAAAGAGGACTTTCCTATGAGATGAGTCAGCCTCCTTTCCAGAAATTTCCTGCAAATTACTTCATCAACGTTTTTGGGTGTTTTTCAATAGTCATCTCTAGTAGAAAAAGTTCTGAAAATGAAATACTTTTGCTAAATATATTGACACCTTATATAAATTCATAGTTGTGTTACTAAGGAAAAAAAACAACAACAAACCAATTAGAATCAATAGATGTTCTGTCAAAGCAGAGAAGAGATGACAGAGAGAGAGGATCTTCGCATAAAAGCAAAACCTGTGCAATGCAAACAGCTTTTCTAGGAAAAGCCTCACGGAACTGTTCTGCTCAGGGGAATTCCATGAATATCCCAAGAGATATGCTTCTCATATGTTTGCCTGCTCTAATTGGTTCCTTTGGTGAATTTAGAAACATGTAACACCGGGGAATTTAAGAAATAGCATTGTGCATCTATGTAACTGTGAGTAAAGGTGGCCATGTAAGTCATCATATTATTTTGAGATTAAGTGATCAGCTAAAAGTTTCATTTTGTGAGTTCTGGGTACACATCTTAAATCTCACTCTATGAGTTCTGGCTTCGTGCAAGTCTATGGGACTTTGCATTTTAGGTAGAACCATGTTGCAGAATGCATGCTGGTGGTTCAGGTGTCCTGTGCCTTTTGATCCATACACGCTGATGAACTGCTGTTCAGTTGGATATCCTACAACAAACAGCCTGTGACAGAAGCATGGTTAGTCTTTTAGAATTCACTTCATTTTAAGTTGTTTTATCAAGCAATGATCTGCCATTCTTAACAGATTTGAAATCTGAAATGCAGAATGTTAACAGACGGGAATAAAAAGGTTACTGAGGACTAAGCCATGAATCATCTGGAATGTCAGAATAGAGACTCCAGACTTTAATCCAAATACTATGGACACAGTGGGAACATTTTAGCAAAGAGTCCATATCCACTTTAGAAAAAAAGGAAGATTTATTTAAAAGATGCCTGGCCGGCGTGGCTCAGTGGTTGAGCATCAACCTGTGAACCAGGTGATCACAGTTCAATTCCCGGTCAGGGCATGTGCCTGGGTTGGGTTATGGGCTTCATTCCCAATGTGGGGTAGGCAGGGGACAGCCAATGAATGATTCTCTCTCATCTTTGATGCTTCTCTCTTTCTCTCTTCCTCTCCTTCCCTGAAAGCAATAAAACAATATTCAAATAATAAATAAATAAATAAATAAATAAATAAATAAATAAATAAAATACCGTATTTTCCAGTGTATAAGACAACTGGGCATATAAGACGACCCCAAACTTTTCCAGCTAAAATATAGAGTTTGGGTTATACCCAACCTATAAGACACCCAGCGTATAAGACTATCCCCAACTTTTGAGAAGATTTTCCTAGGTTAAAAAGTCATCTTATATGCCAGAAAATACAATAATAAATTCAGTAAAAAGTGTGCTAGACATTAGACTCATAAGGGGATTGTGTTTGAAAAACACAATGGATGCCCAATAAAATATCACTTAACTGAATAAGTCTAGAAGGTAATGTTGTCTTGTCCAGCATGTTTCTCCTTTACCATCCATATACTCACTGGCCCATTGCAAAAACAAACAAACAAAACAAAACAAAAAAAGAAAAGAAAAGAAATAACACCAGTGCTCATCACATAAGTGATCAATAAGTGACTGTAAACGTATTGCACTGTAAATGTCCTTACATCCACAACTTGTTTCTGTTAGGTAGTCATCCATGTCTGATATATAGGTAGGAATATATCTTAATCTTCACTGTCCCTTGTATTTCTCCATCCTACGTGACTTAAAAAATATATAACAACAAAGAAAAATAAAAGGAGTAACAACAAAACAACAAAAGTCGTCTTCCTAAAGCCTGTTTAAATATACTTTCTGGAAACCCCTATTCTGCTTTTGAATTCTCAGCTCTATTAGTGCCTGGTAAATTTTGTGCAGATTACATCATGTAGTTCTCCTGGAAGCACAAGAATCAAATAAAGAAGCTCAGCCACCCATGTCAATACCTCTGTTTTTTACAACAGAGAATTTTTCCTAATTAGCAAGATGTCAGGTTGGTTCAGTTCCCATGTCACCTCCAAGTTCTGTAGCTTGGCTAGCAAAAAGCTATTCCCAGATGAGTGCCTGATTACTTTTTTGACTATTTCTGTATAATAAATAATTAATAGTTCACTTTAATCTGATCAATTTTCTTCGCTGATGCCTAATTATTTGTAGTTACTTGCTTTTAGCTTGAAAGCTGATAGCACATCTGTTTACTTTGTGTTTCTAAATATATTCTTTGTAAGAGTAATTAGCTAATACCTTTGAAAAAAATGTTTTGTCTCTCTCTTTCTTCCCTGCCTTCCCCAAATAATCATATATCCGTGGTTTCTTTGGTTAGCTCAAGCATGTCAAACTCATGGCCTGAGGGCCACATACCTCGTTTATTTGGCCCATGTTAGCCTTTGAGTTTGATATGTTTGGTTTAGCCTAACATAGCCATTGTGCCGAATGTTCATTTTAGGCCAGGAAAGGCTGTGTATCACTTTAATATTTAGACTGTGGAAAAGATCGCTGGCTTGGGTACCACCTTTTTGGTTCATGATGAATTAAGAGAGTAAATAAACAAGGCCAGGCAGCTGTCTCTCCTACTTTGCACTCTTAATCCTTCATGTTGTGTGTATTGAGTTGAAGCATTGCTCCTGAAGAGAGAACTATCTAAACCAAGAGTGGAAGTGAGAATATGCCATTTTGATAATGTGATTTATAATAAGAAATATAGACTTGATCTTCTTCCTTATTTCTGGCACACCCCAAACCCTTAGAATTTTCTAAGTAATGAGAGAAATATTGGTGTCTATTATGTTAATGAGATGATTTTTGGCAAGCTCCTTGGCAACCTAAGGATGAGGGCTGATTGCCAGGGGAACCAACTATGTGATTAAAGGGCAAAAACATTTAGTCCCACCCCCTGACCTCAGGGGAGGAGAGATGGGCTGCAAGTTGAATCAATTGAAAATGGGCAATGATTAATCAATTATGCCTGGGTAATGAAGCCATCAGAAAAAACTAGAAGGACACAGTTTGAGAGCTTCCAGGATGGTGAACAGGTATAGAATTGGTGAAAATGGTGAGCGTGGAGACAGCATAGAAGCTTCTACCCTTTCCTTATACCTTGCCCTGTGCATCTTTCTCATATGTTGTTTCTGAGTTATATCCATTTATTTATTTTTTATTTATTTTTTTAATATATTTTATTGATTTTTTTTACAGAGAGGAAGGGAGAGGGATAGAGTTAGAAACATCGATGAGAGAGAGACATCAATCAGCCGCCTTCTGCATGCCTCCTACAGGGGATGTGCCCTCAACCAGGATACATGCCCTTGACCGGAATCGAACCTGGGACCTTTCAGTCCACAGGCCGACGCTCTCTCCACTGAGCCAAACCAGTTTCAGCAAGTTATATCCTTTTAAAATAAACTGGTGATTTAGGTAGAAGTGCTATGAGCTGCTTTAGCAAATTAATCAAACCCAAGGAGGGGGTTACTGGAATCTTCCATCTACTAGTATAGCTGGTGGGTCAGAAGCACAGATGACATGCTGGGCTTTAGATTAGTGTTTGAAGGGAGAAGCAGTCTATTGGGACTCAGCTCTTAACCTGTGGAACTTGGCACTATCTCCAGGCAGATAGTGTCAGAATTGAGCTGAGTTGTAGGACACACTTCAGGTATCAGTGAATTGCTTAGATCTGTGGGGAAATCCTCCTCACCCCCACCTTGGAATTGATACCAGAATCAGTTTAGCATACTCACAGTGGTGTTTTTATAGCAGAGGGGGAGATAGGAAACTGAGCATCTGACATCTGCCCTGACTGGGCTGAGAGAGTTAAGACTGGAAATTCACCAATCGGGGGTGTTTGCAGAGATTGCCAGCAAAGTTCCACTTGGTGAGGACAGTGTTGAACATGACCAGAGTCAGTGCTCCCAAAACACAGCAACAGTCAAGAAATTTCCCAACATTTTTGCGTTCCCCAAAATGTCTGTCTGGGAAGAACCACTCTTCCCTCTATGTCTTAGATACAACTAACTCACAGGTAGCCCATTTTACCTCTGACAAGGCCAGACTAAGAGTCACCAAATTTTAATTCTTTGTCTTAAATATGTAGGAGTTGCATTGTTAATATCCACTGAGCAATCTGAATATGCCTGCTAAGTTAGCAAGTTAGCTAAGCTTTAGTCAGTCCTCTATTTTTTTCCACACACTTCTGTTACCAGACTAAAAGATTCATTTGCTTACCTGCATCAAAGCCCAAAGAAAGTAAAGGTTTATTTTTTAGGAAGTGGCTGGCACCTGCGATAAGTGAGCTAATATGCAAAGACCTAACCCCCTTATGGTTTCCAGGGAATGGGTTATTTAAGGGGAAGTTATTAGTCACATGTGACTTGAAGGAGTTAGAGTCGAGGTCAGAGTCATGGTGTCTACTGATTGGTTGTCCCTCCGGGAGGGGAATCATTGATCAATGCATCTGTGCTTATGTTGGCCATGACGTTGCTTCCTCTGGTTTCATTGCTTTTCTGAGCTTGGCACTGAAACACAACTGAGGCCTGGATGTTACCTTTAGTTTGATTGAGACTTCATCTCTGGAGTCAGTAGATCCAAGGATTTGCTCCTAAGACTGTTTCATGCTGATCGGGGGCCTCATTGTGCTGAGGACTCCGTGATTAAGGGAATGGACCTGCAAGGGAAAGGGAGGCCGGTGAGTCAGGGTGCTGGATGAGGCCAGTTTGAATAAAAAGGAAAGAAAGGAGAAAATGTGATACTAAAGAAATGAAGTGTCTGTGTGGTTACACTTTGGATTATTGAAATGCTGAATGACTTCTTCACAACCTCTCCTGAGAATGGCTGACCTCTGTTATGCCCAGAGTTTGGGGTCCTCAATAATCAACCACCAGAGAGCCTTTTTCTAATACAAAAGCAGAGTCTTTATTCAAACCCTGGCTTGGCTCCCAGCCTCTTTCTGGAACAGCAGCGAGACGAGAGAGCGAGCCCCGGAAGAACAGTGGGTTATATGGGGGTTGCTCATTTGGATGGGCTTAGAGAAGTGATGTGGGTTATAGAGATTGGTCACTTGGGTCAGGGTTTTTCTGTGGTTTAGCCTTATTAGGACCCTCGCTGTGTTCCTGGAGCTTCATTGGTCCATTCGGGTGGTGGTTGGGGAAGTTAGGACATTGCTGGCACACCTGTGGTCACTCCCAGAAAAGGGCGGGGGTTTAGGCAAGGGGCCCAGCCCTACAGGACAAGATGGAGGAGAGTTTGTTTCTGCTTTGTCCTTTCAGCCTCCAGGGAAAACATTTTCTGATCCACTGTCCTCTTACACCACCACTCATCCCACTTCCCTTTTCTAGTTTTGTTTACTCTTCCTTGCAAAGAAAAAGCCATTTTCTGACACCATTTGATACCCTTATAGATCTTCTGGGAGATTGCCTATATTGCAACAGCCCTCCTGCCCATCACAATAGCCTTCCTCCCCTTATGGCAATAACCCTTTTTTAAAAAAAATATATTTTATTGATTTTTCACAGACAGGAAGGGAGAGGGATAGAAAGTTAGAAACATCGATGAGAGACATTGATCAGCTGCCTCCTGCACGCCCCCTACTGGGGATGTGCCTGCAACCAATGTACGTGCCCTTGACCAGAATCAAACATGGGACCTTTCAGTCTGCAGGCCGTCGCTCTATCCACTGAGCCAAACCGGTTTCGGTGGCAATAACCCTTTTGAGTAAGTTCCTCCTTACTGAAGTCCAGGTTTGTTTTTATTTGACAGCACGTATCCAAGGATTGGCCTGGGGAATAAGGTGGGAGTATTCCTTTTCTCCTAATGCCTCAAAGTCATGTAACCTTTTCCTCTTATCGCCATTCCCAACTGTGAGAGGAGCAATGGGAACACGAAAAAAACTCAAGATTGAATTATCTCAAGGACTCTGGCTTCAACTTCAAGATCCTGTTTAAATGCTTGGGTCATACTAAGTTTTCATTGATTTTTGCTAAAATTATTTTTCCTATTATTTCTTTTTATACCCAGAAGATTTGTTGTGAAAAGGGTTCAAATAACAAAGAAATTTTAGAGAATTAAATAAAATACTTATTCTCTGCACATCTGAGTGTCATGTGAACGAACAATACATATAAATCATTGACCTTGAATATTAGTCCTTTTTTTCTCAGCCTCTGTTTCTTATTTTACAAATCTATATCTGGATCCTTCAACCTAGCATTTTATATGTTTTACTTCTGATAATGATTGGTTTCAAAAATATTTTTGATGGTTTAAATGCTTTCTTATACTGAGATAATTGCCCATCTCCAAGAAAAAACAAGAAATAATGATAGGACCTGTGAAAATCATTTTTTTTTCATTTAAGGAAAAAGAGATAAAGGAGCCTGCTACATGCTGCTTCACTCCTAGCACCTTTCTTTTAAGATCATGTGCCCTACTCTTAATATAATGTGGCCACGATACTTTTATAAGTGTGATTTAATTCAATCTTGTGTATCCAGTTATTTATTTAGCCTATTTTTTTTAAATCCTTATTGTTGAAAGTATTACATATGTCCCTGTTTTTTCCCCAATGACCCCCTCCTAGTCCCTTTCCTTCTCCCCTCCCCCACTCCCCTGGCCTTCACCACCCTATTGTTTGTGTCCATGGGTTATACATATATGCATACACATTCTTTGATTGATCTCTTTCCATCCACCCATCCTTCCAGCCTTCCCTCTGAGATTACAGCGATTTTCTTTTCTTTCTTTTTTTAAATATTTTATTGATTTTTTACAGAGAGGAAGGGAGAGAGATAGAGAGTCAGAAACATCGATGAGAGAGAGACATCGATCAGCTGCCTCTTGCATGCCCCACAGTGGAGATGTGCCCAAAAACAAGGTACATGCCCCCAACCGGAATCGAACCTGGGACCTTTCAGTCAGCAAGCTGACGCTCTATCCACTGAGCCAAACCGGTCTTGGCCAGCAATTTTCTTTTAACAAGGAGTCTGCTACATACCTCCTAATGATGAAATTATTTCTAATTCTAAATAGTTTTACATAAACAGATATATCCTGAAATTTTTTTAGTTCTCTGATTGGAAGGTTTTTAGGAGCATATATGACATTTCCTAGAATTTTCTCAAATTCCTAGAATTTTATTGTATCAATAATAAAAGAGCATAAGCTGATTTTAATAGAGTCACAACACTATTTACTCATCTAAGCTCTTTCTAAACCAGGTAATTGTCCTTGGTCTAGAGATATGTTCTTCATGATTATTTATGAGTATTGTTTATAAAGTAAAATTCAACGGCAGTGCAAGAAGCCTACTTTGCAGTAGGTTAAACTCTACAGAGAGAAGATGTCTTTTAAAAAGTACAGCCCTGACAGACAAACATTGTACAGGTACACGTGTCAGACATGAGATAATCCGTACTGGTGCTTATTGTAGGAGAGGTGAAAATAGAATATTGTTGCAGAAATTTGTTGGGAGAAACTCTTTTTTTAATAGGTTCCAAAGAAATATGAAATGACAAGATAGAACACTGGAAATCTTCACAGGCGAAGGAAACAAAGTGTGTGGTCAACAGGAATGCTGGGTCAGATGGTAGAGTCTGAGAGAAGTCACACTGAGGAAAGGAAAAAGGGAGTATTGTATAAAAAAATCCTTCAGTGCATTTGAAAATGTGTGTCTGGGGTATAAAAATGACTTAATGAAGAGGGAAACAGAATGATATGGCCAAGGAAGATGCATCCTTGACAGCAAAATCAGCTGGGAATCTTTACACATGGTAGGACACATACCATGTGTGTGCCCACTGAATTGCAAATGCCAGTGTCGGCTGCCTGTATTTGTCAATTAATTTTAGCCATGGAAAGTTTGCAAAAAGCAAATACTTCTCTGTGCCTGGCCAACTCGGAGGGAACATAGGAAGCTGAGAAGCAAAAACAGCACAGGTCCAGCTCTGATCTTTCCTGAAGATGATTTTTTTTTTCTCTACCTATTAATCTTTCTTAGAAATATTTGCCTGGAGAGGGAAAACGCTCTTTCTTCTCTCACAAAGGAGGCAAGCCTTTGAAAGCCCATCTTTGTTCTTCACAATGTGGACTTGTCTAATGTACAAAGAATTCTCTCTGAAGTCCATAAACAAAAGCATGCCTTGCTGTTTGCAAGTTATCTATTTAATTAAGAGAGCCCCCCTTGTCTTCCTCTGTCTAGATTTAAAGTGTTTCAATTTGCCCCCAAACCGAGATCTAATCATCGCAACAATTGACCGAGGGTTCCCACTGAGATGTCAGGAAAAGAAACAAGTGCCACACCATTTTTTACATTAAGAAAGGCTCCCAAAAGCAGACTGAAAATCGCTTCATAATGATCTGTTTAATTTTTCTCTTTAACAATACCAAAAGAAATTAGATTTTCCGGGAATGGTAGGGACCATTGTCAGAGATAATCTGTTTACAGATCGTTTGTCTATATAAGTATTTTATATTGTGTAGAACATGCATATGATTTCAAATAATTGAATTAAACTAGGAACACTGATGAAAAGCAAATCTCTGTATCAAAGGTATTGATTTTGTGTTCTAATTGTGGAAAGAGCTTTTTACTTGTTATAAAGATATACTTTTTTGTTACATTAAGGTAAAATTTGTCATGCCCCCAATTTAAGTATTTGGTCCTCTGTGACTCTTACCCATTTCTGCTTTAGACTTGACCTTGTGACCTTTAGGAGATACACTTCAATTGTGAACACTTACTTTTCTTTCCTTTGCCTGAATTTTTTTTTTCAGAATCACAAATATCCAAGAAAAACCAATATGTATTTCCCTCACCTTCATATCTTCCTTCCTTCCCCCTTTCTCACTTTAGAGAAAGTTAGTGGAAAATAATTTCCAGAAAATATATGAGATTTTCAGATATGAATAAAAACAGTGTCTACTATGGCTCTACCTGGTTTGGCATAAGCTTTCAGACTGAAGGGTCCCAGGTTTGATTCCAGTCAAGGACACATTCCCAGGTTTCAGGCTCAATCCCCAGGAGGCAGCTGATCAATGATTCTCTCTCATCATTGATGCTTCTATCTCTCTCTTCCTCTCCCTTCCTCTCTGAAATTTAAAACAAAACAAAACAAAAAAAGCAAAAACCAAAACAAAACAAAAATCAGTGTCCACTATGAACCAATCCCATTCTTAAGTGTTCATTTCAGGATATTGCATTTGGTACAGCAGTGCAATAGGGAAATAAGTGAAGAAAATCCTATGTTGATTCTAATGATTGGAATTAAGTTCCCCTCAGTGCTACTTTGTGGAAGAAATTGCATGCAGAGTGGATTATGCATTGGGGAAATCCAAATTTCATATATGCATTAAAAGCCACAATACACTGATTTTTCTCTGTTTTTTTATTTTTAATTTCCATGACTTTCTTTCTACAAGAAAATTAGAGACCTGTGAAAAGAGGATTGGGGACAGAATGAAAAAAAAACAACAAAAGCGGCTTATGATTAGTTTGAGGCCCTGATAAATGAATAAATAATTAATAGGCCTATGAGATTTTTCTACAAATATGTTATATAATATTTACATAAAATTAGCCATTTTTACTTGCTTTTCCCCTCACCCATTTTAATGATTATTACTGGCCTAAAATTTTTCTAAAAAAAAAACAATCTTAATGTAAACTACTATTGTATTCTTGACTTGTCCCAAAATTACAGGAGAAAATATATCAGCAATTTTTTAAATCTATAATAGTGTTGAAAAATTATAGGCTTCACTAAGAAAATAAAAATGAAAAAAAGGTGATATATTAACTAAATTCAAAAGAACCCTGGTAAAAGTATTAAACTTTGTAAATGTATTTAAATATTCACATATACTCTACTTAATTTTTGATGGGCAGATTCTTAAATGAATTTAATAATATGCCACTATCATTTTTATAGCAAAAAATTTTAAGTGCAACATAAAATTTAAAAGAAAAAATAAATTCAGTATTTTAAAAAATTTTACAAATATGAATCAATGAAATAAATTCTGTGCAAGGGAATGATATTTTGGGAATTGAAGAGTGAGTAATGCAGTGAATCCTATCCCCCCCCCAAAAAAAAAACAAAACAAAACAAACAAACAAAAAAACAACAACAACAAAAAACCTTTAAATAGGAGAAAATTAAAAATACGATAATTTAAAATCCATAGAAATTGTTTTAAGGGAATAAAGCAAACAGAAAAATACTAATTTAAGAAAGTCTACTAAACCTTAATAAAAATAGAATATGTCATTTGAGCATGACATACTTGTTGTTTCCCCCTTTCAACCTATTGTATAAAGACTAAAATGACCAAGAAAAATAAGAAGATTCAAGTGACTAAAATTAGTAATTAAAGAGGGCAGATAACTACATATTTTATAGAAATTAAAGAATATAAGAGAATATTATGAACAATTATTTCAAGAATAGAAATTATTAACAAAATTCTAAATAATAGAATCTCATGAAATTAGTTAAGAAGAATTAAAAATATGAATAGAATTTTCACAAGGAAAATATGATTGGATTAGTAATTTGAAAATTTCCCACAAAGAAAAACTCAGGCCCAGGTAGTTTTTGTAGTGATTTCAACCAAATATTTATAAAATAATTAATAGTATCCTTTACAAAATCTTCCCCCAAAAATAAATAAAAAATAAAATACTTCCTAACTTATTTTTTAAGGCCAATATATCCTTAAACCTAAACTAGATAAAGATATCCAAAGATAATATCCCTTAGGAGATAAAAGTCCTCAATAAAATATTAATTAAATCTAGATATTATATTCAGAGAACAAGGTTGATTTAACATTCCAAAATCAACTTATGTGATATAGAATATTAATAGACTAAAGGACAAAAACAATCATCTCAATAGAAGCAGAAAAAGCAAATTAACACATTTTCATAATAAAAACACCGAATTTAAAAATAATTAGAAACTTTGATAGATAAGTTCATCTATAAAATCCCATAACTAAGTCATTCTTATTGGCAAAAATTTATTTCCAATTAGATCAGGAACTAGACAGATAGATGGTGAAATTAGACAATAAAAAGGTCTGAGGCATCCACATTGGAAAGTAAATAAAAATATCTTTGGATTATATATGACATGGTCTTTATAGGCAAATTTTAAAGCATCTATTAAAATATTAAAACTAAGAAATAACTTCAACAAGAACCTTACAGGATATATGATCAGTATAAAAATGTCAATTGTATTTCTACACATTAAAAATGAACAATCTGGAAACAAAATTCAAAAAACAATTTTATTGTCAAAAATTAAAGCAGATATAAATTAATGGAAAGCCATTGAATATTCATGGATCAGAAGACTTAATTGTCTTAAGATGGCCATATTTTCCAAAATGAGCTACATATTCAACACAATTTCAATTAAAACCTAATTAGATTTTTGTTTTGCAGAAATTGACTAGCTGAACCTAAAATTTATATGAAAATGAAGAAAAGTCAAAACAATGTTGAAAAAAGATATATCTTTTTCATTTCATGGTAAGGAGCTATAGTAATTAAGACAGTATATGCTGTCATGAGGACAAATATATAAATACTGAGTGGTCAGATTATTATCATCTCTGAATGCATAATAATCTGGTCATTCAGTGTGTGTGTGTGTGTGTATTAGATGCCCAGTGCATGAATTTGTGCATGGGTGGGGTCCGGCCAGCCTGGCCAGGGGGAGGGGACATAGGTGTTTGGCCAGTCTGCCTGCTGGTCAAATTTGCATATTAGCCTTTTATTATATAGGATATATACTGAGTAGCCAGATGATTATGTGTTCAGAGATCATAATATTCTGGCCACTCAGTGTATATCAGTGTGTACTGGCATGAGGATAAACATAAAATTACCCAAGAGAAATAAAAACATGTTCACACACACACACAACAACAACAACAACAACAACAACAACAATAAAAACATGGGTATAAACATTCATGGCAGCATTATTAATTATAACCAAAAGTCTAACAGTAAATAACTATCATCAACTATTGAGTGATAAGCAAATGATGATAGATGGATAATCATTAAATATTATGTTAAAAAGGAATTAAGTAATATCACATACTACAATATGAATAAAACTTGAAAACATTTTGCTAAGTGAAAGGATCCAGCCTCATGAAGTAAATGGATGATAAGGACATATGAAAAGTAAGTCATGGATTTGGTGCTGCAAGGTAGCAGGGTAGGAAGAACAGAGTCAAACAAATTAGGTCCTATTGATCATTGGGTACTTAATAGTTAGACATAGGTGTTAATTTAACTTCTCCAGAAAAAGTAGGAAAATATTATCTGCATCATGTTTTTGCAATGAATACTGAATTAAATCATGTATGTACTGGTATAATAGAGCATGGTGCTTAATAAGCTGAGAGTTTATGATTTTTGTGTGTTTGTTTTGTCCAAAAATAAGCCTTGAAATTTAAGAAGTATCAATATAAGAATAGGGCTTTAGGTCTAGCTAGAGTAGTGCGGCTCTTTGGCCCCTAGAGTGTGGATCTTCCACAAAATACCACAGCCTGGGCAAGTCTATTTTGAAGAAGCAACATTAGAAGAAGTTTAAGTTTAAAAAATTTGGCTCTCAAAAGAAATTTTAATCATTGTACTGTTGATATTTGGCTCTGTTGACTAATGAGTTTGCCGATCACTGACAATTAGTTCCTGAGATTAGATAAAGATAGTAAACAACAACAACAACAACAACAAAACAGTCTTCCAGAGAGAATGTGGGTAAGGTTTGGCAATATTGACCATAAGACTGTCATGGTTAGGACTGGTATTCTGAGACAAGGCTTCTTTCATGTGTCATGGAAGGCTGAGAACTTGGATTTTTCTGGAACCAGAGCTGAGCCCATAAGACATGTATTTTTCATCCCATAGTTACCATGAGTGAGCTGCAAACCAAAAAGCTCCTGATCATCACTGATAGACTGACTGTAGCTTCCTGAGTAAAGGATAAGAACAAATTTATTACCGGGAACTTTTGACTCTGATGACACCAGATTTGTTTCTTTCTGCCTTATTTACCTTAATATGGAACTCACCCAGGGATTTGGAAGAAGTTCTAAAAAAAAAAAAAACAAAAATGATTAATGGAATCAGCTCACTGAGTTAGGAAGAGAGATTATAAGAACTGAACTGTATTGTTTAGGTAAGCTTCAGTTGCCTAAAGATGTAATAACCTCCAAGTGTTTAAGAGATGAAAATAATATGCTTCCCTTTAAATGCAAATGTAAAACTACTAGGCCATCCATAGAATTTGTGTTAAGTTCTTTTTCTCAGTGCCGAGAATAGCTTTCACAATTTTAAAGACTCTCCTTCATCCAATCCCTTTTATGACTAACTAGAGGCTTGGTGCACAAAATTCTTGCACTCGTGGGAGTCCCTCAGCCCAGCCTGCACCCTCTTGCAGTTGGAAACCCTCAGGGGATGTCTGACTGTGCTCCCCTCTGGGGAGTAGGCCTAAGCACTGCCAAGGAGGCAGGAGAGGCTCCCGCCACCACCACTGTGCTCACCCTCCGCATGCCCAGCTTCTGGCTGAGTGGCACATCCCCTGAGGGAGTGCACTGACCAACAGGGGGCAGCTCCTGTGTTGAGTTTCTGCCCCCTGATGATCAATGTGCATCACAGAGACTAGTCACTCCACTGTGCAACTGAGACTGACTCTCCAACATACCCTGAATGATGCCAGATTGCGAGATGGCACAGGCCAGACTGAGAGGCCCCACTGGTGAACAATAGGGGCTGGGGAGGGACACCAGAGGTTGGCCAGCCAGGGAGGGACTAGGGGATGGTTCCATAGTTTGTCCGGCTCGTCTCACTCAGTCCCGATTGGCCAGACCCTAGCAACAAGCTAATCTACCAGTCAGAGCATCTGCCTCCTGGTACTTAGTGCATGTCATAGCAATTGGTTAACTGGTCAATTATCTTCCTCCTGGTGATCAGTGCACATCATAGCAAGCAGTTGAGTGGCCTTAGCATATCATTAGTATATTAGAGGCTCGGTGCATGAAATTTGTGCATGGTGGGGGGACAGTGTCCTTCAGCCCAGCCTGCTCCCTCCCTTGAGGGATGTCCGACTGCCTGGTTAGGATCAGGCCTAAATGGGCAATCACACATCCCTCTCACAATCCAGGACTGCTGGCTCCCAACTGCTTTACTGCCTGCCTTCCTGATTGCCCCTAACCGCTTCTGCCTGCCAGCCTGATTACCCCCTAACCACTCCCCTGCCAGACTGATGGATGCCTAACTGCTCCCCTGCCACCCTGTTTGCTCCTAAGTGCCCTCTCCTGTGGACCTGGTCACCCCTAACTGCCCTCTCCTGCCAGCCTAGTCACCCCTAACTTCCCTCCCCTACAGGCTTAATCACCCCCAACTGCCCTCTGTTACAGGCCTGGTCCCTCCCAACTGTCCCTGACCCTGCTAGCCATCTTGTGGTGGCCATCTTGTGTCCACATGGGGGCAGGATCTTTTGACCACATGGGAGCAGTCATCTTGTATGTTGGAGTGATGGTCAATCTGCAAATTACTCTTTTATTAGATAGGATAGAGGCCTGGTGCATGGATGGGGGCCAGCTTGTTTGCCCTGAAAGGTGTCCCAGATTAGGGTGAGGGTTTCCTTGGGGCATGGAGTGGCCTGGGCGAGGGGCCTATGGTGGTTTGCATGTTGGCCACGCCCCTGGAGACCCAAGCTGAAGCTCTGGTATCTGGGATTTATTTATCTTCTACAATTGAAACTTTGTATCCTGGAGTAGAGCCAAGCCTTCTGCTTGTATCCTAACAAAGTTTCAATCGCAGAAGGCTTGGCTCTGCTCCAGGATACCGCTTCTGCCTGCCAGCCTGATCACACCCTAACCACTCCTATGCCAGACTGATTGATGCCTAACTGCTCCCCTGCTAGCCTGGATGTGGAAAGCTTCACTTCCTCCATCACTGAGGGCAACCCAAACCTCCTTCCTGTTCTCTCTGTTGCCATAGCCATCTTGGTACTCGCTCCTGAGTGGCTGGTGTGTGTGGCTTGTGGGTGTGGCTTGTAGGTATAGCAGAGGTACAGTCAATTTGCATATTACTCTTTTATTAGATAGGATTACACTTTGGTTGAATGGACAATCAGAGGACTTGACACTTAGGATATTAGGCTTTATTATATAGGATTGGATTTATATATTGAGTCAGAATTAATGATGTGCTTGTAAATGAGAAAATGGCTAAATTGTCTAACTTTAATAGAGACAATCTTATACTATTGAACTGTCCTATGTGTGTGCATTTTTTCCCCAACACCAAACATATCTTCAAACACACCAACAGGATGTTCAATAATTCAATTCAGTTCTGGTGTTATCTACCTGGAGTTAGTGTCACATTTCACAGGTTAGACTTTCATCCCATAAGATTGCTCATGTTTCAAATGTCAATTGCAAGTCCCAAGGCACACACACTTTTGACCAACTGGCTATAAATCAAGAGGTCTCCATAAATAATCCCGTTTCAAATATAAAATTTGTCAGAACAACTCACAGAACTTGGGGGGGGGAAGTTTACCTATATTTTCTGATATAAAGGATACAACTCAGGAAAAGTAAAAATGGAAGGGATGCGAAGATCTAGAGAAAAGGCAGTTGAAGGTGTGGGTCTTCCATATTTGCTCTCGGCATGCTATCATCCCAGCACCTTCATGTGTTCCTCAACATACAAGTTTTCAAACTTTGGGGATTTTTTTATGGAGATTTCATTGGCCATTAGTGGTTAACCCAATCTCCAGGCCCTCTCCTTTCTCAAAGGTTGGAGAATAGAGCCAACATTTCAAAACTTCTGATCAAGGTGTGCTCTTTCTGGTGACCAGCCTCCAACCTGAAGCTAGAGCTATCTAGGGGCCCACAGGGCACCTCATTAGAACAAAAGACTCTTCTATCACCTTTATCGCTTAGGAAATTGATAGGTTTAGGAGCTCTGTGCCAAGAACTGAGAAAAGCGCCAGATAACTTTCTGTGATACCACAGGTCACGCCCTGTTTTCCACCACGGATTGCTTCTAGGACAAGGCTCCTAACAGTTAAAAGATGCTGGCACATTAATAGAGCCCCATTTAGCCATTAACAATTCATCCAATCCATCATCCTTTTATATGAGCATGTCTCCCAGGGCATGAAACTCAAAGCTTGCAGGCTTCCATTAGATTTTGTCAGGTTACAAATGCAAGAGTGGTCTCTCCACAATATATGACTTCACCCTTTCAGGAATATGACTTCATGTCATTAATAGGTCCTGTGACTTTAAACAAAATGAGGTAAAACAAACTGCTTTTATCACAGGCTTGTTGATAAAAACAAGAGTTGACTTCCGAAAGCATTTCATTTATGTTATAACAAAATATCATTGAGTAAGGACCTCCTCTGATTGAGTTTAGAGCAGTGGTTCTCAACCTGTGGGCCGTGACCCCTTTGGGGATTGAACTACCCTTTCACAGGGGTCACCTAAGACCATCGGAAAATGCAGATATTTACATCATGATGCATAACAGTAGCAAAATTTCATGGTTAGGGGTCACCACCACATGAGGAACTGTATGCAAGGGTCGCGGCCTTAGGAAGGTTGAGAACCACTGGTTTAGAAACAGTCTAATCTCCAGCTTTGAGCTAGTTTTCAGGTGTTAATGTTGTTAAAGTACAATAATCAACCAAGTAAATGTGAAGATTTTATCGGCTTTATTAAGCAGTTCATGAATCTGGCAATATTTCAACTAGCAACTAGAAGGGTGCTCTGGGGGAGGGGAAAGGCAATGGGCATTAGAGCATTTACCCATTATTCAACATATTACAGGTATGTCAGGTTTCAAGATTATTTTGTGTCCTTCAATCATAGGAGTAGTTATACCACAAGCTAATAATTGCCCCTCAAATGGACATATTCAAAGTCGCAGCAGTCATGCTGGAAAGCACTCACAGACTTTTGACATAATTCCTAGTAAACACTCCACACAGTAATATCACACTGAGAACATGTTCTTACCAGCTATGTACTTCACTCTATACTGATGGGGCTTAGACAATCTTATTGGCTCCCACTTAGCAATAGCACTTGAAGGGCACATTTACATATCTTATCCTTTATAATAAATGCGTGGTAGGAAAAATGTCTTCAGCCAGACACAGTGTCCATCCTAATAATACATTCATGAAAAAGTTATAAAACTACTTCAAATAGAGCCTGTTCAAAGATGCTATCATCCTCCAAACTTTCACCTTAATCACATCAACCTTTACATTGTCTACTGTAGCTTCCATTGGGACTTCATCAAATGAAGTTTGATTTTATAATTCTAGATAGTGCATGCATTCCCCAGTCAGCCATATATCCATGGATGTAATATCCATGTTCATAAATGATTCAGGTAAAGGAGACACACCTCTTCTCATAAAGTCTGTTTAAACATTCCCAGTTTCATCCAAACCCACTATCTTAATCCTGTCATCCCTACCATGTCTTCATTCTTTATGGTTCCCATGTCAAGAAATCCCGGAAATTTTTCTTCCCCACCCCCTGACTGTATCCACTCAAGCACAGCAGGCTTTGGGTCTTCAGCAGGGTTTCAAGCTGAGGGGCTCAAGACCTTTTGTTCATCTTTATCTTGATTAATCAGCCTAATTACGGCCCCAAGAATCTCCTTGCACAATTTCTCATTGAAATATTTGCCTTCTTGCTTGTAAAACTACTCCAAACAATTACTCCAGCTGATTGATCCTGCTGAGCCACCAGCCATGATGTCACCAAAACGCCATCTCAAATGGAACAGGTCATAGAAACCATGATGTTCATCCTCTTGCTCTCTTGATGAATTTCTCTCTCAGGCCCCCTCCTCCCAACCTTCCCACCCCCAGTTACTACAGACAAGGTTAAATAGAGTGAAGTTGTCGGGGGTCTTTAATCTTAGGAGACATCAGGGGCTTGCTTTCCACTCCACCTTCAATAACAGTATATTGTATGAAGGCCTTTGTTTCAACAGCATCATCCCAACTATACTAATAAAAGGGTAATATGCTACTTAGACCAGATGTCCTTCTGGACAAAGCTATGGTGGTGGGGCTGAGGCAGAAGTGGTTAGGAATGTAGGAATGATCAGACCAGGATGGGAGGGCAGTTGGGGGTGATCAGGCTGGCAGAGGAGGGCAGTTGGGGGGGAGCAGGCTGGTAGGCACAGTGGTTAGGGGTGCTCAAGCAGACAGGCAGATGAGTGGTTAGGAGCCAGCAGACCTGGATTGTGAGAGAGATGTCCTGAGGGGTCTGAGATTGGAAAGGGTGCAGGCCAGGCTGAGGGACACCCTCCTTCATCTATGCATGAATTTTGTACACTGGGCCACTAGTTTTTAAATAACTATCTAAAGATTCCCATAGGGCTATGACAAGTTCCTTGACTCCCCCCTATTCTCTTGTTAATAAAGAAAATCTCTGGTCACCAATATGGTAGTCAACCCTGCTTCTGTGAGGCCAATGAGGGGAAGCTGAGACAGCAAATTGAATAAGGCTTCTGAACTGCTGCTCTCTTTTATTTCACTAAGGTTACATGGGCTGCCCTTGGAAAAGAGGTCATATTAATCATAAAATGTACCAAAATATGGGTAACAGGCATGCTCAGTGGATGAATAACTGGGTTATCATAAAGCTACTCCCACATGTCTGGCATGTGAAGCATATCAACTTATCAAATGCTTCATCTGGGCTTTTCCACTTGGCTGGCTTAAAAAAATATATATATATATATATATATATATATATATATATATATATGTCAAAAATGTTTATTGACTTTAGAGAAGAAAGGAGAGGGAGAGAGATAGAAGCATCAATGATGAGAGAGAGTCATTGATTGGCTGTCACCTGCATGACCCCCAAGGTGGATGAGCATGAAAGCCAGCAGACATGTGTTTTGACTGGGAATCTAACCGTGACCTCTTGGTTCCTAGGCTGAAGCTTATGCTGATTGGCCATTGGCTGGCTTTTTATAAGGGGAGGAGGACAGCCTCTTTCTCAGGGTAAACAGGGCCTCCGGTAGCTTTTCCAGTTGGTATACCAGATTGCCTCTTGCCTTGAGCATCACCTGCTGTCTGTCTGGACCATGTGTAGCCATCTGTGATTGTTCCATAAGGAGCTATCTGCGGGTCCTGTATCAACCCAAATATGTTCTTTCCTGCTGCAGCTTTCACAAACAAAGGTACACCCCTAAATTAGTCACTCTCTTAATCCATTTTATTGAGGATTTTTCAGAAAGCTGATAATACTGATAAATAAAAATGGGACATCTGCTGTATACATACCATGCCCCTAGATTCAGTTGTTTCTTTGTTTGTCTTTCAACAACGTTGACTACCTTATTGGTGACCAGAGTTTTTTTTTTTTTAAGTTACTTTCTGTTGTACTGGCATCATTTTTCCTTTTGGGTGTTTTTGTGGTTAGTGGCTGAAACTCCGACTGACTGAATCTGAGCTTGGTTCAGTGTCAAGGTCCAGCTCAGCATTTTCTTTCATTTTAGCTGTGACCGATTATAACAACCCAAGGATTGCATGTTTGGCATGCTTTTTATTAATTTGCATTTTCTTTGGAATCCAATGAGTCAGTTCCTCTGGAAGTCAGATCTACCACCATGTCTGAATCCCACTGGTAAGTTTTACCTTTAGTAACTGATCACAGTGCAACTGTAGTCTCATACCACGGGTGTCCAAGTAGCCATACAGGAATAAAAGATCTCTCATCCTCCCACCCTTTTGTTTCTCTTCACAGATGGCACTTTCCTGTGAATCGTAGCTGTTCTAGCAAGTTCCACATTCTCTGACACTAAATGAGAGGCTTTGTTTTCCCTTCCTGACACCAAATGTGTGATTATCTTTTCCAACACCACTTCTCCCATTTTCTAGATCCTGACTAGGTGTCTGAAAATGAAACTTCATGCTGAGGCTGACTTCCTGGAGTGAGCATCAGGTATGACAAGTGAAGGGGTTCAGAACTCCATTTTCAGACGCCAGTCACAAGTCATGGGCCACCTGTACTTCTCTGATTGACCAACAATAAATCAGTGGTTGCCAAGACCCCTTTCTTACTCAGGTTTAATAATTTGCTAGAGTAGGTCACAGAACTCAGGAAAACACTTTACTTATATTGCTGGTTTATTATGAAGGATAATACTCAGGAATAGGCAACATGAAAGAGATTCAGAGGGCAAAGTGTGGGCAGGAGGATTCATAGAGCTTCCGTGTGCTCCCCAGGTACCCCACCGTCCCTGCAACTTTGTGGGTTCATGAACTGGATAGCTCTTGAATCCCATCATGTAAGGTTTTTCTATGGTGATTTTATTGGCTATCAGTGATAAACTTGATCACCATGCCCTCCCTTTCATCAAAAGTTGGGGGTGGGGATCAAAACCTAAGCTTTTAATCAAACTGTGAATAGCCCCCATCTTGCAGTTATTTAGGGGCCCACACACAAAGACTGGACTTATCAGAACAAAGGACTATCACGTTAATCACTCAGGAAATTCCAAGGTTTGTAAGAACTCTGTTTTCAGGTGCCAGGAAAGAGGACAAAGACCAAATATCTTACTATGATACCACAACTACATACTAACTCACTGAATCAGCTTATTGCAAGCAAAGTGAAATACTGTGCCATCCATTGGTGTGCTTACCACGCACATACCATGTATAATGGTCTAGCTCAGTGGTTCTCAACCTTCCTAATGCCGCAACCCTTTAAGACAGCTCCTCATGTGGTGGTGACCCCCAACCATAAAATCATTTCTGTTGCTACTTCATAACTGTAATTTTGCTAGTGTTATGAACTGTAATGTAAATATCTGATATGCAGGATGTACTGTATTTTTGTTGTTACAAATTGAACATAAAGCATAGTAATTAATCACAAAAACAATATGTAATTATATATTGTGAAATTTTTTCTTGAATTGTGGTGTAGCATGGGTAACAGTCTTCATATGACAACAGTAAACTACATTGCTACATTTTGCTACACCGAGGAGCAGTGTGTTGGTTCCTAAGACCCTGGGAAATAGGTGTTTTCCAATAGTCTTAGGCGACCCCTGTGAAAGGGTCATTTGACTCCCAAAGGGATCGCGACCCACAGGTTGAGAACCACTGGTCTATCTACTGACTAAGTATTTGTAATTTCTTACTCTCTTGATCAAACTGTATTTAGGCTTCTTTTTTTCCCATAGGCCCCTGAACTTTGGCCTGTCCCAGCTTTGGGCAAGGACAAAGATACAGAATATGCCTCCCTCATCCGTTTACCCCCAAATTAGTTGACCCAACAGACAGATTTCCCATCTGGTGGCTCCTGTTATGCTATTCTCTTACCGCTCTTGCTTGTTCAGCTTCCTCTTGTACATTTCTGCTAGGCTCTGCTTACCATTGAAAGAAAAGTCATTTTCTGTTTGATTTTGAGACACTTCCAGATTTCTGAGCTCTGAGTGTACCTCCCATTGTCTTTTTGAATAAAGCCTCTCCTTACATAAGCCTGGGTTTGCTTTTATTTGAAGCCAACTGTTAATAATATTATAATTATATCAGATGTCAATATCAGCATCAAGTCTACCCAGACAAAATGTATCTAAGAATTAAACAATTCTATTATAAATTTTGTCAATGCAAAGTAGGTAATATGGATAATTTTGTGAATTATGAAAGTGCTTTTTTTTTTTTAAAGGTGCTTTTTATAAACCAAGTTCTAAAGTGAAAGGAAGGCGAAAAACACATCTGTTAAAAATTAACATTTGGCTGCATACCAAGGAAAGTTTTCTTAGAATTATAAATTGCTTCATTTGGGGAAGTTTTAACTTTAGTAGAACTACATTATTTTTATTTTTTTTTACATGTCATTTGGTTAAACCTAACTAGTCATCATCCAGATAAATACACACACACACACACATACAAAGAGAGAGAGAGAGAGAGAGAGAGAGAGAGAGAGAGAGAGAGAGGTTTGGTGTACAAAATTCGTGCATGGGGTGGGTGTATCCCTCAGCCCAGTCTGCACCCTTTCCAATCTGGGACCCCTCAAGAAATTTCAAACTGCCTGTGGTAGGATTGGGCCTAAACGGGCAGTTAGATATCCCTCTCTCAATCCAGGACTGCTGGCTCCCAACAGCTTGCCTGCCTGTCTGCCTGATGCCCCTAACTGCTACTGCCTGTCAGCCTGATCATCTCCTAACCACACCTCAACCAGCCTTATCGATGCCTAACTGCTCATATTCTGGCCTGATTGCCTCTACCTGCCCTCCACTGCTAGCCTGGTCATCCCTAACTGCCATCCCCTGCTGGTCTGTTCACCCCTAACAGGCCTTGCAGGTCTTCCTTGCAGGCCTGGTTCCCTCCCCAACTGTCCTACTCTGCAGGACTGATCACCCCAACTGCCCTCCCTTGTAGGCCTGGTCCCTCCCAACTTCCCTCCTCTGCTGGCCATCTTGTGGTGGCCATCTTGTGTCCACATGAGGGCAGCCATCTTTGACCATATGGGGGTGGCCATCTTGTGTGTTGGAGTGATGGTCATTTTGCATATTACCTCTTTATTATATAAGATATAACAGTTACCTTAATTTTTATGAGATGAAAATATAAATGCTTCACAGTTTGGGTGTCATCTTTGCACAGAGGTCATGCTAATCTTCTCTTCTCATTCCTATTTTACCCTATGTGCTGCTGAGAGAAATTAGAAGCAAGGTTAGGCAGGCAAGATAAGAGGTGAAAGGATGGAGAAAATATGGACACTACAATTGGAGTCAAATGAAACCACAGAAATACTGGACTTGCAGAAACACAGAATGCCACCAGGCAAGAATACTTACTCTGCACTTGCAGAAGGTTACAAAAAAAAGGGGTGGAGGAAGAAGAAAGTGGGGACATAACTAGAGGGCCAAGTATGGCTGGGCACCAAACCACAAGGATGTTTATCTTATAGGTGCAGAATGTTTCAAGAGATGGGTGAGAAGGAGGGAAGAGGAGGGGGAAGCACAGGATGGGTTTTGAAATTAATGTTAGGCAAGGGAAGTAGAAGGAGCCAAAAAGAGAACAAAAGGAATAGACAAAGAGAGGGCTCAGGGCAGATAAATCCTCTAGACAAGCGAGCTTCAGTGGCAATTTATTCTTGGCCCCCCTCCCCCTGCCTGTGCAGGGAGTTTGTATCAGCTTATAATACATTTCCACACTTTTGCTTAAATCTCTGGTCCACAATTCCATTCTTCAACTTTGTGAAATACGATCCTGGGAAGAACATCAGGAACATCGGCTTGCCATTTGGGTGTCACTGCCATGCCAACACCTAATTTTCTTAAATAGAAGACTGTTTGAAATCCATACACCCCAGGGTTCAAGGCCTATGTGAGAGGTCTACAGACTAAGGAGGGTCACTAATTCTCCTGTTTAAAATAATAATTCTAGGCATTGCTCCATGCAGCCATCAGATAAGAAAAAAAATTACCTACCGATAATAATAAAAGTGTAATATGCAAATTGACCAAATGGCTGAACAGCAAAACGACTGTCTGGTTGCCCTTCTGGAAGGGCTTATGGATGAAGCTGGGGCTGTGAGGGCTGAGGCAACCAGGGCTGCAAGGGCCAAGCCCCTTTCATGAATTTTGTGCATTGGGTGGGCCTCTTTTTCATAATAAGTTTACTGCCATTGAAGGTTTGAGTGGTAAACAACACTGAAGAAAATATTGACTTTTTGATAGATTTGAGTTTTGTAAATGGACTTAGCTACTTCATATGAGGTAAGAGCCCTATGCTTACTAAATTAATAGTACTAATTTTTTAAAAAAGAGAAAGAACCGAGACCAGTTTGGCTCAGTGGATAGAGCATCGGCCTCCGGACTGAAAGGTCCCAGGTT
>JAAGEH010000045.1:5890846-5902863 GCA_011751065.1 Lasiurus cinereus | reverse complement strand
TGAGGAGTAAAAAATAAAATTTAAAAAAAGGTAAAATAAATAAAATAAGAAAATTCAGTATGTCAACTAAGCAAATATATTTTATGATAATAAATGTTTAATGACATCAGGGCACTTTAGAAAAGTCTTGGAAATACAAACACAATGAAAAAAGTTCTTCAGTTACTTTTTCTGTTTTGTTTTCATTAGTCTTTTTTTAAAAAATGATTTTGTGTGAATTGTTGTCACTTTCTGACTGGGTATAGTGATTTTGTATGTAGGGGATCAAAGTTTTGCCCTTCCAAAATCCATCTCTGGCATGAGGATGATTTTAGGCTGCTTATTTTTAAGAAACTTTTGCCCTGTAACTGCCTAAAATAATTTAGATAGGAAGCTTGTACCAAGAGAACTCCTTTTTATATCAGAAAGACAACTTTGCATGGCATGACAATGCATTTATCGAATGTTTGCTCTTCTCATCCCTCCGTTGTGTCCCATCCTTTTGAAGTCCCAGATCCCTGCTCTCTTCTTCGCTCAGGAAGGCATATCACATAAGCCTCAATGCCCTGACTGCCTGTTGGCCCCGCATTCTTAGGGAGCCCCAGTTCTTACACAAAGTTGGATCTGGTTTTCCTCCTGTTCATCTGTTTTATGTTAATTTTATTATTAGGCCAGTCAAAGAGCCTAAAAGAGTAGAAGGGAACTTTTTTCTCTCTCTGACATGTATTATTTGTATCAAACCAATCATTTTACAATTATAATAGGAAAAATCAGAATCCTCATTGCTAATGGACAAATAATTAGAAAAGCAATATTATATTCATTCATGGGTCTCTGATTTCATTACACAGATAAATAGGAAGCATGAACAATGAAAAGAGAAAAATGCTTTATAAAGTTTACAAATAATTAGTGTAATCCAAGTATTAAACAAATACACCAAAATGCATGAATATTTCTAATGTTGCACGGCTAGAGATTTTCTCACTCTTCCTGGATGTTTTTATGTCATGGAACTCTTCCAGTTCATTTATATTGATGACCTCAGCACTGGTGATAATCCACATATTATTGTTAAATCAAATATTTTATTTTCATTTGGAATTATGGCCAGAAATAAGTTGAATAACATTTGTTTTGTGGTTTCTTTTCTTATGTTTCAGTAGATCACTAGACATAAAATAAGTGAAAGCCATTGAAGATTCTTAAATGAAAGTTATATTGAAAATTAAACTATTAAAAATCATTAGTGATTCTGTGAGTCATTTATAAAAGTCATACATTGTGATTTAATATTCATTTTAAATTTCTGACTTTGTTAAACAATAGGAGCAGCTCATCTGACCATGACTTTATGCTCTTATAAACCATCTGTATTTGTACTAATTATAAAATATACAAAGTGAAGGAAATTGCTTGTAGATATAGTCAAAAGAAATAGGCACCGAATTGAACTCCTGGGTTTCAAAAAGGGATTTTCTGGGTGGAAACTCTCATTTGCATTCAGGAATGATTGATAGAAACTATATTTATTTTGAGCATGCCCTTACCCATAATGCATACAGAAAAATGCACAGGGGAGAGGGATGTCAAACTGACATGCAAATTTTATTATAATTAGCCCAGGACTCTAGTAAGGTTGCACTGAGATCATGTTATTTTCCTCTGAGCTTGCACCAACAACCAGCTGGCTCCCAACCTGTCTGCTGGTGGTCAGCTGGCTGCTGGGCCTCCCATAGAGAGGTGGTCTGAAGACAATGTTGGTAAGACCCCTGCTGAGGACCCCACTACACCTGCTCAGGTCTAACTTCTAAACGAACAACAGTACTCTCTTATTTACCATCATGCCAGGGTTAGCAATGAACTTGGTTTAACTAGGAATTGTTTTCAAGTATAAGTTAGATCCTTGGTGGTTCACAAACAAGAACATCAGCAACAGCTAGAAAATTCTTAAGAATGAAAAATGTCATTAATAACCATCAAAAGTCCAAACAGATACATGTCTTGTTTGGTGGAAAGAAATCTAACTAAATGTATGTTTTTTTTAAAAAACTAATTAAAAAAAGTATTTATTTGAAAATCATTCATATAGAAAAGCCTAAGTGACCTTTATGGAGGAATGACCGGAATAGCCAGTAGCTATGATGTGCACTGACCACCAAGGGGCAGACGCTCAACAGAGGAGCTGCCCCCTGGTGGTCAGTGCGCTCCCACAGGGGGAGCACGGCTCAGCCAGAAGCTGGGCTCACAGCTGGTGAGCACAGCTGCCACAGCAGGAGCCTCTCCCACCTCTGTGGCAGCAGAACCAAGCCGCCACACCAGGCACAGCGGGCCAGGATGAGTGGGAGCGGCAGGCCACCTGGCCCCAATCCAGCTCCTCCCTGGCTGCCTGCTGCTCAGTGAACTGCTACATCCCTCTGGGGATGTCTGACTGCCAGCTTAGGCACTTGGACATCCCCAAGGGGTACCGGGCTGTGAGAGGGATGTCTGACACTGGCTGAGGCCTGATCCCGGTGCTGTTCTCTGTAGAAGGCAGTCAGTCTGAGCAACTCAGTGACTCAGGGAAGAGCAGGGAACTCAGGGTGAGCCTGCCTCCATGCTGGACTCACCCACTTGATGGTGTTCACCGAACAGGCTGTTGTGGACCAGCTCATACATGTGCAGCAGCTGCTGAAGCTCATGCAGCAGCAAAAAGCTATCCATCCACAAGCTGGCAGGCGGACATCCCCTAAGGATTCCCAGACTGTGAGAGGCTCAGGCTGGACAGATAGACCACCTCTCCAGTGCATGAATTTCGTGCACCGGGCCTCTAGTATAGTATAAGAATATTGAAGTTACCTTTGCAAATGATCATAAAAATGAGTAAGAGAGCCTGCTGCATTTCATAATTTGAACTGTCTGATTAAAGTAGGCAATTACATTAGGAAAGTTAAGCCTTTTCAACTAGAAATGGCTTCTGAAATAATTTTATCAACTTGACATTCATATAAGCTATATTTGGTCATATATGACAAAATTTGCCAAATATTTTAGTTTCTTGTGTCTGTTTAAAAGCTAAAAATGTGACATTAACTATCACTCAGTGAGAGTGTTTCTATGGAAACTAATATAAAGAATGTATATAAACTGCTTTCTAGTAATCCAGCTTACTCAAAGGCTAGAACTTTGAAGGCTTAAAGAAAGAGAGTTTTTTTTAAAGATCTTAAATGTGTCAAGAAAGCATTAAAAACACAAGGTCACAGCTAAATCATGGCTAAATTCTTTTCAAAAACTTGATAAGTCAATATTCTATCTTGGTGAGTAAAGGGAAAATCATGTGTCTTATGGAAAATATATCTAGGTAGTATTATTGTTATAATGTCCTGAAAATTTAGGACTTTGACCCGGATTCTCCATCAGGTAGGTGGCTAGTTCATTTTTACCAACAGAGGAGTTCATGTGGTTAGACAACATGTAATATTTTTCCCTCAAAAAATAATTTTGACTTAGTACTTAGACATGTGCAGTTGAAATCCAAAATGCAAAACCAGAAAACTTAAAACAGATCATCTGGAGCCAAAAATATTCAAGAGCAGGTGTTTTAAATTGGCCATTGTGCCCATAAAGGATCAAAATCTTAATAGAAAATCTGCTTTCAAGTAGAAGTATATCTTGTAGATATTTCACAATAAATTACCTGTAAAATGTACTCTTAAGTATCTAAATAAGTTTATCAGCTAATAACTTAAGAGAATCCACTGACATTTTGGCCAATGTCAAATTCATTTTTTCATTTTTGAATATTTTTGTGTAACTAATTTTTTTGCAAATACATGGCACATAAAATATTTTAAAGCTCTCATTTCTTTATACATTAAAAACATCTAGCCCTGCTATACTTTTTCCTCTCCTTCACTTTCCAACTTCAGTTTATTAACAGGTATTGTCTATTCTTTCTGTCTTGAGTCCTCTAGTAAGCTGTCCCAATCATACCTCTCAACTGGGCTATTTCCTTCTTTGTGTGTCTCCTTTATGAAGCCTGGACCTCCCCAAGTCATAGCATATAACTACACAATACTGAGATTTCCAGTTTCCTTGCCAATTTAAAGTCAGAACCAGAGTCATGTCAATACACACACACACACACACACACACACACACTGAGTAGCCAGATTATTATGATCTCTGAATGCATAATAATCTGGCCACTCAGTGTATGTGTATGTGTATGTGTGTGTATGTATTAGAGGCCCATTAGGTGCATGAATTCATGCATGGGTGGGGTCCGGCCTGCCTGCTGGTCGAACTCCTGATCAAGGGGACAATTTGCATATTAGTCTTTTATTATATAGAATATACACTGAGTGGCCAGATTATTATGCATCCAGAGATCATAATAATCTGGCCACTCAGTGTGTGTGTGTGTGTGTGTGTGTGTGTGTTTGTGTGTGTGTGTATTTAGTTTACATTTATTGTGAAGAGGTGGTGTCTTGACCTCTAACAAAAGTGTTCTTGGTAAAAAAACAAAAACAAAAAAATGAACACCTAAACCACCCTCAGGAGAGCAGATTAATCAGAAATTTAAGTCTGTGAGTATGAATGAATTGTAAAAAAAAAAATGTGTTAAGTACTTAGAAGGCACTATATAAAATACATTGCTGGTTTTATGTTTTATTTTTGTTGTTTTTGGTGTGTATTTTTTTAACATTCTCATTTTGCAAAATCAAACCCTGCTATTGAAATTTGACAATAAATGTATTAAAATTATATGTCAATGTGGAGAGGTAGCATTGCGTATTGGGAAAATTAAGTCTACGGTGTAAATGTGCTATACTGCATTGGAGTTCTTGATATATAATAGACTGTCTCGGTAACCAGCAGGCATTTGGTTTATTGGTTATTACTGGTTTCTTCAATCACACATTGGAGAAGTAGCTTTTTAAACTCCTCTCTAGCTTGAAAAATTGTTAAATTCCTGTCCATTATTCACTAGAACTGAGCTCCATACATTGAAGTCCTAATCCTCAGTACCTCAGAATGGGACTGTATTTGGAAATAGGGACTTTAAAGGGGTGATTAAATTAAAATGAGTCCTTTAGAGTGGGCCCTTACCCAAAGTGACTGCTGTTCTATTAAAAGAAAATGTGGATACACAGAAGGAGCTACCAAACAGGTGCACACACAGAAAAAAAGGCTATGTGTGACCACAGCAAGCAGAGGGAATAATTCTCAGAAGAAACCATACCCGCTGAGACCATGATCTTGGACTTGTAGCCTCTAGAACTGCGACAGAAAGAAATTTCCATTGTTTAAGCCACCTGGGCTGCAATGTTTTGTTTGGATAATCCTAACACATTTATATCTTGGGTTAAACCATGAATATGGAAGAGTCATGGTAGCAGAGCAGTGTTACCCTCACTGATGTCCATGCTCTGATTCCTGAAATCGTGAATAGGTTGCCTTCCCTGAGGAAAGGAACTTTCTAGGCGTGTGTGGTTAAGGGGAGGGACCCTGAGGTCTTGGTTGGCACAAACTAACTGCATGAGCCTTTACAAGTGGAGAACCTTTTCTCCTTTATTCAGTTAGATGAGAGAAGAGCAGATCTGGTGCATGAGAGGGACTCACTCTCTCTGAGGACAGAGGAAAAGAGCCATGAGCCAGAGAACAAAGGCGGTCCCTATAAACTAGGAGCAGTCCCCAGATGACAGCCAGCCAGAAAAAGCTGACTTCCGGCCTGTAGGAAACTGAATTTTGCCAATCATATTCATAAAAGGAAATACATTCTCCCCTGGAGCCTCCAGAATCCAATGCAGCCCTAACCACACCTTGATTTTAGTCCAGGGAACCTTGTGTCTGTCTGATTTCTGACCGACAGCCCCGTATAAGAATATATTTGTGTTGTCCGAAAACACCGTGTATGCTAAATTGGTTACAGCAGTCATAGAAAATGGATCACATGTGTATTTCATCTCAGATCTCCAGAGCGGGACTTGAGGGTGTTGTTTATTTCATGGGCATGTCCTGAAAAGCTCTGAGCTTCCTTTAGTTTTTTTCTTTTTCAACTCTCAACCTCACCGGCTTCTTTGACCTGCTACTCCACGTGCCTGTCACTCAGCCCTTCATCCATAAATAGGCTATAATTCACCATTATCTTGTTGACAAGGCTCTGATTCGTTTCACCCGTCATTGTTCATTAAAACAATATGTACCTGTGCCTCAGTCCCGTCCCACGTCAAAGTCCAATTGCTAATACATGTATGCTCAATTAATCCCAGTGGATGAAGAAGATCAGTTTGGACACTATACCTAGTCCAACGTTGTAATGATTTTATGAAATTTAGCAACAAGGGGTGAGTTAGGAGGAATATTTTTAAAACTATTTTCTAACTTTGCTTACCGTAAAAGTATTCAGTCTCACCTGAAAGGAGAAAGATATTGAATTATTTTTGAAGATTAGCTTACTTGTCTTTTAGCTTACTTATTTCAAAATTACAATCGCTTCATTCTTTTTGCTTCCGTATTCAATTTTAAATAACAAGTGTCTATATTACGCGTTGACCTCATTTCTCCCAACATCCAGTAACTTTCCAAATAAATGTTCTCTATTTAAGAGGGAAAATTTTCCAAAAGTCACCCAGAGATACTGCCATTATCTATAAAATCACAGTGCTGTTTGCTATCATCCAGAAATATTGGTCCCGATTTTATTGAATGAAAGAGGAGACCATATGTAAATGCTTTTAATCATAGTTTGCTCACATTCGATTTAATTTCCAGCAGAACAGGAGCTACACTGACCCACCTGCAGAGGTGTACCCGCTACACACACAGCAGGGCTTCTGACGCTGTGGAATTCTTGCACTTGAAATGCAACACTCACTAACACTGTTTAACCGCATCCTCCAGGGAGATTTTTGTAACTACCTCGGCAGCTGGTAGTGACAAATATAGCTAAAAATAAACCAAAAGATTTCCTGGCTGCTGAAAGGTCAATTACATTGTCTAAACTAAGAAAATCCAACAAAGAAGAGTTAGTTATTCTAAATTATGCTTCATAACCATATAGTAATTGCCTGAAAGTGGGAAAGAATCAAAGAAATGAGATCATCGGTACAAAGGATTTTACATTTCCTGGGATGATGGGGAGAAGAAAAAGCATCTATTAAAGAAGGTGTATTATATTTCGAGGAAATGCCTATGGGAAAATAAAAATAAAAAAAAATAGGCAAAAGAGACTGAGGAGAAAGCATTCGCCATAGTTTGAATAAAAGGTAGGCAGGCACAAGCTACCAGCATATCAAAAGGAGTAGGAAGAATTTTCATTTAAAAGTGAAAACACGAAGGTTTAAAAACCATACTTGAACAGCAGAAATTTGCAATTAAAAGGAAGTTGTCTCAGAAATAAAAAACTACTAAATCCTAACAGGTGTTCATTTGTCCTCAGGAAGTGTCAATTTAGGAAGTACACAAACATTTTGGAAGATCAAATTTTTTTTACTCCAAATTTTCCCCTGCTCCTAATCCCTTGAAATATAAAATATCTTGTAAAATCACTTTTTAACTGTTGTCTACTAATTTGATTTTTCTCTCTGTGTGTGTGTGTGTGTGTGTGTGTGTGTGTGTGTGTGTGTTTTCTCATTTGGGAAAGAACCACAATATTGATCTTTAGAGATATCAATAGCTTTTTTAGATATAAAATATTTCCTAAAAACCTGTAAGAATAAAAGATGTACTGTGTTTACGGACATGCACATATTAATCCAACAATAACAATATGTATATATACATTTACTGGGCTAAACGGGTCTCTGCCCATGTGCATCAGAGCACAATGGAACAGCAGTGTGCAGCCGGAAAGGAATTGTTGATTGTTTGGGAGCCAAGCCCGTAACCACAGGTACACTAAAGGTCTGGAAATGCAGAAGCAAACCGAAACATATGGTTTCTTCTGAGCAGGAGGCAAAGGTGATTTCTTTCCCAGGTTCTTGTCCAGGTGGATTCGAAGAATGAAGCCACGGACCAAAAAAAAAAAAAAAAGTGGTATATGGAAAGGTGGAGATTCATTGGAAAACAAGTACAGACTCCCACATAGGGAGTGTGTCCCAAGGGAGTGACTCACGAAGTCCCATTTTCTATGTGGCAACTTGAAAAGGTCGCAGTTCTCTGTGTCCTGAGAGTCCCTTCTGATTGGTCACTGTAACAGCTTCAAAACTCAAACTCCACGTGCCCTCCCCCCTCTTTTTCTTCCCCTTCAGTGGGAGCATTCTCTCTTCCCTATGAAAATCTGTTTCCCGCTTTCTCTCTTTTGTCAGCATTCCTCTGTGCCCTGTGGCTCTCCCCTATCTTCTGTGAGTGGGTGTCTTCCTCTGCCCTTATCCTGTGGTGCCTTTTGGTAGCTCCAGTCCCCAGCCAACTATGCCTCCCTACCTCATGGACACCCTAATTCCTAAAACTCCCAATGAGAAGGCTAAACAGGGTTAATTCCAAACCCTGATATTTGGGGAATAGCAATTGGAATCCATGCCAGCAAGCTCAGTGTACATTCTTGATAACCTATAATTAAGTCACTACCTCCTTCCCAGATACTGGTCTTGCAGAACCTGTTGCAGAGGCCATAAAACTGTGAACAGTGCACTGCCCTGGAGAAAGGGTGATTAATACTGGTGCCAGGCCAGACCATTATCAGAAATGGCCTGGGGACCCCCAACACCTGGGGACCTTCTTGCAAGGTCCACAGAAAGGACAAGAGCATAATTTATATTTGCAGAACAAAGACCACAGGGAGACATAAAAAGAAGCGCCTTGCATGTTTCTTCAATCAGATTTGGAAAACTATTCCCTGAGTCTGCCAGCGTAAACAGCGTCCCTCCTTTCCTTTAAAGCATTACTTGGTTTTTCTAGGGTCTTCTGCAACACCCAAACCTGCGTATTTTACCCCTAAAAACTCCTTTCAGTCTGAGCTGGCTTCCTGATAGCTTCCAGGGGATACATTTCATAGGAAAAATCATTAATCACTACGACTCTTGAAAACAAATGGTAAAAAAAAACACACACAAAAACAACTTTATAAACATAAAAGTTAAAAATTATAATCATCTACTTCTTTCTATTTGTTATGATGAGGATAATTTCTTATATAAATCATAGCCTTATAAAGTGCTGTTTACTTAAGCTATGCCAGTATTATATATAGTATCAAAATAAAAGAAAATTAATCATGAATATATAGAATAATTAAAATATATTTTAAAATATATTCTCCCTCGCCCTGGCTGGTTTGGCTCAGTGGATAGAGCGTCAGCCTGTGGACTGATGGGTCCTGGTTTTGATTCTGGTTAAGGGCACATGCTCAGGTTGCTGGCTCAATCCCCATAGGGGGCGTGCAGGATGCAGCCAATCAGTGATTCTCTCTCATCATTGATGTTTCTATCTTTCTCTCCTTCTCTCTTCCTCTCTGAAATCAATAAAAATATACTTAAAATACTTATTAGATATTTCGATGAGCAGTTTCTTCACAGTTATTTGAGAAGACAACGTTTCCACCCATTGTTATTCACCTTCAGGTGTCAGAAAATTAACCTGGGCCAATTAATGGGCCCTTAGTTTACTATGGTATTTATTTAGCTATTACAAAGTTGTCACAGGAGAGTTCAGAATGTAAGGAATAAGTGAACTTTGAGAAAGTATTTGAAGTAGAAAAGAACAGCCTAGCAAGGAGCTGGGGAAAGAGATAACTACTCTGTACCACAGATAAACTGAAGAATATACATCAAGGAGGATGGCATAGAATGCAGCACAGGCAATGCTCAGAAGAATTTAAAAAAAAATTATATAAAGAACGTCAAGGAGGATTTTTCCACTTACATTAATAGAGAAGTGATTACCTGGTGCAAATGATATTTAAAGTGAAGAGAAGTTGACTTTTTCAAATATGTCAAAAGCTCTGGAAAAATTAGTGAATTGACTTTTACCGGAGAAGTCAGTGAATCTTTCAACAAGCCCTTTCAAATCAAGAGACCATTCAGAAGTAAGCTGTGAGTTAAATGGCAAGTGTCTGGGAGAGAAAGAGCCAGGAAGTGATTACCGCCATTGACCCCGCATTGTCCTTAGAGGTGCTCTCGGCAGTTCCCAGAATGACTCTACAGATAAAAGGTAAGTTTTATAATGTGTCATAACTCTTGTGTTGAGCATGGCTTTTTCCAGCATCAGAAAAAAAAGGAAAACCAGCAAAAATGATAAGTGGCCAAAGTGCTCACATTCATGGGAAAAATTAATCTGTTGGGCATTTCCCAATAAAGCTGCAATAAATCAGATGTGTGTGCCCAGGAGCAATTGATTATAGATGAAACAGTCATGGCGATTATCCATGGTATGCAAATATATGATATACATTCTCTAGGTTGAAATGACCTCGAAAATTGAAAAGTAAAATAGGAAATCAGTTGTCTTTAAGTGATAAATTCATAAAATAGCGGGGATGGTGGATAGCTTTGAATATAAGCAGTTGCTTCAGATGATCTTGCCAATCACCACTGGTCTTTATTTTCTAACACGTGTTTGTGTTCATTCAGTATTGCCCTGCATTGCCACATTCTACCAGAACTATCACTTACAGGAAATGATAACTTCGAAGAAATACAGGATTTAAAGGTCATAAATGAGAAATGCAGAAGCAGTATAAGATTTGGGAAAATTTCTAAAAATCTAAATATGGTAATCTTTCATTAACATTTCATCCTCAAAAATCAAACAAAACAGAGCTTTGGAACAAGATTTAGAATACGTTAGTACTTTCTAAATAGGGCATCGGTGATTTCATAACCATCAAATCTTGTTTTCTTCTTGCTTACATAGAATGCATGCATAAAATTGTTGTCAACTTCTTTTTTCTTCAAAGTTTTAATTTTTATAGACAGTGCACATTTTTGTTCTTTATATCCTACTCATCATTTTATTCTATCTTTCACCAGTTTTACAGTATTTATTCTCTCCTAAAATATGCTTCCAAAATAGATTTATTTCTCTCATTTCACATTTCTTTTGTCAACATCCTCTGCTGATGTACTTTTAAAATCACTTCTATATCGACAACCTCAAATTGTCCTTTCCCATTTAGACACTCTTCTCTTATTCTAGGTACTGATTTTCAGATGTTAGCTTATTGCTCCATCTCAGTGCTGCTCTTAACCAGCCTATCAAATATCAAATCATCTTCCCCTCTTTGATAATGCTGCCAACTTCTCAGTCTGCCTTCAACTTCTACTAAAAATCTTGGCACATTTTTTTTGGTCTCCTCTCTTTTATTTTTCATCAAATATTGTCCCATACGCATATATTTGCTTACTTAAATCATTCTGGCCCGGACCCATTTCTTGCACATCCACTCAAATTATTGCAATAGCTAGCTAAAAGATCTCCCTGACTCAAATTTCACATGCCCAGTCCATTCTTTAATTGATACTACACCATTCAAAGGACTTTAGTAAGAAACTTTTATTTTGTAGTATTTGACTCATTCCACACTTTATCTCCAACTTTTTTTCCCATACTCAATATCCTTAAACCTAATTCATACCAAACACAATGTTTTGTTGTTGTCTTACCATATCCTTCACAAATGCAAACTGTTTATTGATCCTAAAATATACTCACACCATCAAATTGGCTTTTGACTTAAAGTCTATGTCAAGAGGCACTCTACATATATTTTCATAGGTCTTTTCACCCAATTGCTGAATAGTTAAACTTGTTTAACAGCATTTATCACATTCTGCTTTGTATGAAGGGAGTCTATGTATGGGGTAAACCTTAAATCTATATGGTCAAAAGAGGTCAAGGTTCAAATCCAAGACAGGGCACATACCTGGGTTGTGGGCTTGGTCCCCAGTAGGGGGCATGCAGGAAGCAACTGATTAATGATTTTCATCATTGATATTTCTATCTCTCTTTCCCTCTCCCTTGTTCTTTGAAATCAATAATACATACTTATATTACATTTAATATGTGATAAATATATTATATTATATTATATTATATTATATTATATTATATTATATTAT